>LR812530.1:4191681-4454181 GCA_903798195.1 Danio kyathit | reverse complement strand
GACACACTCACACACACACAGACAAACATTCATATCAATACACAGGCACAATCACACACAGACACACTCACACACACAGACAAACATTCATATCAATACACAGGCACAATCACACACATACACACTCACACACACAAACATTCGTATCAATACACAGGCACAATCACACACATACACACTCACACACACAGACAAACATTCATATCAATACACAGGCACAATCACACACAGACACACTCACACACACACAGACAAACATTCATATCAATACACAGGCACAATCACACACATACACACTCACACACACAGACAAACATTCATATCAATACACAGGCACAATCACACACATACACACTCACACACACACAGACAAACATTCATATCAATACACAGGCACAATCACACACATACACACTCACACACACAGACAAACATTCATATCAATACACAGGCACAATCACACACAGACACACTCACACACACACAGACAAACATTCATATCAATACACAGGCACAATCACACACATACTGTACACACTCACACACACAGACAAACATTCATATCAATACACAGGCACAATCACACACAGACACACTCACACACACACACTCACTCACTCATACAGACAAACATTCATATCAATACACAGTCACACACACAGGCACAGTCACACTCATACACACACACACACACAACACACACACAAATCTTTACCACACAAATACAAATCTTTACCATCTGGATACCAAGATACTGACTTCTAAACACATACACGCGTTACCAGAGCCTCGCAGTCAAGACAAATCTTTACCATCTGGTAAGTAACTGACCTCTAAACACACACACACACACACACACACACACACACACACACACACACACACACACACACACACACACACACACACACACACACACACACACACACACACACAGACACACACAGTAGACTCAGGGCTGTGTTCTTGTAGTTTTATAATGTACTGTACATGGTTAAATCCTCTCGCTGAGGGTTTGTGGACACCTAGTAAATGTGCCTGTGGAGGTCTTGCGCAACCACAGCCTTTTTTTGTTCCTTGGTACAAAGCGTTGATGTGTTCCTGAAACCAGAGCAGTCTTGGCTGTGTTCAGAGTGGAATATAAACATCATACTCACTGAATATTACACACTAAATACTGCCGCATGACTGTCCAAAAGGCCATTCAATAAGAAATGTGCTCCTCTTGCTAATGATTCAGTTTGTATATGTATAACTAGTAGTGTGGCGACACGGTGGCTCAGTGGTACACTTAGCAAGAAGGTCGCTGGTTTGAGTCCCGACTTGGTCAGTTGGCGTTTCTCCCCAAGTTGGCGTGGGTTTCCCCCACAGTACAAACACATGCGCTATAGGTGAATTGGGTAAGCTAAATTGTCCATAGTGTATGTGTGTGAATGCAAGAGTTTATGGATGTTTACCAGTACTGGGTTGCAGCTGGAAGGGCATCCGCTGCATAAAACATATGCTGGAATAGTTGACGGTTCATTCCGCTGTGGTGATCCCTGATTAATAAAGGAATTAAGCCGAAGGAAAATTAATAAATGAACTAGTAGTATAGTTAGACTACTGCTCTGGTTTGTTGGTTATGTATAGGTTTAATAGCTCTTATATCCAGTGTTCATATTTATGATTATGTTTATTTATATAGCAGCGTGGTCCTATATAACCAAAACATCTGTGTACGGTGGCCGAGAGATACTAACATGCTGCAACTTAAAAAACAAAAGCAAATTAAGAAGTCATTCATTCTCTTTTCGGCTTAGTCCTTTTTTTAATCAGGGGTCGCCACAGCGGAATGAACCGCCAACTTATCCAGCATATTTTTTTGCGCAGCGGACCACCAACACGGGGAGAACAAAACTCCACACAGAAATGCCAACTGACCCAGCAGGGACTCGAACCGGCGACCTTCTTGCTGTGAGGCGATGTTGCTACCCATTGCGCCACCGCGCCACCTGCAAAATTAAGAAATCATTCTAAATTAAGCAAATAAAAAAAAAAAATAAAAAATACAAATCTTCATGGGTTTGACAGCACACGCGCTGCAAATCCTCACAACACATACAGAAAAACGGACTGCAAATCTTCCTAAACAGGCTCATTGTGAATGTGTAGCCCTGTATACATTTCTGGAGAGCGCAAATTGTGTTGCCAGTGGTACGTATGGCTGCATTTCGACTTTAACCGAACGATACAGGGCGGTATGACGTCATCGACGGGTTCTGTTTCTTTTCGCGCTACAAGCTGACTGCTTACCTCCGTGTGTGCGGCTTTTTCGATGTTACCAGTTTGTCCAGTGGCTCACACCGTATGTCAGAGGACTTGAGACCCAGAGTGGTGAGGACAGGGTTCAAGACTGGCGAAGAACAGTTCCACAAAGCATGTCAAACAACAACAAAAAGGCAAACAAATAAAATAAAGAAGTAAAAACTGATTTATACTTCTGCGTCAAGTGCATGCGTATGGCCTGGCGAAGCCTTCGACTGTCGCATTGCCGTGGCTGACGCTGACACGCACCTCTCGAAAAATGTAACTACACGACGCAACGACGCATATCGCAAGCTCTGTGATGGGTTGGCTTGGTAGCTGTGACGAATGTGGGCGGTGCTGAGAGCCGCAAGCCCGATGGAACGAGTGTTTACAAGTGTCGAGTCCCGTGAAGGAGCTCCAGATGGAAACTTTTGTTTTGTGTTTACCTTATGATTAATGTTGTTGCATGTCCGTCAGTTCCTGCCTCTGACAATGATATAAATCAGCTTTAAATAACAGGGTGAGAACGTGGTAAGATCTGAAAACTTTGTAAAAATCAGGCGGCCGTGAGGGCTTTTCTTTTTCTGGATTGCTTTTGAAAACACTGTTGGTTGGGTTTAGGGAAGGTGGTGGATGGGGGGATCGGTCAGTCTGTCAAGTCAGTCAGTTGACAGTGGCCTCTGGTAGATTTACGCAAGAACAACAGTCGTGAATGGCACTCTTGAGAGAAATTTGAGATCTGAAAAAGCGTACACTGCGGCCTCTGGTGGATTCGCGACAAGAAAAACTGCAAAAAAAAAACGTAGCTCCTAGGACGTATTTTACGCTCTCCAAAAATGTATACCAGGGTACGTATCCATAATGAGCTTGGGTTGAAATCATCACAACCCATACACTGCAAATCCTCACAGCACATATATATATTTTGATCTGAAAGTAAAAAAGTCTGAAGTTATCACACTTTTGTATTATGTTATTATTATTGTACATTAGCCAACTAAAAGGGCCTGAATTATAATTTGCTATAACTTCATGCTATAATCTGCATGTCATGATTTTGCCAAGTACGGTGCGATCCTGGATTAACATCTATGTTGATCCTGGAACATCATCTTTGTTGGGAAATAAATGTAATCCATACCTATTCCCTACCCCTAAACTCAACCATAACTGTAAATTATTCCCGAAATCAGACGATCATATTAATCAGACAATAACAATCATGCAGAAGTGCATAAACCTAACCATAAGCCTAAATTTAACATAAACTGTAAACATATCCATCCATTCTGCTTAGCTGATTGTAATGTTGCTCCAGGATCGACATAGATGTTAATCCAGGAACATGACCTGCTTGGTGAAATCAGGTTGGCGCTATAATCTGCTGTTTTACTCCACAGAACTCCATATAAAAGCCAGAAACTTTTTGCACAGGCCTATCTAGAGGGTTGATTATGCCAACTGATGGTCAACAGTACAAATGACCAATAATACCAACAAATAATACCACCAATAATAAAGAATGCATGATTATATGCTGTCATAGCTTAGCATGCACTGTGGTTTTAATGGAAGTCAATGTGGCAAAAACAGCCCCCAACATAACGAAAGGGTGGTCAATTTGAACAATACACAAGGATTGAGTTCATAAGTTAAAAACTTTAAAACTGATTCTCTGTTTCACAGGGAGCCAATGCAGAGAGGCTTTTACAGAGCCAAAATCCACTGTGACTGTGGGCCGTTTTCAAGTGACCCCCAGTAAAGAGATTCCCGCTCCATCCAGATGCGCCGAAAGCGAAAACGCACCAGCCCAAACTCCATCTGTCCTCCATTCAGATAATCCCATC
This sequence comes from Danio kyathit, assembly GCA_903798195.1. Classification (NCBI taxonomy): domain Eukaryota; kingdom Metazoa; phylum Chordata; class Actinopteri; order Cypriniformes; family Danionidae; genus Danio; species Danio kyathit. The sequence goes on along the minus strand of LR812530.1, from coordinate 4,450,045 downwards.
AGGCCCATGGATCAGCCTTTTTTAGCTCAAAATCCTCCTCAGTGTGATTTATCGATTTCTGCTGAGCCGCCCGAGGCCCGGAGCAATCAAGCAAACCAGGACAGAGACAGACAGGAGGTTAATGATGACGATGATTATGACGAAGATGAAGATAAGAAGCAGAGGAGGAAGAAAAAAGGACGCAGGGTGGACTGCGGCCCGGGTCTGATGGGGACGTCGGTGGACAGCGGTTTTTCGGTGTGGGACGGACACGCAGGCAGCCCTCCGTATGCCACGCCCCTGCACAACCTGTGGATGAGCTACACCAGAAGCTCCTCCTACATGAGCAGCGACGAATCAGAGAGCGAGGATGAGGAGATGTGGGAGGAGCTACAGGAGCTCAGGGAGAAGTAAGACACATTTATAACTCTTTAGAAATAGGGTTAGGGTTAAACAACAAGTTTCGTTTTTAATTAACTCATTATGGTAGGGAAGGTCTTTGTTTTATTTGATTACTGTTTAGTTTTCTCAGTAATTGTTTGAGAAATCTTGAGATTGTTTTGTTACTTACATTAGTTACGCTAGTGTTAGTTTCTGTTGTGGTATTAATAATTCTGAAAGCATTTCAACCTTATATCAAGGAAACAACTGCATATTTGATACATAACAAAAACGCATGGTCATATTATCCCCTCTCAGTCATGTTTAGCCATGATTTGAGTGTTTTAGTGATGCTAATTGCTGTGAAACTTCTGTTGTGTGTGTCAGGCACCTGTGTGAGGTTCAGTCTCTGCAGGCGGTGCAGAAACGAGAGATTGAGGAGCTGTATGCGAAGATGGGCAAGATTCCCCCTCCGTGCATCGTGTCTCCAGCAGCGATGCTCTCCAGCCGTCAGCGCAGACTGTCTAAAGGAGGAAACTTTCCATCATCCCGTAGGAACAGCCTCCAGAGGCTCGACATCCTCCCTTTGACAGGTTCAACATTATTTGAGGTTTATTCTTGACATATTTAATGCATTAAATCTCCATACAAAACCTATTTGAGCTTTTTCTTCTGTTGTACATAAAAGAAGATATTTTGAAGAATGTTGTAAACCGTAACCATTATATTTGATTTTCCTACTATGGAAGTCAATGGTTACCGGTTTTCAGCATTCATCAAAATATCTTTTTTAGTGTTCAACAAAAGAAAGAAGATAAATACATTAAGGAAAAAGAAAGAAAAGAAGATATTTTGAAGAATGTTGGAAACCGGTAACCATTGACTTCCATAGCATTTGATTTTCCTACTATGGAAGTCAGTGGTTACCGGTTTTCAGCATTCTTCAAAATATCTTTTATAATTTTTATCATTACTTTTTTTTTTGATCAAATTATTTGTTACAAATCTCTTAAAGATTAAGAAATGCTTTAGAAGTATTGCTCATTGTTCATTTTAAGTTGCATAGTTAAGGGAATAGATCACCCAAAAATGAAAATTTACCCACTATTTACTCTCTCTTCATGTGGTAACAAATCTTACGAGTTTCTTTCTCCTGTTGAACACAAAAGAAGATATTTTGAAGAATGTTGGAAACTGGTAACCATTGACTTCCATAGTATTTGACTTGCATAAAAGGAAAATCCGATACTATGGAAGTCAATGGTTACCGGTTTTCAGCATTCCTCCAAATATATTTTTTAGAGTTCAGCAAAAGAAAGAAGATAAAGACATTAACGAAAAAGAAAGAAAAGAAGAGACTTTGAAGAATGTTGGAAACTGGTAACCACTGACTTCCATAGTAGGAAAATCAAATACTATGGAAGTCAATGGTTAGCGGTTTTCAGCATTCTTCAAAATATATTTTTAACTTTCAACAAAAGAAAGAAGATAAAGATATTAAAGAAAAAGAAAGAAAAGAAGATATTTTGAAGAATGTTGGAAACCGGTAACCATTGACTTCCATAGCATTGTATTTTTCATTTTAAGTTGCACATTTTAAAAGGATATTTACACAAAAATGAATATTTACTCACTATTTACTCTCCCTAAAATGGTACATATTTTTATGAGTTTCTTTTATTTGTTGAACACAAAAGAAGATATTTTGAAGAATGTTGGAAACCGGTAACCATTGACTTTCATAGTATTTGGTTTTCCTACTATGAAAGTCAAGGGTTACTGGTTTCTATCATTCTTCAAATCTTTTGTGTTCAACAGAAAAAAAATGATAAAGTTATAGAAGTTTGGAACCACTTGTGAGTGAGAAAATAAGGAAAGAGTACTTTCTCCCTAACTAACAGTGTAAAAAATAAAAATAATATATATATTTTTGGAAAATGTACCCACTATTTACTCTCCCTCAAGTGCTTACGAATATTTCTTTCTTTTATTTGCTGAAAGATATTTTGAAGAATGCTGAAAACCGTTAATCATTAACTTCCACAGTAGGAAAAACAAATACTATTGAAGTCAATGGTTACCGGTTTGCAAGGGTGAGTAAATGATGACAGAGTGTAAATATTTGGGTGAACTATCCCTTTGACTTATGTTACTTTCTTGTTATTCTCATTTATGAACTTGTTTGATTTTGTATGTGTAATAACCAAGATGATTAAAAGCTTAAAAAGTTATTTAGAGCTGTAATGAGCAGATGCTGAGCGGGATTTTTTCTCCTCAGGCATCATGAGGAAGAACTCTCTGAGTGGCGACAGCAGCAGCAGCAGCAGTTCACAGGAAGGCTCGCGGCACACTAAAGGAGTCACTTTCGCTGCTGATTTCACCAGAATGGTATGGACCCTTTTCACATTTCCGGGCTTCTCAGTTGCAGAACTCGTCATAGTTGAGTAAACTTAGAGCGCAGTGAACTGAAGAGTACAACAAATAATATTTTTACAGTCCTATTTGCTGAAATAATAAAAGAAAAACTCGCAATGGTGTTACAAAGACTTACAGAAAAAGGAAAATAAAAAGTTTGAGACTGATAACGGCAGGCAGAAGAGAGAAAACAACGTCAAATTTTACTGTCCTGCCCAGTGGCGTAGCGCAAAATGCGTGGGGGGTGGGCTGGGGATGTTGTTATGGCAATCGCGAACTAAAGAGCGGGGGGGTGGGGGGTTATCATCACGCGGGGCCCGTCAGCTACGCCACTGGTCCTGGCCCTATAGATGCTTCATTAAAAACAAGTTTGTTTTTACTTTTGTAATGTTTTTGTAATGTGATATTCATATTTTTTTTTTAAATATCTAAATATTAAAAACTTTAAAGGATTTAAGATGATGAAATGCTGTTAAATACATCTTGTGAGGGTCTATTCTTTGTTTCATTTATTTCATTCCTGAAGATTATTTGTTATCCAACCCTTAGCAGATTGAAGCCTGACAGGTTTATCAGCAGCTGTTGTGTAAGACTGAAGACTTTAATTCTGTAAAAACAACAGGCTGGGTGTAATTCATCCCACATTTACACGACTATTTACCACAAGCCAAACAGACAAAACATTGATCTGAGATGTAATAAATTAGTAGCTCTTTAATTAAACATAAAACTGACAGAAAGCAAAACGGCTGAATGAAGCCTTTACTAAACCTACTCATTAAACAGTCACAAGATGGCGCCAAACAGTTGCGTGAAAAATAAGCGTATACACTCACCGGCCACTTTTTTAGGTACACCTTACTAGTACCGGGTTGGACCCCCTTTTGCCTTCAGTACTAGCTTAATCCTTCGTGGCATAGATTCAACAAGGTACTGGAAATATTCCTCAGAGATTTTGCTCCATATTGACATGATAGCATCACGCAGTTGCTGCAGATTTGTCGGCTGCGAATCTCTAGTTCCACCACATCCCAAAGGTGCTCTATTGGATTGAGTTATGGTGACTGTGGAGGCCATTTGAGTACAGTGAACTCATTGTCATGTTCAAGAAACCAGTCTGAGATGATTCACACTTTATGACATGGTTATCCTGCTGGAAGTAGCCATCAGAAGATGAGTACACTGTGGTCATAAAGGGATGGACATTGTCAGCAACAATACTCAAGTAGGCTGTGGCATTGACACGATGCTCAATTGGTACTAATGGACACAAAGTGTGCCAAGAAAATATCCCCCACACCAAGGTTTGACGTGTTGTGCATTCAGAGATGCTCTTCTGCAGACCTCTGTTGTAGCGAGTGGTTATTTGAGTTACTGTTGCCTTTCTATCAGCTGGAACCAGTCTGGCCATTCTCCTCTGACCTCTGGCATTAACAAGGCATTTGTGCCCACAGAACTGCCGCTCACTGGATATTTTCTCTTTTTCAGACCATTCTCTGTAAACCCTAGAGATGGTTGTGCGTGAAAATCCCAGTAGATCAGCAGTTTCTGAAATACTCAGACCAGCCCGTCTGGCACCAACAACCATGCCACATTCATTAAAATCACCTTTCTTCCCCATTCTGATGCTCGGTTTGAACTGCAGCAGATCGTCTTGACCATGTCTACATGCCTAAATGCATTGGGTTGCTGCCATGTGATTGGCTGTTTAGAAATTTGCATTAATGAGCAGTTGGACAGGTGTACCTAATAAAGTGGCCGGTAAATATATGTAAATATGGATTTTTCTCATACATTATATTATTTCAAGCTACTAAAATGTTAATAAAAGTCACTTTGTTGAACTGTACATCAAAAGTCGACAGAGAGATCAACGTCCCATAATGCAATTCACAAACGCAAATAAACAGAAAACTATTAATTGACGGATATGTTTTACAGTGCACATTATATCCTTTTGTTTAGTCGTGAGGTGTCAGATGTCCTTTGCTAAACGAAAATCGTCCTGGGTGCAAATTGTTGAAGTTTTGCTAGCCAATCAGCTGCTCTACAGTGATTCATTCAGATCTGAATATCATTTCTCGTTTGTGTGTTTTTTTTTCCGTCAGTAATCAGTATCTTCAGCCTGATTCGGTGACGGGACGACACACACCTGACTACCTCATTCATCTGTGACTGCTTTCACCACGGCCAATCCAGTCACGTATACTGACAGACTGGATTTTGTCAAATATAATGTACAGTTTCCTCGTGCTCTTCTGCACACTTGATTCTGTGAACAGCCAATGTTTTTTTTTTTTTTTTTTTGACGCTGTGACGTTTTCTCTGAAGACCCATTCAGGACTATCTCTCTTTTGCACTTTCAAAAAAAAAACAACGCCTGGACCTGCTGAACGGGCAGACATCTGAATCAACAGTCCACTACTGGACATCAGACGTCCTGCTGTTTCTGTTCTACTGCCTGTGTAGAAACACCAAATCATCACGCAATACTCAAACCGCCAGCAAATCCTGATCTACTTCTGCTATTACCGGCTCAACCGGGTCTCTTTTAAATGAAAACTGTCATATTTCTGCTGTGGAATTTATTAAATTGAGAATAAATAATTAAAAATACTGATGTATTTCTTCCAGTTCTGACTTTTTGTGCCAGAATTGAAAGAATCTTGCAAGATATGAATGCAGAGAGTCTAGCGATAATCTGAAAATCTGAATTGCAAGAAATAAACCAGAATTCTGAGAGCCTATGAATTCAGAATTGTGCGATAGAGTCAAAATTGCAAAAAATATTAATTAAATTAAATTTTAATAATTTTTTAAGACAGAGTCACAATTCTCTGGATTTTTTTTTTAATTTGAATTATAATGTAATTGAAGAACATGCAGAATTACTGAAACCAAACTACACTACCTGACAAAAGTCTTGTCGTCGATCGCAGTTGTAAGAGCAACAAATAATAACTTCTAGATAATTTTCATTATCATCATTTGGAAAAGTGGCTGAAGGTGGATTTTCCTGATGAATCATCTGTTGATCTGCATCTCAATCATCACAAATACTGCAGAAGACCTACTGGAACCTGCATGGACCCAAGATTCTCACAGAAATCAGTAAGAAAAATCATGGTTTGGGGTTACATTCAGTATGGGGGCGTGCGAGAGATCTGCAGAGTGGATAATCAACATCAACAGCCTGAGGTATCAAGACATTTGTGCTGCCCATTACATTACAAACCACAGGAGAGGGCAAATTCTTCAGCAGGATAGCGCTCCTTCTCATACTTCAGCCTCCACATCAAAGTCCCTGAAAGCAAAGAAGGTGCTCCAGGATTGGCCAGCCCAGTCACCAGACATGAACATTATTGAGCATGTCTGGGGTAAGATGAAGGAGGAGGCATTGAAGATGAATCCAAAAAATCTTGATGAACTCTGGGAGTCCTGCAAGAACACTTTCTTTGTCATTCCAGATGACTTTATTAATAAGTGATTTGAGTCATTGCAGAGATGTATGGATGCAGTCCTCCAAGCTAATGATGGAGTCAGACACAATATTCATTCTGTTTCCACTGCAGCATGACTTATATTCAATACTGGACATTATTTCTGTAAAGTGACAAGACTTTTGTCTAAGCAAAGTCAGACCTTACTGTCCTAATTAAATCATTAAAAATCAAGGCATGATCATATTTTATTCTGGTTAAATAGACGTAATCTAGAGGCCTTTGCCCTTTATATACGCCACTTCTGATGTCAAATGATCAACTAGAAGTCAAATTATTATTTGTTATTCCTAAAACTTGGATAGGTGACAAGACTTTTGTCAGGTAGGGTAGATGAAAAAGTCCTAATTCTGAGAAAAACCTGAAATAAAAGATGCAGAATTATGAATCTCAAATCACTGCAGAGCTTATATACTCATCATTTGGAGAATTAACGATGTATTTTTTTGCAACGTTTGACTTATAATAACTCAAAATTGTGAGGAAAGAATGTTTAAAAAACTATTCAAGTTTGATTTTTTTTATCACAACTGAAATGTACTTCAATCCTTTTATAATAATAGTTAAAATGTGAATAAAAAAATGTATACATTCAGCGTGGGCGGATGGGTTAAATATATATTATTTTTGCATTGATTCCTTGCTGAAAAAAACTGCTTAAACCAGCCTAAACTGGTTGGCTGGTTTTAGCTGCTTGACCAGCCTGGATTTAGAGGGGTTTTGGCCATTTCCAGGCTGGTTTCAGACATTTCCAGCCTGGTCTTAGCTGGTCAGGCTGGAAAATGACCAGCTAAAACCATCTAAAACCAGCTTGACCAGCCTGGTTTAAGATGGACATAGAGTTGAAGTCAGAATTATTAGCCCCCCTGTTTATTTTTTTCCCCAATTTCTGTTTAACAGAGAGCAGATTTTTTTCAACACATTTCTAATCATAATAGTTTTAATAACTCATTTCTAATAACTGATTTATTTTATCTTTGCCATGATGACAGTAAATAATATTTTACTAGATATCTTTCAAGACACTTCTATACAGCTTACAGTGCCATTTAAAGGCTTAACTAGGTTAATTAGGTTAACTAGGCAGGTTAGGCTAATAGTTCTGTCGAAAAAATATATAGCTTAAAGGGGCTAATAGTTTTGACCTTAAAATGAGTTTTAAAAAAATAAAAACTGCTTTTATTCTAGTCAACAAACAAAAACAAATAAGACTTTCTCCAAAAGAAAAAATATTATCAGACATACTGTGAAAATTTCCTTGCTCTGTTGAACATCATTTGGGAAATATATATTAAAAAAAAAGTAGAAAAAAAACTAAAAACGGGGCTAATAATTCTGACTTCAACTGTAGCTGGTTTTGGCTGGTCTCCCACCCTGCCTGGGCTGGTCAAGCTGGTTTTAGCTGTTCATCTCCCAGCTAAGACCAGGCTGGAAATGTCTAAAAATCAGCCTGAAAATGGCCAAACCCTTCTAAATCCAGGCTGGTCGACCAGCTAAAACAAGCCAACCAGCTAAGGCTGATTTAAGCTGGTTGAAGCAGTGTTTTTCAGCAGGGTATGAGATTTTTGTTTGTTGAGATGCAAAACTTCTTATCCTTGAAGTCTCTTTATGTACATTTACATATATTTTTTTGTCTTTCATCGGTCTACGACTGACTTTAATGTATTAATTGAACCAAAAAATCAACGCAAAAACATCAGCTATAAAGTTCAAGACATTTGTAAATGATATGCACTCTGCACTTTGGCATAAGGATCGACATCCTGAACAATAGTCATTAATAAACCATTGACTGCTGATGTTTACAAAGGGCAGTCCATAAAAGTGCATTCATTAGCTTTATTGTATTATAACAGACTTTTTCACATTTATGCTTTGTGTATTCTCAGCGCTGAAACATTGTGTGGTGAAATCACTGTTTATTTTCTGAATTAACTTATGAGAAATCTACTTGCATGCTGTTGAAGAGGGAATCTGAATATATTTAAGCGTAAATGGATGTTGAGTGCAGCATAAATCCTTATAATGTATAAAATCTTGGCTTTTTGGGTTTCTCTCGGGATGTATTTCAATTTCCATGCAGAATGAAGAGTTATAAACGCAGCATCTTTACAATGACGAGCCAAAATGATTGATCCGTGACTCATTAGAAACTGTGAAAACTCCTATGAATGCCTTTCGTATGTGCCGTGAACGAGTCTGCATTCACTTACAGACACAAACAAAGCGAATGTGTTTCAGATTGAGATAAATGTGACTTCATGCTCTGCTATACTGATCGCTTCAACGTGCACTGCAACACTCCCATGCTGTGCCTTCTGATCATGTATTATATTATATTCAAAATCATGTTTGTACATTAAAGTCAATAAAAATAGCTATGAATAAAGATTGATGGTTGGGTTTTTATTTTAGACCAAGACTATGACCACATCTTGAACAATATATTTAGCACTGATATCAGGAAAGTAAAGAGAATTGAAGATATTAAATATGAAAGCTAATTTGGCGTGTTAAAATGCTAATTAGATCAGAATCCCTGTTTCCATCATGTTTGCAGATTCAAAGACCATTAAAGGTATTTAAGGTCTATTCTATAGTCTTTGGCAGATTGTTAGCATAAATTAGTATGTTTTACGTGAATTGGCACATTACTGTCATCCCAGCAAACATGCCAGTGTGGGTAAGTGTGGGTTTACTGTGGGACAGTGTGGGCAGGACAATCCCAGAGAAAAGCACATGTGGGCCCCATATGGGTCAGCCAATGTGGGACCTATAGATTTTGCCCTTTGTGGCCCCAACCTGTGTTTTGTGGGTAAATTGAAGTTAAATTTACATTTAGCTTGTAGCTATATGAAAATTGTAATAAATCACTTGCATTTTAGTCTAAATAGTGCGAAGGACAGAAAACTGCCTTGCTGCTTAGAGAAAATCATCCAGAAATGAGTCTATCTAATAGTTTTAGATAGAATCTTGATCCCCTATATATTGCTAACATGAATTAGCATCTTCGCTATCATGTTTCCAGCATGAATTAACTTGTTTCTGTCATGTTAGCAGATTGTTTGCATGAATTAGAATGCTTTAACGTGAATTAGCACGTTGCTAGCATACAGCTAACAGGAATTAGCACGTTGCATATTAGCATATCATGTTTCCAGCATGAATTAACTTGCTTGAAAGAATCAGTGTGTTGCTAGCTAGCATGTTCCTTGCATGATTTACCATTTCTAGCCTAAATTACGGTCACTATCCTGATTTAACAGCATGTTTCTTGCACAAATGATCATTCATATTTCATCATATGTTGTTCAATTTTATTTAAATCCATAAAACATGTAAAAACGAAAAGTGCCTCAAACTTTTGTCAACTTATGGATTGACCCCCCTGAATTTTACTTATCAGGAAATAAAAAGAAAAGAAAAGTAAACGCAAGATTCAAAATATAAGTTAATAAGCTAATTTTGTGTCTAAAAATGCTAATTAGCCGATTAGCTGACAATCTTTGGTGTGGCTAGAAGGTTTCTGTCATGTTGGCAGATTTTCAGCATGAATTAGCACATTGCTAGCATACAGCTAACAAGAATTAGCATGTTGCTATCTTGTTTCTAGCATGAATTTACTTGTTGCTGGAAAGAATAAGTATTGCTTGCATGTTCCTTGCATTATTTAACATTTCTAGCCTGAATTACGATGTCCCTAGCATTATATCATGAATTAGCATGTTATGAACATCTCCCTGCTGAAAACAACAACTTAAACCAGCCTAGGCTGGTTGGCTGGCTTTAGCTGGTAGACCAGCCTGGTTTTAGAGAGGTTTTGGCCATTTCCAGCCTGGTCTTATTTGGCTGGGAGATGGACCAGCCTAGCCATGCTGGGAGCCCAGCCAAAACCAGCTATGTTCAGCTTAAACTGGTCAAGCTGGTCTTAGCTGGTCATTTTCCAGCCTGACAAGCTAAGACCAGGAAATGCCCATGGTTTTATAGAGGTTTTGGCCATTTCCAGGCTCAACCAGCTAAAACCTGTCAACCAGCTGTTTTTTTTTCCAGCAGGGTACATATTTATTTATATTATATATTCATTCATCAAATCTACTCACCCAATTACACTATAATTAATTGATTGGCACATATTATTTTTCATATTGTTATAACATGCTTTTTAATCCACTTCATTAGTCAAATTCAAGATTCATCTGTGGATTGTGGAAGCGGGATTGTGCCGCCATCTTGTGGTCAGACGCGGAACTCTCACGGTGCATTGTGGGGATTTTCTAGCTGTTAAGTAGACCTGGGTTGTAGACTCGTTATTGCTGTGCATTGTGGGATTGATTAAGTGCACTTCATAATGTCCACTATGGTTTTGGGCAACACTAAACGGCTGCTCAAATAGTGCACTATTTGAAGGTATATGCAGGGGGTGATTTTGGATAGAGCCATGGGTGAAAAAACTCACTGTGGCTAACTAAACACATATGGGCTTACCTGAAGGACACCTCACATACAAGGCCGATTCCCAAAAAAGGCAGGTTTACCAAGTGGACATATACACAATGTAATGTGCCAAGCAAGCACCTAACTCTTTTCCCATGACAGGAATTAGGGATATTGGAGGAAATCTCTCACCAGTGGGGATTTTTGAGTGAGAATAAGACCACATCTCCAGCTGAAGGAGAATGATGCTGAGCCAATTAGCATCTGATAACGCAGTGTTACTCAGTATCTGCGAGGAAACCAGGATTGAGATTGTAGAATCTGATGAATATGTCAGATGTAGCCCAGCCAACAGCTCTACAGATGTTATGGTGAAGATGCACAACTTTTTGAGCTACAGTATGTTGTAGACCGATGATGCTTGGCTACTTTCCTATTGAGGTTGGGCAACACAAATGTTTCTGGATATGTTTGCCCTTTTGCTCATTGATGGTATAATTTCCCAAGTTGCCCATGTATCATTAGCATTAGAACATCCTTTAACACTCCTTGTTGAGTGCACTCTCACCTCTGGGAGGTACGACTCGCCTTGAGTTTAGTACGCAAAGTGTTATCCACAATATCCAGTGGGTCAACAAAACAGACTAAAAGCCGCTCAGATCTCCTGCATACTGTCCCACCACATAAATATTCAGTGCATAAATGGGACACAGTAATGAAAGAGCTAGTCCTGCTTCCTTTAAAGCAGTGTTTCTCAACCACGTTCCTGGAGGACCAACACTGCATGTTTTGTATGTCTCCTTAGTCTGTGACAACCAATACAGGTCTTTCAGTCTCTGTTAATGAACTGATGATCTCAATAAAGTTTAAATTATGGAGACATGGAAAATGAGCAGAGCTGGTGGTCCTCCAGGAACGTGGTTGAGAAACACTGCTTTAAAGGAACACTCCATTTTTAAAAACGTGGCTCTTTTTACAAGTGACCTAGTTAAGTTAACACTTTAAAAATAGTCTCATTCGTAAACATTAGGTAAATCATTAAAATCAACAGTGACTGAATTGTAAAACTGACCATGTTTAAATCCATTCAGCCCATCTGCAGGTTGGAAACTTTTAGCTTAGCATAGATCACTGAATCGGATTAGACCATTAGCATCTTGCTCAAGAGAAAAGTTCAGAAAGGAGTTTAAAAGCTTTTGTAGTTACATCGTGTTCTAAGACTGATGAAAAATGAAAAGTTGCTATTTTCTAGACCGATATGGCTATAGGAACTATACTCTCATTCTGGCGTAATAATCAAGGACGTTTGCTGCCATACCATGGACGAAACCTGCAAAAACAATAAATAAACAAATACGCAAATAAATGAATGAATAAATAAATCCACAAATTCCTGCATAAATAAAACAATAAATAAATATGCAAATAAATAAATAAATAAATGAATGAATAAATAAATCCACAAATTCCTGAATACATAAATAATTATGTGCGGGCAGATTAATAATTAAATAAATTTCCAAGAATGTTGGAGGAATAATATTTTTTGATGCAGGAATTTGTGTTGTGTATATATATATATATATATATATATATATATATATATATATATATATATATATATATATATAATTTGCATATATATTTATTTATTGTTTTATTTATGCAGGAATTTTATGGATTCATTTATTTATTTGCATATTTATTTATGTGCATATTTATTTATATTATTGTTTTATTTATCCAGGAATTTGTGGATTTATTTATTCATTCATTTATTTATTTATTGTTTTACTTGCGCAGGAATTTATGGATTTATTTACTTATTTATTTGCATATTTATTTATTTTATTGTTTTAGTTATGCAGGAATTTATGGATTTATTTATTTGCATATTTATTTATTAGATTTTTTTATTTATGCAGGAATTTTACGGATTTATTTACTTATTTATTTATTTGCATATTTATTTATTTATTGTTTTATTTATGCAGGAATTTATGGATTTATTTACTTGCATATTTATTTATTTTATTGTTTTATTTATGCAGGAATTTATGGATTTATTTATTTGCATATTTATTTATTTTATTGTTTTATTTATGCAGGAATTTATGGATTTATTTATTTGCATATTTATTTATTTTATTGTTTTATTTATGCAGGAATTTGTGGCTTTATTTATTCATTCATTTATTTATTTATTGTTTTACTTACACAGGAATTTATGGATTTATTTGCATATTTATTTATTTTATTGTTTTATTTATGCAGGAACTTATAGACTTATTTACTTGCATATTTATTTATTTTATTTATGCAGGAATTTTTGGATTTATTTGTTTGCATATTTATTTATTTTATTGTTTTATTTATGCAGGAATTTATGGACTTATTTATTTATTTGCTTATTTATTTATTTTATTGTTTTATTTATGCAGGAATTTGTGGATTTATTTATTTATTTGCATATTTATTTATTTTATTGTTTTATTTATGCAGGAATTTGTGGATTTATTTATTTATTTGCATATTTATTTATTTTATTGTTTTATTTATGCAGGAATTTGTGGATTTGTTTATTTACGTATTTATTTATTGTTTTTGCAGGCTTCGTCCTCCATAGGCTGCAACAGGTGGAATGATATTACGCAGCGCCTGAAAATAGTCCCCAGCTAGGTGACAGCGTTGCATAATATCAATGCACTATATCATTCATAATGCAGGAAAACGTACAGAACACATAGCAAAAAAAACTGTTCAACAGAGAACTTCATTTCTGATCTGAAAAGTGCCAAAGCACTTGATAAAAAGTCAAATAATCCTTCACTTATATTTAGGACACGTTTATTGTGTTCATAAAAAAGACAAATATACACAAAAGAAACAGACAACAGGCTGGCTATTATTTAAATTACTCTCATTCTGAATATGCATGTATTTGCACTCCAGTAAAATCAACAGTAGTATAAATACTGCTGCCGTCTTCATCATTATGGCATTCGGTTTCCATGTCTCCACTAATATACTCCACAAACTGCATTGCATTTTTTAATAGCAATCCTTGGCAAGAGTCTCAGACTGAATGGATGTGCACTCAGTCGCTCTCCTCGGTGTCCGTGTGGATGTTCCTGAGCACCACAGCTCCTTCAGTTTGCTCCAGTCTTCGGTACACGCACTTTTGCTTCTTCATCTATTTCATCCATGATCTTTTCTTGGGATACCGAGTAGAATGTGTAGCCATCTGGCAACCGCTGGTGAAGGGAAATCCTTGAGCAACAGTAAGGAGAGATACATCTGCTATGACATAACATTTTTATTTTAGATCTCTGCATTATCTAATAGACTCTTACAGATTATAATGGTATTTTGGTTCATTGTTGTGAAAAATTCTAAGTCAAAATATGAGTGAAATAACGCTTCATCGTCACTAACAGTAAAACTGAACAAACTGCATTATTATTCTCACCTGTACTTGTTAAATGTATAAAATAATGTGCATTCATACTTGGTTGTTTTATATTTTAGATAATTTTCTTTTCCTGACATATAATGGCAAATATTTAAAATGGCCTAAAATATAAAAGTATTCTTGTTCTAAATGTCTGACCTCGTTTTAGACATTTTATTGATTGTTTTGTGGAGATCATGGTAAAAAAAAAAGTAATTTTTCTGGTTAGAACTTGATATGTTAAAAAAAAAAAAAAAAAAAAAGAGGAAATTCAGATTTTTTTTCAGGGAAAAACAAAACAGTGAAGACGTAGAGAGAAAAACATTTTATACAGCATTTACAGATTTTTAATGAATAAATTAATTATTTATTAAATATAATGTTGGAATTAGATTATAGATACTAATTAGCTTTCTCTAAAAATTATTTATTTATTTTTTCTATTGACTCTATATAAAATCTTTAGATATAATTATATAACATTTTATAATTATATATTTTTATTTATATTTCTACTAGTGGTGGGGAGTTATCAGCGTTAACGTGCTGCGTTAACGCGAGACTCTTATCGCGCGATAAAAAAAATATTGCCGTTAATCAATACGCAAGCTATGATGACTTTCACCTTGATATATTAGCGCGGATGTATACCTGACCGGTAAGCCGTCTGACAAAAAAGTGCCCTTCTGAATCAAATCAGCAGGATGCCTGACTCTAACTGCAGTTTGGCAATTTCACTTTAACTCACGAAAATTTAATTCATGTGTCATGACAAACTAGACGCAAATAATGAGTAAGTACTGCTGAGAGTGTTATGGAATTTAATAACGCACGCGCAAATGGAATAAAAAAACTTCCGCATTTCGCAATGTTTGTGTGTGTGTGTGCGGTCCTTTACTGACAGCTGCGTGTGTATCTTGCCGGAAAATATGGCGAAAGTTGGTTGTTCAAAACAACATTAGCACTATCTAATTGACTGTGAACAATGTTGTACTTTGATAGTCATTGGCTGCTAATATGATTTTCCTATTTAGAATTTGCAAAGAATACTTTTCTGAAATTATATTATTAAGGAGAATGTCTGAATATCCGAATATAAAACCAACTTTACCTCTATCTGGTCTAATGCGCCACCTGGCTTGAGACACCCGTTCTCAAAGACTTATTATTTGGGTAGCACACATATTCTGAATGCCTTCGGCAGAATTTAAATGAGCCATTTTAATCTAGATTAATCTAGATTAAAAAAATTATCTATGCCCACCTATAATTTCTATATAAAAAAATTTCTTTTAGAAAAGAAAAACTACAAATACAAATCATTTTCATAAATTCAGCATTGCAATTAGAATATGATAAAATGCTTTTGATTAATAAATATATACAAAATATAATAAACTCTAATTAAAAACTATAATAAATATACTGAGTTGACTGAAAAATATCTGGCTATAAATGAGTTATTTGTTCATTTTGGTCATTCTAACGACAATACAAACCAACAAAATAAATGGAAACGCTTTAAAATAATGGTCCATTAAATGTTAGTTAACTCTTTAACTACCCCACCAAGAAAAAAATAACTAGTTAACACACTAAATACTTTTTTTTATTTCAACATATTCCATAATTTCTAAAATATCAGCCTCTACCAAATAGTTGATATGTCGGTTTATGGTAAAAGTACCAGAATTAATACATATACTATGAAAAATCTGAAAATATGAAGTGTAAGACATCTAAAATAAAACATTTTTTGAATACTAAATCACCTTTATTTTTTGAAATATGCCATAAAATATTTCAGATTCTCATTTAATATGCTTTCTTGTTTTTTTTAACAATAAAACCAAAATCAAGTGTAGTAGTGCAACAGGATTGTTTGATTTTTTTTGTAAACCAACAATGCTGTGTGTGTAAACCCTTATTTAAATCAGTCATTCTTTAAATTACGTTAACAGTCATTATTTAAAACAATCAAAACATGGTCCACCATGTTGTAGAATAGAGGTAAAGTTGGTTTTATATACGGATATTCAGACATTCTCCTTAATAATATAATTTCAGAGAAGTATTCTTTGCTATTTCTAAATAGGGAAATCATATTAGCAGCAAATGACTATCAAAGTACAGCATTGTTAACAATCAATTAGATAGTGTTAATGTTGTTTTTAAGTCATACTTGCATGCTAATTCCGGTCGAATATTCAAAGTAACATGGTAAACAATATAGAGACTTCTAAATGAACGAATGTGCGAATATAAAATTAACTTTACCTCTATTGTTGTAGAGGGGCAGTCAAAGGGTTAATGTATTTACTAACATGAACAAACTACTATAGTATAAATATTATATAGCAATACATTTATTACTGCATTTCTTCTTCTTGGTTACCGTTGGTTAATGTTGGTTAAGTTAAATAGCTAGTTCACATTAACTAATGTCAACGAGCACAACTTTGGATTTTAATAATGCATTAGTTAATGTTGAACTATGATTAATAAATGCTTTACAAAATTCTTCATACTTAGTTAATGTTAGTAAAGACATTAACTAAGGGACCATTATTCTAAAGTGTTACCAAATAAATGAAGTTAAATTAAAAAAATGACAAATATAACATACCTAGAACATCATCATGACATCAGCACATTGTAAGATCATGTAACTTTCACTCACGTGTAGTAATCTTAATAAACATACCTCATTCACTCATTCATTCAAACTAGCTCATACTAGTGATGGTAGTAATCACCTCACTGTATCTCCCAGCACTAGAAACAGTAATAAGTGCTGCTGACATAACCTTGTGTAACAGAGGTAAAGGATACAGATACCGAGCACCACCGCGCCGATAGCGAGTCCTGTCGCCACATTTCTGCCCCGGAGCTTGTCTGTTTTCTTCTTCCACTGCGCCATCTCCACCTGCCGGATGAACTGCAGCTGCTCTTTGGTCAGGGCTTCTTTTGTCGGGTCAATTCTCTTGGCAAACTGGGCTTCGGGTTTGGGCTCCCCTTGACTACTCTTGTCTGCCATGTTTGAGGCGCTGCTGTCTGACGTAACGCAAGGTTATTTTGCACGTCAATGGTGCGCCGCATTTGCGCAGCTCTACAAACAAAAAGACTTGCCATTTCTTCTTTCCGCATAGATATAACAACAACAACAACAATAATAATAATAATAATATTTTTTTTAAATAACGATTTTAAATTATATATATATACTTCAGTTGAAATTTAAAATTATGTTTAAATCTAAAAAAAAAAAAAAAAGATTAATTAACAGATAAAGAAGAGTTACTTTAATTAATAAATAAATACGCAAATAAATCCATAAATTCCTGCATAAATCAAACAATAAATAAATAAATATCCAAATAAATAAATGAGTAAATAAAGTGGATGCTACACACTGGCGGTGGTGTGGAGAGACCCCCCCTCATGATTGTGAAGCGCTTTGGGTGTATGGCCATACACAGTAAATGCGCTATATAAATACCAAAAACTCATTAAATGACATTGCATTACATAAATAAATCCATAAATGCATGCATAAATATGCAAATAAATAAATAAATAAATTTGCAAATAAATAAACAAGTGAACAAATCAATACATTCCTGCATGAATTAAACAATAAATAAATAAATACGCAAATAAATAAAACTATCCATAAATTCCTACATAAATAAAACAATAGATAAATGAATACGCAAACAAATAAATAAGTAAATAAATACATATGCATATATGTTTTTACAAATACATATACAAATTCCTGCATAAATAAATATTATTCCACCAACACCCTTGTAATTTATTTGCACTATTAATTATTTATATATTTATTTATGCAGTAATTTGTAGATTTATATATATTTATTTATTTGCGTATTTATTTATTTATTGTTTTATTTATGCAGGAACTTGTAGATTTATTTATTCATTCATTTATTTCCTGCGTATTTATTTATTTATTTATTTATTTATTGTTTTTGTGGGTTTCGTCTTTCATAACCACAGTCATTATGCTAATTAATAGATGATTTTTTAAATTAAACCTGTTTAATTTAACCCTTTCTAAATTACAATTTTATATTCCCAAGTCCCACCTTGTTAAGTATTAAAATGACGTGCTGCAAAGTAAAATGTTTTGACAGTATTTAAACCTCTCTTCACGATAACGGAATATTCGGGCTGTTTCTGCGTTAAAGGCGCCCCCTGCAGGTCGGAAAGCGGTTTCTAGCGGTTACTGTTGAGTGACAAGCGATTAATCTTTCGAAAGAAATGGCGAAACATACCATGTTTTCATCTCCCACAAGAGACCAGAGCAACCTGAGCTTTGGAAAGGTGTCTTTAGACATTTTAACCGACATTCTGTCCAACCTCAACAACAAAAACAAGTCCAATTTGGAGAAGGTGTCAGATCTGTGTGGTTGTCTGAAAGAAAGGAGAATAGTTGGTGAGTGTTTGTCGGCCTCATATTATAGATAATGATGTGATATTTTCAGAAATTTCTGTACAATACAGTGTTGTTATACTGTGTTAATTACTGTAATAAGTACTGTAATGAAGTTTTGTGGTAGGTTTGTAAGGCCAAGACTCGCTATAAACATTTCTCCATTTAGCTGATTGATATAACGTTAATCTGTTAATGATTCCTGTGCTAGATATCCAAACGTAGAAAAACGATAAACACACACTTCCTGAAATGTTTGTCATAAATACATGTTTTATTCACAAACCACCCTGTTACTCGATGACATAATTCAATTCAATGCAATTAGGATAACCCCTTTCTCATTTTCAAAGGGGTCCCATAAAGACATGACAAAAGACAAAATATAACATAATTACAAAACATAACTAGCTCTCAGCATAAATAACTGAATCTGGAATATACATGTGTTTTAGTCTTTATTTAAACGTAATACATTGAAATAGATAAAACTGACAGTAAGTTCGGCGCATTCTCCCCTAATTCAGTAAAGCTATTGTTCATTAGAAATCAAAATGTAGTGTTGGTGGTCTTGTTTTAAAAAGAAGCACATTTGCATTTAAACCTACAACAAATTACATGTAAGCCCTTACTCTATGTAAATTAATCACAGTTTTACTGCAAAACAATCCAAACAAATCATTGTTATTGTAGTATACCATGGTAACCCCTAGTTAAACATGGTTCTTTACTCTAATCATAGTACTCATTGCGTTAATGGTAAAACTGTGGTTATATCAATGGCAATCAATACACCACAAGACCATGATCACTTCACATTTACTGTAATAAATTCTTTGTAGTATACCATGGTAACCCCTAAGTAACCATTGTTTTGCTACACTAATCACAGTCTACTCATTGCATTAATGGTAAAACTGTGGTTATACCAATGGCAATCAATACACCACAAAATCACGATTACTTCATATTTACTATAGTATATTCATTGTAGTATAACATGGCAAGCCCTAAGTAAACATGGTTTTGCTACACTAATCACAGTCTTCTCATTGCATTAATGGTAAAACTGTGGTTATACCAATGGCAATCAATACACCACAAGACCATGATCACTTCACATTTACTGTAATAAATTCTTTGTAGTATACCATGGTAACCCTTAAGTAACCATTGTTTTGCTAAATTAATCACAGTCTACTCATTGCATTTATGGCAAAACTGTGGTTATACCAATGGCAATCAATACACCACAAAATCATGATTACTTCATATTTACTATGGTATATTCATTGTAGTATAACATGGCAAGCCCTAAGTAAACATGGTTTTGTTACACTAATCACAGTCTACTCATTGCATTAATGGTAAAACTGTGGTTATACCAATGGCAATCAATACACCACAAGACCATGGTCACTTCACATTTACTGTAATAAATTCTTTGTAGTATACCATGGTAACCCCTAAGTAACCATTGTTTTGTTAAATTAATCACAGTCTACTCATTGCATTAATGGTAAAACTGTGGTTATACCAATGGCAATTAATACACCACAAAATCACGATTACTTCATATTTACTATAGTATATTCATTGTAGTATAACATGGCAAGCCCTAAGTAAACATAGTTGTGCTACACTAATCAGTCTTCTCATTGCATTTATGGTAAAACTGTGGGTTACACCAGTGGGAATCAATACACCACAACCTGGAGGCCCAACGCTCAACCTGGAGGACCAGGACATACACACATACACTACGGACAATTTAGCTTACCCAATTCACCTAAAGCACATGTCTGGGGAAAACCAGAGAACCCGGAGGAATCCCACACCAACACGGGAGAACATGCAAACTCCACACTGAAATGCCAACTGACCCAGCTGAGGCTCAAACCAGCGACCTTCTTGCTGTGAGGCGACAGCACTACCCACGGTGCTACCGTGTTGTCATATATAGTGCCGTTGTCGTTGTAGTATACCATGGTAACCCCTAATTAACCATGGTTTTTCTACACTAATCATAGTCTACTCGTTGCATTAATGGTAAAACTGCGGTTATACCAATGGGAATCAATACACCACATATTTACCATGATTACTTCACATTTACTTTAATATATTAAATGAAGTATATCATGGTAACCCCTAATTAAACATGTTTTTTGCTACACTATTCATAGTCTACTCGTTGCATTAACGGTAAAACTGTATATCAATGGCAATCAATACACCGCAAGACCATGATCACTTCACATTTAATACAGTATATTAAATGTAGTATACCATGGTAACCCCTGAGTAACCATGGTTTTGCTACACTAATCATAGTCTAGACTTTGCATGAATGGTAAAACTGTGTTATACCAATGGGAATCAATACACCACAAGACCATAATTACTTCACATTTACTTTAATGAATTCATGGTTCATTTTCATAAGAGAAAGTACCCTAAAATGGAATGTACCCTAAAAATGCAGTGATAAAATCTAGTATTGTACTATTTACTTTGTCCAAATCTTTCCAGAGTTTATCATGTTATTATTTTTTGTTGTGTAATTAAATCACCATTGTCTGTTTGGTTGACAGAATGTGTATTTCTTCTTTGTGAGGAGCTGGGATTGAGCCCTGTGGTCGCATATCAGGCCATCGAAATACTGGAGAGGTATCTTTAAGACTCCTCAATGAAAAGTATTTATTGTAGAGCCGTTTAAAACACCATCTCATTGTCATACTGTAGGTTTACATCCAAACATATTGAAGATCTGATCCGCAGCCGCGAAGATTCATCTCTCGCCAAGGACACCAGAAACTGTGAAGATCTCATTTTCCAAACGCTCAAGCACAAGTTCTTCCTCTTCATCATTTCAAGCATTCAGATCGCCAGCAAACTGGATCTGTACACCAATGTATGTTTATCTAATATCCATTATTCCACGTTACGCTGTTATTGACGCTGTAATCTGTGTTTGTCTACAGGCTGTCAACAATGACATTGCGATGAGATTTCTGCAGGCGCTCAGTTACCCTTCCTCCAAAAAGCAGCTCTTGGACTCGGAGATTTTCATTTTAAAAACTCTCAACTTTAATCTGAACGTCCCCAATCCTGTAACATATGTGGAGACCCTTTTGGAAGTGCTGGGTAAGCTGTTTTTAATTAGGCTGCATCTATAACCTTAAATACAAGTGGTCTGGAATAGGGCTGCATGATATATTGTTTCAGCATGGATATCGTAATGTGTTCAGTCGCAATAGTCACATTGCAAGATATGCAATGTTGAGTCTGGATTATACAGGGAGTGCAGAATTATTAGGCAAGTTGTATTTTTGAGGATTAATTTTATTATTGAACAACAACCATGTTCTCAATGAACCCAAAAAAACTCATTAATATCAAAGCTGATTTTTGGAAGTAGTTTTTAGTTTGAGCTATTTTAGGAGGATATCTGTGTGTGCAGGTGACTATTACTGTGCAGAATTGTTAAGGCAACTTAACAAAAAACAAATATATACCCATTTCAATGATTTATTTTCACCAGTGAAACCAATATAACATCTCAACATTCACAAATATACATTTCTGACATTCAAAAACAAAACAAAAACAAATCAGTGACCAATATAGCCACCTTTTTGTTAGGACACTCAAAAGCCTGCCATCCATGGTGAACGGATCAAAACACTGACAGAATCCATCAACATTGCGTGCAGCAGCAACCACAGCCTCCCAGACACTGTTCAGAGAGGTGTACTGTTTTCCCTCCTTGTAAATCTCACATTTGATGATGGACCACATGTTCTGTATGGGGTTCAGCTCAGGTGAACAAGGAGGCCATGTCAATTGTTTTTCTTCTTTTAGACCCTTTCTTGACAGCCAAGCTGTGGAGTACTTGGACGCGTGTGATGGAGCATTGTCCTGCATGAAAATCATGTTTTTCTTGAAGGATGCAGACTTCTTCCTGTACCACTGCTTGAAGAAGGTGTCTTCCAGAAACTGGCAGTAGGACTGGGAGTTGAGCTTGACTCCATCCTCAACCCGAAAAGGCCCCACAAGCTCATCTTTGATGATACCAGCCCAAACCAGTACTCCACCTCCACCTTGCTGGCGTCTGAGTCGGACTGGAGCTCTCTGCCCTTTACCGATCCAGCCACGGGCCCATCAAGACTCACTCTCATTTCATCAGTCCATAAAACCTTAGAAAAATCAGTCTTGAGATATTTCTTGGCCCAGTCTTGACGTTTCAGCTTGTGTGTCTTGTTCAGTGGTGGTCGTTTTTCAGCCTTTCTTACCTTGGCCATGTCTCTGAGTATTGCACACCTTGTGCTTTTGGGCACTCCAGTGATGTTGCAGCTCTGAAATATGGCAAAACTGGTGGCAAGTGGCATTTTGACATCTTGGCAGCTGCACGCTTGACTTTTCTCAGTTCATGGGCAGTTTATTTTGCGCCTTGGTTTTTCCAGACGCTTCTTGCGACCCTGTTGACTATTTTGAATGAAACGCTTGATTGTTCGATGATCACGCTTCAGAAGCTTGGCAATTTTAAGAGTGCTGCATCCCTCTGCAAGATATCTCACTATTTTTGACTTTCCAGAGCCTGTCAAGTCCTTCTTTTGACCCATTTTGCCAAAGGAAAGGAAGTTGCCTAATAATTCTGCACACCTGATATAGGGTGTT
Source organism: Danio kyathit (assembly GCA_903798195.1). NCBI lineage: Eukaryota > Metazoa > Chordata > Actinopteri > Cypriniformes > Danionidae > Danio > Danio kyathit. The sequence goes on along the minus strand of LR812530.1, from coordinate 4,426,746 downwards.
GATGTCATTAGACCACACCCCTTCTCATTACAGAGATGCACATCACCTAATATGCTTAATTGGTAGTAGGCTTTTGAGCCTATACAGCTTGGAGTAAGACAACATGCATAAAGAGGATGATGTGCTCAAAATACTCATTTGCCTAATAATTCTGCACTGCCTGTATTGTTTTTGAGGCCTGTGATTGTACAGAAATAGTAGCCATTGTAACTTTAATAACCATTGATTTTATTGAATTATTTATACAATAACAACTATGCAGTATTATTTTACATTTGATTATTCAATTGCTGTATCCGATTACCGATAGACTCCGCAGAAAACCAGAAAACATGGTTTATTTAATTTGTATGTTTTTTTTATTGTTATATTTGTGTATGTATATTGTTTATTATATTTATATTTGCAGGCACACAATGTCATAAGACCTTAATATTAGGTTAGATTTAGGTTGTGACGTCAGGTGACCAAAATTCAATATCTAGCAAGCGTTTAAGGACAACGTTATTTTGATGTCCAATAACGACATCAAATGATGTTGATATTTTGTTGAATTTAGGTTGTGTTGGAAAGTTGACAAAATCCAACGTCGAGCCAACATCTTAAACCAACGTCATATTGACGTCAAATACTGACATTTTTTCGTCAGGTATGGCAACCAAAATCCAACATCTGATAGACGTCATAGTGGTAACGTCAAGCTGTAACATCATTAGACGTTGATATTTGGTTGATTTTAGGTTGAACGTTGGACATGCGTCGGTCTGACGGTCTACTCTTCCCTGCTGGTGCCAGGACTCAAACCTGCGACCTTTGGATCCCAAGTCTAACTGTCTAACCATTAGGCCATGACTTACGCACGCACGCAAGGGACATCAGACTTATTTTACATCTTGTAGAAAGGGCATAATAGGTGCCTTTTAAGACATAATAATTATTTAGAAAAATTATTTAAATACAACTTTAATTATGTGATTAGTAATCAGTAATTATTAATTAACCCAACATTCATTGTTTGTGTTTTCACACAGGCCACAATGATGCATCTGTCCCTGTTGCACAACTACATGACCAGTGTGTGCCTGTGCTGCAGTTCATTTACCTGCAGAGGGAGACAATCTACAACTCATTGCTCATTACTGCCATTGGATGCCCCTGTCCTTCCCATGAGCAAAGGTACAGAGTTTTCCCAAAGCTTCTTCCGAAAAGCTTCTGAGGTCATTCATCCGTAGGTTGTGTGCATTAATTCAGACAGTGGCAAAATTCGGGCAAATTTATACCAGCAACCAGGGCTGAACAATCGCAATGTGTGTATCTGTAATAGTCACATCACAGGATTAGATTATTTATTAGACATTATTTAAAGATGTCTTAAAGAGATTATTTAAAGACATTATATTTATACAGTTGAAGTCAGAATTATTAGCCTCCCTTTTAATTTTTATTTCCTTTTTAAATATTTCCCAAATGATGTTTAACAGAGCAAGGAAATTTTAACAGTATGTCTGATAATATTTTTACTTCTGGAGAAAATAAGTTTTTTGTTTATTTTATTTGTTTTATTTCGGCTAGAATAAAAGCAGTTTTGAATTTTTTAAAATCCATTTTAAGGTCAAAATTATTAGCCCCTTTAAGCTATATATTTTTTCGATAGTCTACAGAACAAACCATCATTATACAATAACATGCCTAATTACCCTAACCTGCCTAGTTAACCTAATTAACCTAGTTAAGCCTTTAAATGTCACTTTAAGCTGTATAGAAGTGTCTTGAAAAATATCTAGTCAAATATTATTTACTGTCATCATGGCAAAGATAAAATAAATCAGTTATTAGACATGAGTTATTAAAACTATTATGATTAGAAATGTGTTAAAAAAATCTGCTCTCCGTTAAACAGAAATTGGGGGGAAAAAATAAACAGGTGGGCTAATAATTCAGGGGGGCTAATAATTCTGACTTCAACTGTGTGTATATATATATATATATATATATATATATATATATATATATATATATATATATATATATATATATACATACAATGATGACCGTGTTACTTTACATTTGATTGTTAAATTTCTGTACTTGAAAACTCCCCAGAAAACCATAAAGCACTGTTTATTTATTTATTTTTGCTTGTAATTTATTATAATTTATGCCGATGCACTGCACAGAAAATGACGTGATCATCTCAGTCGATCTAAATGAATGAAACCTTTCCCAAATAGATCTAATAAAATCATCAGGTGAAATTATATTCATATCACAATATATATCACAACAAAACAAAATATTGCATTGTCAGATTTTTCCAGTATCGTGCAGCCCTGCCAGCAACATTTTAGTGAATAAACACTATCTATTGAACAATTATAACAATTGCTTGATTTTTATAACCTATATAACTGTTCTTTTATGTTCAAAGAAAACGTTCTTTAAAGAAAAATACCTCGCATTTGTCATTAGGTTTGATGATTTGGGTCACGTGATTCATATTTTGCGCTCCTGAACATTCTTCAAAATATCTTCTTTTGTGCTGAACAGAAGCTCATGCAGGTTTAAAACAAATTAAGGTTGAGTAAATGCTAGTAAATGCTTATTTTCAGGTGAACTTTTTTAATTTGTAATTTTGCTGTTGTGGACTGCCTTTGAAACCTGCCTCTTGTATAAATATTGACAGTTAATATTCAGTGTTTATTTGAAACTCACATATTTCCTTTTATGCTCTCTGTGAACCCGTATGAAGGATTAATTTCAGTCGATTCATTTGCATTAATAGAGCTTTCAGCTGCCTTTTCAAATTTTCATGGCAGCAGCTGTGTTTGTTCTTGTTTTGCAAATTAGTTCAATTCTTCATAATATTCGTAACCGTCTCTTAATCTTCTCCATAGCGATGAAACACGCTGACTCTCATAAGTGAATCAAACTGGTGCTCTTCATGTAGTTCACTGTAAAAAAAAACTGCTGGCTTCCACACAGGTTTGCACATTATATCGTTTCAGCATCAATATCGCAATGTGTGCATCCACAATAGTCACATAGCAGGATGTATATTATAATCAGTGCCTGCTTAATTGTAATGGAGTAAAAGTTTATCATCTGCATGTATTTTTAAAGATCTCACCATCATGGAGATCAGAGGCTGCTTAAGTTGAGCTCTTGATCCTTTACTCTTTTATCTTAAAGAGCCCCTACTACACATAAAAAAGGGTCATATTTCGGTTGGTTTTAAGGGTCTCCAACAACATACGGATATGCGTGCAAGGTCAAAAAACACTTTCATGGTCTTATAATATGCATTTATTTTTACTAATTATCCCAGCGACTCCCATATGAATCGTTCAGCGATTCATTTGTTCCCAAACCCCTCCTTAGCGCGAAGCTAATCTGCGCTGATTGGACCGATGACAGCCTGTTGCTTTTGGTCGACAGCGTTCAGCGCCGAGACAGTAAAATGCCCAGTGCGGTTTATCAAGCAGTGTTGCCAGATTGGGCGGATTTTGCATTTGGGCGGGTTTTTCGGGGCATTTACATCTGGCAACACTGTTATCAAGCCCCCGGATCGCCATAGGATCCGATCACAGCGGATGCCCGAAACACGCTTCATAGTAAACTTACTAACACCACAGTAAACAGTACCCGGTTCTCAACAGTGTTATTCAGACACCTCAGCGCCGAAAGCAGTGTAGTTAAACACCACAAACGCATTTAAATTCGTAAACAAAGCAGCAGGCGTCGCGTTTTCAACGTGGCATTAGACGCGATATGGGAATATAAAGAGTTGACCTGATACAGTACAAGCGGTTACAAGTAACAACACAATTAAATACATACTTTACAAGCTAGAGAAAACAAGGAGGCAGCCATTTTAATCACGCTTACTTACACTTGTGAAATGGAGGAAGAAACTGATGAAATATTCTGTAAATTGAATTTACTAATGTGAAATGTTAAAAACAGTAGATTACTGGCAACCACAGCTGCCGGTATGTTTCTGTAAAAGCAAGAAAAAAACTGCAAAATACTGTAAAACGTTTTTTGTGTCACCATTGTGGAGGATAGTAGCGTCTGTGTGCAAATCCAAGATGAACTGAGAGTATCTGATGTTATGCTGCATCTTCTTTTGTTTAAATGTAACTGTGTAGTTACTAATGCAGTGAAAATCTGTTTGTTAATTGTAAACACACACGAACACATTAATGCATTTAATGAATTTACGTTTTTTGTGTACTAAGCTACGTTTTTGTGAACTGAACATTTGTATCAGTTGATGAAGTACGGTTATTTTCCGTAAATTTAAACAGTTCTATAAAACTTCTGTATTTTTTTACAGAAAAATCCTGGCAACCACAGCTGCCGGTATTTTTCCGTAAATTTAACAGTTTAATTTTTTTTAACAGTGCAGAAGAAAACAGTTAACAACCACATTAAGTGTGGTTTATTTATAAACTAATTTCGAGAGGATCACGTGCTTATGATCAACACGGCTGGCACCTTATTAGCTCCGTAATCTGCCCTATTAGATGATTACGGACACACTATAAATAACCAGAGATTTCACTCCAGTTATCTTCGTCTCGAAGTTCCCCACCCTTCCACCCCTACTTCCACCCATTCCTATAGGGGGACACGGCGGCCCAGTGACTAGCACTGTTGCCTCACAGCAAGAACGCCACCAGTTCAACCTCCCATTGAGCCGGTTAGCGTTTCTGTGCGGAGTTTTCATGTTCTCCCTGTGTTTGCGTGGGTTTCCCCCGGGTTCCCCGGTTTCCTCCCACTGTCCAAAAACATACACCATAGCCAATCGACTAAACCAAATTATTACCTAAGACAACCTTAGTTTACACTTTTCACACGGCGATAAGCGGGGGAGTTCTCGAGACCTTCCTGAGCTCGAACTCCCCTCTCGCCCTTCTAACGGGAGGGAGCCCCGGGCTCGAGGATATACGAGCTCAGGTCTCTCTCCCGGGACAGCATGCCAATTACGCTTTATTGATCATCAGCTAAGTGTGAACTCTTGAAACATGGACTTTTGTTGAAGCGGAAATGTTGTGCTGTTGTTGTTATTTTTATACATATTTCCTATATTTTGTGTTAGTTTTTATTAAATAGACTGATTGATTATATATCGTGCACAAGTCTTAGGCCAACAAAGCTGGTTTAGTACTCATTACTGTATATTGCAGATGCACACATCGTGATATCGATGCTGAAACAATATATTGTTCATCCCTAATTTACACGCTTCACCTTGAACAAGGTCATAACTCATTCTGAGGCAAACATCGCTCAGGTTTTATGTACTCGCTGTTGTAGCTTGGGCAATATGAAGTATGTCTTGTGTTTGTTGACAGAGCCAAGTTTGTGTCGGTGACAGAGGACTTCATGCTTTTGGGAGTTGGAGTCATCGCTGTGGCCGCCTTTATTCATCATATCTCAACATGTGAAAAGGTACAGAAAAACACCCACTGAATCTAGATCATGATTCAGCTGCGAAGCGTATTTAAATATTTATTACCCGCTTCAATATTGAGTGTCTTGGAGGGTTGTAGTTGTTTGGTTGATGTGTGTGCTGCAGGTGGTGGAGGAGCTGACAGAAATCACAGGCATTTCAGCCCAGAGCATCATGGACTTTGCGCATGTCACACTGATGCACATCACTGACAACACATCCAAGTGATGATTTTTTAGTTTGTTGAAATAGTCTGAAATAATAGCTTGTCTATAATAGGGGAATGTAATAATAATAATAATAATAGGGGAATAATAATATGAATTAATAAGTGAATAGATTAGAGTTATTAAAAGACCGCACTGCAAAACAAAAATGCTTTACTTATTTAGATATTTTGTCTTGTTTCTAGTTCAAATATCTAAAAATTCTTAAATCAAGAAGAATTTTCTAGACAAGCAAAACATATTGTCTAATTTTAAGAAATAATATGCTAAAATTATGTGAGTTTTTACTCTTAAAACAAGCTAAATAATCTGCCAATGGGCTAAAGCGAAATAATCTTATGCCAAAACGCAAACATGATTATTTTGCTTACCCCATTGTTTTAAGACAAAACTCACTTAATTGTGGCATATTATTTCCGAAAACTACAGTATTTTTTGCTTATCTAGAAAATGCTTCTTGATTTAGGAATTTTTTAATATTTGGACTAACATTAAAACAAAAAAAAACTAAGTAAGAAATGTTTTGCAGTGTGGATACTACAGTGCAAAAAAGTGCTTTTCTTACTTGGAGTGTTTGTCTGGTTTTTAGTCCAAATAAAAATATCTAAAAAAAAAAAAGAATAATAAATATATATATATAATTTTATTTTAGTCCAAATATACATACACTGTAAAAAAAAAAAAAAAAGTTGACTCAACTTAAAATTGTAAGGCAACCAGCTTCAACTTAAATTGAGCCAAGTGCTGTACTTGGGTTGAAAGTTGAGTCAGCTCAAAAAAGCTCTGCAGCAAGTTGCCTTACAATTTTGAGTTGAGTGAACTTTTTTTGTACAGTGCATCTAAAAATATATATATTATCTAAATTGTTTTATTTTAGTCCAAATAAAAAAATATCTAAAAAGAATTAAATATCTAAATCATTTTATTTTAGTCCAAGAAAATTTAATAATTATATATATATATATAATATTCATAAATCAAGAAGCATTTTTTTCGGGTTTTTCCTTAAAACATTAAAACAAGCTAAATCATCAGCTAGTGGACAGAGATTCTTACTATTTTACTTACCCCACTGGCAAAGAATTTTGCTTGTTTTAAGGAAAGACTCACTTAATTTTGACCTATTATTTCTGAAAGTAAAGCTATATTTTTTACTTGTCTAGATTTAAGCTTGGCTGATTTTAGAATTTAAGTGTTTTAGATTAGAAACAAGACAAAATCTCGCATTTTTTGCAGTGTACACAGAATGAAAATGATTACTTCTCTAAAAGAATGGTTAGTTGTGTAAAATGTTAGTCTGTCATGAATGGATGAATTGTAAACATTAAACAGCATTTTTCCATTGGCATTTGCATCATATTACACAGCAACCTTTAAAGGGAATTGATGAACGTGTGATGAGATTCATGTGGTATTTCTTTAATAAAATGAGCTGAGGTGTATCAGGCGGTGCTAATAGTGTGAAAATCTTAACCGATAGCACATTAAATTTAATATGTTTTCATTTTCAACTATTGTTAGCTAGCTAGAAAAATCTTGAGTTGATTCTATGCATCAGTTGTTGATTGGATGTTGAGATATGGGTGTGAGCTTGCAGAGGTGGCGTTTAAGCCGAATAAATGATTGGAGAAATCCTGCATCTACAGGGTGAAGTCTTGCATTTTAAATGCTCCAAATACTCTGTAAATTGACAGTTTTCTGTATTTTGTGATTCATGTTTTCTTTTCCATTTAATTATGCTATTGAATTGCATTATGGGACCTTGATCTTTACTCCAAAACTTTGTAAAAATTATTTTAATGTGATATATTGTCTGGGTTGGTGTTGTATATTACGGTACAAAAAACCTGGTAATAAACTGCAAGTACAATTCCTTTTATTTTACAGACTTTATTCTTAGAATATCTTGTGTCAAACTACTACAATGTCAATAAAAGTCACTTTGTTAAACTACAGAGTTGAATTTTCAACATAAAAGTGGACAGAGCAGAAATAAAACTCCCTTGAAAACACTTGTAAATCACAAAATACAGAAACTCATTAACAGATATTTTGTACAGTGTAGATGTAAACATTCATTCATTCATTCATTTTTTTTGGCTTAGTTCCTTTATTAATTTGGGGTCGCCACAGCGGAATAAACCGCTAACTTATCCAGCACATGTTTTATGCAGCGGATGCCCTTCTAGCTGCAACCCATCACTGGGGAACATCCATACACATTCATTCACACACATACACTACGGACAATTTAGCTTACCCAATTCATGTATACCAAATGTTTTTGGACTTGTGGGGGAAACCGGAGCATCCGGAGGAAACCCATGCAAACACAGGGAGAACATGCAAGCTCCACACAGAAATGCCAACTGACCCAGCCAGGGCTCGCACCAGCGACCTTCCTGCTGTGAGGCGAACGTGCTACCCACTCCACCACCGTGCTGCCCCTGTAAACATTAGAGATCATTTTAATTTAATACACACTTCAATCAGCTATTTCATAAGTTCTGTCATCATTTGCTCCCATAATATAGTTACAGAGATTTTAGAATCTCTCAGTTTTCATTTTAAAAGATCTGCATTTCAAATATTAACCTGAGTCTTATTGGCCTGGGATGATATGAGGGTGAGTAAATGACAGAATTGACATTTTTGGCTGAACTACGCCTTCAGATATAGTTCAAATAGACTGGTATGAGTTTTGCTAAAGCTTTTACATGACATTTGAAAAGTTATTGCTTTAATTGGACTGAAACTTTGAAAATTTGGTTCTTTACAGACGCTTCATGACTTTTGTGTAGCATCACGCAAATCAGGGAAGATGGCAAGTCTTTGGCTGAAAATGTGTCTTTTCTGGTGCACCAATTTTAAAGGACTAGTTTAAATTTGGCATTAACTACATGAAAGCATGGATCCATTCTGCCTTGTATCAATGGTTCAGGCTGGTGGTGGTGGTGGTGGTGTTTGGGGATATTTTCTTGGCACACTTTGGGCCCATTAGTACCAATTGAGCATCGTGTTAACGCCACAGCCTATCTGAGTATTGTTTCTGACCATGTCCATCTCTATATGACCACAGTGTACCCATCCTCTGATGGCTACTTCCAGCAGGATAACACGCCATTTCATAAAGCGCAAATCATCTCAGACTGGTTTCTTGAACATGACAATGAGTTCACTGTACTCAAATGGCCTCCACAGTCACCAGTTCTCAATCCAATAGAGCACCTTTGGGATGTGGTGGAACGGGAGATTCACATCATGGATGTGCAGCCGACAAATTTGCAGCAACTTGCGTGATGCTGTCAAGTGAATATGTAGCAAAATCTCTAAGGAATGTTTCCAGTACCTTGTTGAATCTATGCCACGAAGGATTAAAGCAGCTCATTCATTCATTAAGTAAAATGGGGTCCGACGCGGTACTAGTAAGATGTACCTAATAAAGTGGCCGGTGAGTGTAGATATCGTTAAAACTAACATACTGATACTAACATCTAAAAAAACCTTTTTTAATTTCACGGGACCTTTAAATATCACTGCAACTCTCTTGTGTCACTGAACTGCTCTAAAGTGGTTTTACTATCAGATGATTTATCATAATTTTGTAGAAAAAAGCCTTTTCCTCAGAGCTGTCTATGTTCTGGTGTAGATCCAACGCTTTAGGCAGTCCTGCTGGATGGATGTGTTTCAGTCTGGCAGGAAGATCAGAGGGTTTGATGTGGGAGATGCTGAACACTGGCAGATGCCACAAATATCCCTATACTTCATGTAGGATCCCTCCAACGGCATGCAATTGTGTTCAAGGAATGCCAGTGTTCAGAATATTGATATGGAACATATGCTGGAATAGTTGGGAGTTCATTTCGCTGTGGCGACTTTTGATGAATCAGGGACTAAGCTGAAGGAAAATGAATGAATGAATGAACATGGCCCCATATGTTTGGTAATATTTGTATGTTTTACACCACACTACAGTACGCCAGATCAGTTACAAACGGCACTGTAAAATAATCTGTTAATTTCCGTATTTTGTGATTCACAAGTGTTTTCTGCTTATTTACGGGGATGAATTGCATTATGGGAGCTTTTGATGTTGAACATTCAACTCTACAGTTTAACTTTTATTGACATTATTGTAGTTTGAAATAATATAATGTATAAGAAATAATATTAAGTCTGTAAAATAACAGAAAATGTACTGGCAGTTTATTACAAAGTTTTTGTAGTGTAATATACAACACCAACACAGACAATATATCACTTTAAACTATTAAAAATGTTCATAAATGTCGCTTTTTTGAACTTTTCAAGGTTAAACAATGTTGGAAGAAAGGTCAAGATCCAACAATGCAGTTTAAAAGTATCAATAAACCAAGGAAAGTAAAAACATGAATCACAAAATACAGAAAAACAGCTTGGATTGTTCTTACAGTAGTTTATGCTTTCAACACTCCATGTATTTCCATCACTTCTGTAGCTTTTAGTTTATGTCTAGTAAGTTTGAAGCATATGAAGTCATAACTTTTGCCAGTTTGGTTGAATTCCATTTCAGAGGATCTGAATTTGAGTTAAAGGTGCATACTGAGTTTGACACCCAGTGGTTGAACTTGGCATTGCATTCCTGTATTAAAACACACGCAAGCGCAGGTTGCCAGATTAAGGACCAACAGGAGTGCGCCTGATTATCGAGCCTTAAGGCTGATTTAAATTGTGTTCTAAATAAAAGCAACGGCACATGATAGAAGGAATATTTTCCATATTAAATGGAGTTTTTGTCCTAACCAACCCCTTGACATTTTTATTTTAGAAACAGCTTCTGCTTCTCACAGGCGAACAACAGAAAACTGACAATGATCACCTCAGGCACACCTCATGTGCTTTATTCAGTGGTAAATGCTAACAATGTGAGTTTGAATGCCATTTTACATGACATTTATTGCCATAATTCTGAAAGCAGCAGCAGATAGTTCACCTCAGATCTGGAAAATAAAATAAGCTGTCTGAAATTGAACATTAGACTCAAAACCAACACATATTAGTGATTTAGCATCTACATTTAATAATGTTAAAGAGGTTAAATATGTATTAATTCGATTATAAACCTTACCACTTTGCTGGAGTGCAGTGAGTGCATATTCTGTGCTTCTGAATGGCTTTATTTACATTTCTGTCATGTTTCATCTGGTGCAAACAGCCAAATTTCTTATCACTGCAAATCTCGTCACGTAGCGTGTTGTTGGGACAGGGTTATGTAACCTGCTCACCTAATGTTTACTTTCGTAATATTTATATTATTTGCTAATTAATAATCACCTCATGTAGAACTCTGAATCTGCATCTCATTTCAGAGTCTGCTACTGTCCACTGGAAGTCACATTTCGGTCATGGACGCACACTTTGAGAGCCTTCCTGACTGAATGAATAATTGAAATAAGCTGTTTTCCACCAAGGCAACCTAAACTGGCATTGAGCGGGTTAAAGTGACCAAAACAAAGACAGACGTTCTGACATGTAACTCACATTTTCAAAGCAGAATATCTGACCTCAGCGTTGCTTTTCAGATAAACATGAATGTTCACTGAGCATGTTTCTTAAATATCTGCAAACATATTATGGTATTTTTATGCTTAAGAGGAGTCAACAAATTACATACAGCACCTTTAAATCAGATCCATTTTGTATTTTAATTCAGACAAAAAGAAATGGATCAACAAGTTTGATTAGATTCAGATCCATTCGGCAATATTTTAGATAATACAAAACAAGCAGGTCTGATTCAAGTCCATTAGAAAAAAAAGTAAGTTACGGTAGAATATAAACAACTGGATCAACGCATTTTCAGTTTGATTAAATTCAGACCCATTTCTGTTCATTTCAGTCAGACTATAAACATGTGGATGAATTTATTAAATTAATTTATATATATTTTAAAGAATGCTTATTTTAAAGATCTTCGCAAAACTTTTAATTTATTTGGAATTAATCTATAATGTAAATTATTACTTTTTTAATCTTTCAAAAAATAAAAAATCAATTCTAATATAATAATGACATCATTTATTGTTATTTATTGTATTAAATTATTTTATTGTTACGTTTGTCACAAAATTTTGAGATATTGTGGGTACTTCAAGCTGATATTTAAGATGAATAATGTTTTATTATTTTATTTTGTCTTTAATACGACCCCTATGAAAACAAGATATTGGATCTCAAGGGGTTATCCTTTCAATAAATTGTACAAATATTATATTAATATTATTCATTAATTTTCCTTCGGCTTAGTGCCTTTATTCATCAGGGGTCGCCACAGCGAAATGAACCACCAACTTATCCAGCATATGTTTTACACAGCGGATGACCTTCCAACCACAACCCAGTACTGGGAAACATCCATACACTCTCACATTCACGCACACACTCATACACTACAGCCAATTTAGTTTATTCAATTCCCCTACAGCGCATGTGTTTGGACTGTGCGCGTTGTCTTTGACACAAAAAGATCACCAACTTTTTTTTGGTTTAAGAAAAGAACCGTACTGTATGTTTAATGTATGTGTGCATGGAGTCCACCCTCACATCCTCCACCAGATTATTGGCCAATCAGTGCGATGAGTGAGAGTGTTTGCAGCTTTTCATTGGCCGGTGTGAATGTGTCCGCACTGTGATCCTGTATGATGAGTGGTAGCACATGCCGAAGCTCCATCACTTCATCAGGTCACCATGGCAACCCCTGACTGTTCCCAGTCACTCGGGAACGCCGCTTCTGCACGCCTCACTTGCCAAGTAAGCGGATCGGCCTCCGGCGGCCTGCCTTGTGGATCTCTGCAGAAACACACTGCTTGTGTGGAGGGATTTACGGGAATTGAGCTCCTCATATGCTGGGTAACAGTCTCTGTGTGACTGTTGCCGGCCAGAAGACTAACTCTGAAATGGTCTGATTGATGAGGGGCAAAGCCAGTCCTAGACTTCGAGGAGCCCTATAAGCAAAACCATGTCATTGATTGAACATTGATTAAATACCCAAAAGGCCTGCAGACACATTAATCTGTGGTTTTAGAGTAGTTGACAAAGAGAAGTGAGTTAAAACAATAAGTTAAAACAATACAAAAAACCTAACCCTAAAGTTTATTGCACACTGAATCTGAAATTTACGCATGCTAAAAATAAATTCGACCTCATGTTGTATCAATCGTATTGACACACTGTCTTCGAAAGTTTTATCTGTTATAAAAAAAATTTAATCAGGTTCAATCTTACTGTTTTTTGCACCTGAAAAAGCCAACGTAGGCTTATTCTGAAAACGTACCCCTATATACATTTCTGGAGACGGTGAAATATGTTGCCAGAGCTACGTATGGCTGCATTTCGTCTTTAAAAGAACGGTACAGGGTGGTATAATGCTGTTCCTTTTCACACTTACCAGCTGACCGCTTACGCCCCATTCACACGGGGCTTCAACGCTTCCCATTCACTTTGAATGGGTGATGTCAGGCGTTGCCGAACTGCATTGTGGATCCGTCGGCGCCGCTTCAGAGGCGTTGCTCGCTGGAGAAGTTGGGACTTGCTCAACTTTTCAAGCGCCGACGGAAGCGTCAGCCAATCAGATCGCTGTATGCAAATTCACCAGCTCAGACAGTGGCCTATTGCTGACTAATTTCATTGGCTGACGCTGCTATGACGATCGCGTCAGCCCCAACTTCAGACACGCCCTCTGTCAAGCGTTGACGCTGAAGCCCCGTGTGAATGGGCCGTTACCTCCATATGAACGGCTTTGTTACCAGTTTGTCCAGTGGCTTGACGCATACGTCGAATTTGAGATGCAGAGTGTATTTCACTGTGATGACGGGGTTTGAGTCCGGCGAAGAATGGTTTCAGAAAGCGAGTAAGACAAAAACAAAAGCCAAAAAAAAACAAGTAAATAACAGGGTGAGAATGTGGTAAAATCTGAAAACGTGGTAAAAATCAGGCGGCTGTGAGGGCTTTTCTTTTTCTGGATTGCTTTTGGAAACACTATTGGTTGGGTCAGTCAGTCAGTCGACAGTGGCCTCAGGTGGATTTATGCGAGAACAGCAGGCTCAAATGGCATTCGCGAGAGAAATTTGAGATCTGAAAAAGTGTACACAGCGGCCTCTGGTGGATTTGTGAAAACAACTGCAAAGAAGGGGGGGGGACTTTGCGTAAAATAACCCTGGCGACTGTACGTGACTTATGTGAAGAGGGGCGGTGTTTAGTGCGCGACGTATATATAGAGCGGGTGTTTAGTGCGCGATGTATTTGAAGACTGGGTGTTTAGTGCGCAACGTATTTAAAGACCAGGGGGAAGGGGTTGCGCGACGTATGTAAAGAGCCGGGGGTGGGGGGTGTTGGTTTAGTCCGCAACATATGTGAAGAGCAGAGGGGGGTGTTTATTACGCGACGTATTTGAAGAGCGTTGTGTCTGACTGACTGACTAAACCCAACCTGTAGTGTTTTCAAAAGCAATCCAGCAAAAGAAAAGCCCTCGCAACAGCCTGAATTTTATTGTTAATTTTACTGTTATTTACTTGTTTGTTTTATTTTTTGGATTTTGTTTTTGTCTTACCTGCTTTCTGGCAGCGTTTTTCACCAGACTCAAACCAAGTCGTCGCTGTCAACTCTGCTCTGCATGTCAAATCCTCCGACGTACGCTGCGAGCTACTGGACAAAAAGCGGAAAAGCCATCCATATAATAATCGGTCAACTGGTGGCACGAAAACGGGCTCATACCGCCCCCATAGCATTCATTTTAAAGATGAAATGCAGCCATACGTTTCTCTGGCTACATAATTTGTGATCTGCAGATATGCATATAGGGCTACGTTTTTTACAATGAGCCTATATCGGGATTATAAATGTGGAAAAAAGCTGTGCAACTCAGACCCCCAGACTATCACTGAAATGGTTTGATCGGCGGGGAGAATTGCTTTTGATTGTGTCAATCGAACAGACACTTTTGATCCAGCGGAGGACTGTGTGTTTTTATAGATTCATAAATATAAATGGGATTGTGTGGCTTCCTCCCACTGACAGTCCTGAAAAGGTGATTTCTGACATCAAAGCAACTCATGCCGCTTTTCAGATGTCAAAGTCATTTTCACGTCTGCTTTACAGACTCTCTGCATGCCTGAGAGGGAAGAAGTCAACATAAAGACAGTTCTGCAGAGCGCAGCATTATGTAGTGTGCGACGTGCCAGAACTACAGTAACCGCTTGATGCCTTTAAAGGATCCTGTCACGTTTTGCATCAGAATATTAAAACGATGGCTCAGTGGTTAGCACTGTCGCCTCACAGCAAGAAGGTCGCTGGTTCAAGTCCCGGCTGGGTCAGTTGGTGTTTCTGTGTGGAGTTTGCATGTTCTCCCCGTGTTGGTGTGGGGTTCCTCCTAATGCTCCGGTTTCCCCCACAGTCCAAAGACATGCGCTATAGGTGAATTGAATAAACTAAATTGGGCGTAGTGTGTGTGAATGAGTGTGTTTGGGTGTTTCCCATTACTGGGTTATGGCTGGAAGGGCACTGGAACAGTTGGCAGTTCATTCCATTGTGGAATGAAGGCGAAGGAAAATGAATGAATGAATTTGTATTTATATATATATTTTTAAATGTATTTGAAATGAATTTGAAGTATATTTTTAACTTTATTTATTTTTTTACAAGTATTGGCTTTCAGGCATGCTCTCTGTAATGCAACTTAATTTTAGTTTTTGTTCATTTAGTTTAGTTTAAACTTTATTGTCTGTTCAGCTTGGCACAAAAAGGAAATTTGTCTTTAAGACTGGATTAAAGACAACAACTGCATACATACAACCATACAACAATCACACTCATCAGGACAACATACAGTGCATCCGGAAAGTATTCATAGCGCTTCAGTTTTTCCACATTTTTTTATGTTACAGCCTTATTCCAAAATGGATTAAATTCATTTCCTCAACATTCTTCACACAATCCCCCATAATGACAATGTGAAAAAGAGTTTTTTTTTAAAAATTGTTGCAAATTTATTAAAAATAAAAAAGCTTAAAAAAGTCTGCTTGAGTCTGCTTTAAGCTGCAGTCACACTGCACTTTTCTCCCCATAGACTTCCATTTATACGCACGCGAATGCGTCAGACCGGAAACGCAAGTTCGCAGATCGCTGTGTTGGAAAGTTCAAGCTTGGTGAACTCTGACCTGCGAAATCGCATCATATGATTGCGTGAGACCAATTGAGGATCAAAACATGACCTCTCTGGACAGAAATTTTAAACATGGAACCATCGCTCGCTTTTTTTAATGTCTAATCATCTTGTTTAATCCCGCCCCTGTTCGCAGCACCGTACAACAGAATTTCGCAAGCTCAAACTCTAGTGTGACTGCCGCATTAAACTCAATTCTTGGAGGGCCGCAGCTCTGCACAGTTTTGCTCCAACCCTAATAAAACACAGCTGATCCAAATAATGAAGGTGCTCATGGCTCTATTGAAAACCTTGATTAGTTGCATCAGCTGTGTTTGATTAGGGTTGGAGCAAAGTTTGAGACCTAAGGACCTTTGCTGAGTCTTGTAAAAGCTGATTTATACTTCTGCGTCAAGCGCACGCGTATGCTACGGCGCAGCCTTTGTGTAGTTGCATAGCCCTCGCCGTGGCCGTCAGCGACGCTGATGCGCACCTCTCAAAAAATGTAACTACACGTCGCAAGACGTGTGGCGCAAGCTCTGTGATTGGTCGGCTTGGTAGCAATGACGAGTGTGGGAGGAGGTGAGAGCCGTGCGAGCCCGATGAAGCGAGTGTTTATAAGTGTGGAGTCCCGTGAAGAAGCTCCGGAAGAAGACTGTTGTTTTGTGTTTACCTCATGATTAAAGATGTTGCACATCCGCTGATTCCCGCCTCAAAATGAGCGAGTTTGAGCCACTTGTACATTAAGGAAGTGTTCAGAAAAAACAAAACACCAGTGAAGAAACTCGACACAGAGGAACATAAACACCATAGCTAGCGTTTCTGAAGTGTTATTGCAGAGCAACACACAGCGCAGCAGTATAAATGCACGGCTACGCGCATTGCATGCGCCGTGGGTCACGCCGAACACTTGATGCAGAAGTATAAACCAGGCTTAACACTACAAAGCGTTCTCTTGTCACGTCTAGCCTAGCCGTGTTTTGAACCCTTTCCTTGTTTTCTCATTTTGATTCCTTGCTGCCTGTATTGACCATTCTGTATGTATCTGTTTACCCTTGTTTGACCGTTGCCTGCCTGACTAATCTTATAAATAAACGGCACGTGGATCCTCAACCCCGTTGTCCAACAACATTGTGTTACACTCCCTTTGTACGTGTCATCAGAGGGGGAAAGCCCTAGTGACCATCTCTCCCTTATTAGCATAGGCAGCCCTGAGTAAGAAGCAGCTGTCCTCCATTAGATAATGTCAGTGACTAAGAGGATTATAAATGCGGAGTTTTAAGTGTTCTGTTTTTTCACATAGAGAACATTAGTCCTGTTTTGAATCTGCCACTATGCTGACACAAAGGCATTTGTAGCTCCGCCCTCTTTTGAAAAGAGCACAATCTCATTTGAATTTAAAGCAACAGTCACAAAAATGCTACAATTTAGATCAAAGCCCAAAAGGGGCTGTTTTAAAGAGTTATAAGTAGGCCCACACGGAATCTGCGCGCGCAGAATTCCGCAGATTTTCCGCAGAATTCCGCAGCTTTTCCGCAGAATTCTGCAGATTTTTAGCCCATCATTAATTGTTTATTTACTTGAGTAAATGTGTGTAAATCTGAATTTATTCAGTTTTTAAATTACACATATTTCACATATTAAGGTTTTAGTTATGAGACTCCCAAAATAATTCCGCAGAAATCCGCAGATTTTTGCCAAAATTCTCAGCAGAAATTGCAAAAAACGTCAGCAGATTCCGTCTGGCCCTAGTTATAAGCAATTATTTGTGTGTTATTTTGAGCTGAAACTTCACTTACACACTGTAGGGACATCAGAGATTTATTTTAAACTTGTAAAAAGCACCATAATAGCCCCCCTTTAATAGGTTTGCATTGCATTTCAGTATACCAAACCAAGCTGTTCCTCTTTTCTGCAGTCAGTAGCCTGTTCTGAACATTCATAGATGCATGGTCAGCCACAATTAGCTGATTAGCGTATTTGCTCCCAGCAGTGTGAGGATTTAATTTAGAATCCCTGGACAACAAGTGTGGAAATTAAACTAGTATTTAATGAGAGAGGTGTAATGATTTGGGCCACAAGGGGAACCGAAAGAACAGATGGGCTGGATGAATAATGCATTTCATAATGTTCAGCAAGTCAAGTGGATTTTCTGACAGCTGACGTGGTTTAATGGTCTTTTCCGCTGGACTCTGAGAGGATCAGAGTTTACAGAGACGCTGAGCTCAGCACACGCTCTGAGTTCATCCTCTAAATGACAGAAGTCGCTAAAGCTGATGCTCAGTTGTTTGTCTATTGAGTTGTTCACTAGAGTCCGTGTGAAATCAAAATTTACATTGCTTATTTTGGTAGCACACATTGTTATTCTTTAGATTCAGATTGACGTTGTACCCCAATATGGTGGGACGTTGCGTTTTGTTTGGTAATGTGTGTTTGTTTGTGTGGTTAGCCACAGCCATATCACCCTGCAGCCCAAGACCGGTTACTCACTGAAGCTAAGCAGGGCTGAGCCTGGTCAGTACCTGGATGGGAGACCACATGGGAAAACTAGGTTGCTGTTGGAAGTGGTGTTAGTGAGGCCAGCAGGGGGCGCTCAACCTGTGGTCTGTGTGAGTCCTAATACCCCAGTAAAAGTGAAGGGGACACTACACTGTTGGTGGGCGCCGTCTTTCGTATGAGACATTAAAAACTGAGGTCCTGACTCTCTGTGGTCATTAAAAATCCCATGACACTTCTCGTAAAGAGTAGGGGTGTAACCCCGGTGTCCTGGCCAAAGTCCCTCAATCGGCCCTTACAGATCATGGCCTCCTAATCATCCCCATCCACCGAATTGGCTCTATCACTGTCTCTTCACTCCACCAATAGCTGGTGTGTGGTGAGCGCACTGGCGCCGTTGTCCTGTGGCTGCCGTCGCATCATCCAAGTGGATGCTACACACTGGTGGTGGTGTGGAGAGACCCCCCTCATGATTGTGAAGCGCTTTGGGTGTATGGCCATACACAATAAATGCGCTAGAAATACACATTACATTACATTACAGTAATGAAAATCGGATTGACGTCAGAAACCAACGTCAGGCTGACATCAGTGTCCAAAGTCGGACAGACTTTCCAACGCAACCTAAAAACAACCAAATATTAACCTCTAATGATGTTACAGCTTGACGTTGTGTGGACTTTATCAATATGACGTCTATCAGATGTTGGATTTTGGTTGCCAAACATGACGAATAAATGTCAGTATTTGACGTCATTGTGATTTTATCACTTACAAACGCAACCTAAAAACAGCCAAATATCAACGTCATTGAATGTCAAAATAATGTACATTAAATTTTGGTCACCTGACATCACAACCTAAATCTAACGTCATATTACCATCTTATGATGTTGTGTGCCTGCTGGGAAGGTAATCCACTGAGGTAATCCACCGATTTTTTTGTTTGCTTTGACAACAGTTTGATGGCTTCGTTCATAATTTTGTTAACCAGGGCCCTCTTACTGTTAGTTTGCTAATAGGGAATTATGCGCAAAAAGAAAGCCCCGCCCCCTACTCAATATTCAGTTGGAAGTACACTCAAAAAATGACGTTTGCTGTTTGTTCAAACTACTTATTTAAAACAATGCAATTCTTGAGATTTTTGGGAGGACAACTTGATTGTTTTATGTTCAATCCACTTAAATTTGTTTCAGTCTACTTAATAAGTTAACTTAATTCCTTAATGTTGTCCCAACACAAATCACGAATCAACATGAAAGAATCAAGTTAAGTTTTTACAAATGTAAGTGGATTGAACATAAACAGATTCAGTTGTTGCAAACACTCTCAAGAATGGTGTTCTTTCAGCTCATTTAAATAAGTTAACAAGCAGCAAACGTAATTTTTTGAGTGTAGATAAATCTTCCCAGCTGGCACACAACATCATAAGATGGTAATATTAGGTTAGATTTAGGTTGTTATATTGTGTGACCAAAATTTAATGTCTAGCCAGCATCTAAGGACAATTTTATTTTGATGTCCAGTAATGACACCAGATGACGTTGATATTTGGTTGATTTGTTGGAGAGTGACCAAAATACAACGTCGAGACAACATCTTAAACCAACGTCATATTGACGTCAAATACTGACATTAATTCGTCAGGTATGGCAACCAAAATCCAACATCTGATAGACGTCATAGTGGTAACGTCCACACAACGTCAAGCTGTAACATCATTAGACGTTGATATTTGGTTCATTTTAGGTTGGATGTTGGACATTAATGTCGGCCTGATGTTCTGACATCAACTTGATTTTCATTTCCAAACTAAATGCAACGTCCCAATGACGTTGGGTTACAACGTCATTCTGACGCCATGTTGAAGCCCTGTGCCTGCTGGGTTCAGACAGTTACTTAATTAGACATGTTTTGACCAAAGTCAAAATGGCATTTAGTTCAGAGAATCAGACTTAATTAAAGAAATTATGTAAATGATGTATTGTGAATGAACTACATTTTAACTGCATTTAAAGTCAGCATGGACAGGAAGTTTCTGAAACTTTTATTTCAGTATGTTGAATAAAATAAACAAATAGAACTAAAACAAAAAAGAAATGCCAAAAGAAAATTGTTTTACATTCATTCATTCATTTTCTTTTCGGCTTAGTCCCTTTATTAAACTGAGGTCGCCACAGCGGAATGAACCGCCAACTTATCCAGCACATGTTTTCTGCAGCGGATGCCCTTCCAGCTGCAACCCACTACCGGGAAACACCCATACACTCTCATTCACACACATACACTACGGAAAATTTTAGCTTAGCCAATTCACCTGTACTTATGCACAATGCACAATATATTAATATAATGATTTTTGAAAGATCACTGAAAACTGCAGTAATGATGCTGAATAATCCTATCTCAGGAATGAGATTTTAAAATATATTAATACAAAATTTAAAAAAAACATTTTTTTTTTTTTTTAAATTACATTTTAATGTATTCCTATTATGAATTAATATTAACCTATATGCATTTTATTTTTTGCTGCCTTCACTAAAAAAAAATGATTCATTGGATTTATCTTTTTTTTTAAGGTAAGTGGTTGCAAACAATTTATAGGGCTGAATGTAAACAAACAAATGAAGTTGAACATTACTACATTTAATTTGTTTGTTTAAATTCAGCCCATATAAATTGTTTGCAACCACTTACCTTAAACAATTGTAAATTCAATTAATAATTTTTCTACCTTAAACAATTTCTAAATGCAATGAATTGGGCTTTTTCAGTGTTGATAGACTTTTTTCAATACATGAAACTTACTAATATTGATTTTTTTTTTACTTGATGGATACACCACTTAACATTGCTAACGTCTTTAACTCAATAATAAATACACGTTAAACTGGCCAGACGGTGAGTTTAGTTGACTAAAGTGAGTTGATCAGTAACCGAGTCTCCGCGCCACGAGGCCAAACATGATCTTTTGATGCCCGCCGACCTCGCGCCGCCTCCCGCATGATAACGAGCGGTTTTCTCGCGTCCCTCCCATGGATATATGAATAAAACATGACATTACAGTCGGTCCAGGCAGAGGTTGAGCAGAGCTGCTGTCTGCGCGTCGCGTCACTGCAGCAGAGCGTCGCGTTCATGTGATTCTGCGCGCGCGCTCACAGATAAACACCGGCGATATTGATCTGTGGAGAAACGGAGAAACCGAGAAAAACCGGCCGATGCTCAGCGCGGGAGTCTGCGGGAGGAGGACCGTGTTTAGTGGATGCTGGAGGCTGTCATGACAGAAACCACGAGGAGGAAACATTTCACGCGAGCGGAGGAAGGAGGGACGGAAAGTAAAAGATAAGCGAGGTACATGTGAGTGTGTGTGTGTGTGTTATGTTTGTTTGTGTGTGTGTGTGTGTGTGTCAATAAGCACGGTGTTGCCAGAACGAGGCCAGAAGATAAGCGGTGACGTTAATCTAGTATAAAACCTGTCATCCAGCTAATTTCACACAGGCTAATGTAACTGACATTAGATAGGAATGAATCAATAGCTTGTCTGTTTTTACCATAATTACCATGGTAACCAGTTTCCGCAAGTACCACAGTTTCTACAGTTGTTGTACAACAATAATAACTCAACATAATGTTTATTCGGTATTTCCTCTATAATGTTTTCCGAGACACTAATACAAACTTTCAGTTGGCAATAGCTGTAGGCTACTTGATATTTTGGGGAAACAATCACGTGAAAAAATTGACATTTTAATTTCATATATTTAGTTGTTATTACTGGTTACATGTAACCTAAGTCAATTGTAGCCATGTAGATATCTGGGTTTTAGTAAAACGTTTAAAGGCATAGTTCATCCGAAAAAATAATTTTTTTACTCTCTTAAGTGGTGTCAAACCTTTTCTTTACAAGATATTTTAAAGGTACCTATTAGGGCTGGGCGATTTTTTCGATTTTTTCGATTAATTCGAATTTACGTTTTAAGACGATTTTATTTTTTATAAAATCGAGAAATCGCGATTTTTTAAATAAAAATATTAAAGCCGCTTTTCCACTATCGTGCCAAACCGTTCTAAACTGTTAGACAACCGTGCTGAATTGTGCTGATTCTGTGTGTTGATGTCGCGGCTCTGTCCCGCACTCCCGCAGCCGCCTGTCTCTCCCGCGCGAGCTGCGAGACGGGCGCGCGCGCGCGCGAGGAGAGGAGAGAAGAGAAGGCTCGACAGGCGGAGGTCCGCTCCTTGCCTCCTTCATTCTAATCATCCACCCGCACGCACATATTATTTTATCTGATATATATATCCGCACCCGATCGCCACTTTAATAATTCTAATTCTTTGTTTTAAGCATGATGATAGCTGTAACTTTCTCCGCAATGTCCGGCGGCAGAGTAACAGCTCGTTAATTCATGCTCGAGCAAATGATGAGACGGACAAAAGTACTCGATGCATGCCCTTCTTTTACTTATTTCAGTGTTTTCAGTTTCACAGTGCAAAACAGCTCCCGGGTGGAATTACTGAAGTAAACATAAAACAAAAGAGCAGCATTTTGCTAAATATAGTCCTTTATATCCTGATATGCTGTGTTGATTCATTTGTTTTTTTATATTTAACTTGATGCATTCGTTATTTAATGTTTGAATACTGAAATCATTTAAATGGTTATATTTTACCATCAAAATGTAGTATATTTTATATCATTACCAACTTTTGATATAAAACCGCTGTTATTTTATTGATTGTTATGAAATAATTTAAGTGCTATATTTTTTATTAGTGAAAGTGCCCGCTCACTTTGACAAGGCCTGTCTAAATATATATTTCTGCCATGCCACTAATACAGATAAACTATTGTTGCATTATCATTGTTTATTTTTCTGTTATGTACAGAGATTTGAATATTTATTTCCCCTCCAATCCTTTTCAATCTTCACGTTACATTTTGGTCATTTTCTCTCCAAAAAAAAATTGCCCAAAGCTGCACAACATATGACCTCTACATAAATACGGGTGCTGTGACTTCTATTGTAGCTATGTTTAGCATCCCTACATGAGAGAGTGCCATAACCACGTTTAGTCACACAGTTGCTTTTCTTTTACAAGTGAGCATGAAAAAAACTAGTTTCGGCATTTATTTAAATTTAAATGAACAAGGTAAACTGGTAAGGTAGTTACACAGTAAAAACAAAATTAATAAAAAAAATAAATAAAAAAAATCGAAATCGAAATCGTGAATCGGTCAAACTTTATGAGAAAATCGAGATTTTTTTTTTTTGCCATATCGCCCAGCCCTAGTACCTATGATGAAAATAATTTTTTGTAAGCTGTTCAGACAGAAATGTGTATAGGTATAGATTAGATTCAACTTTATTGTCATTACACATGTACATGTACAAGTACAAGGAAACGAAATGCAGTTTAGGTCTAACAGGTCTAATAGTGTGTCCACAATCATGTTGGAGTGATATAAAGACAATAAGTATGGAGTCAGATCAGTCTCAAAAATAATGCATTTACAAAATAAAATTCATACATGCACAAAGCACAATTCAGATTTACAAAATCTAATCTGTGAGTTCAAAACACTTTTCGTAAATACACAAATCCAATTAGTAAATTCAAAACACTTTTCGTAAATACACAAATCCAATTAGTAAATTCAAAACACTACTCATAAATGCACAAATCCGATTCGTAAATTCAAAACACGACTCATAACTGCACAAATCCGATTCGTAAATTCAAAACACGACTCATAAATGCACAAATCAGATTCGTAAGCTCAAAATACATTTTATAAATACACAAATTTAATTCATAAATTCAAAACACGACTCATAAATGCACAAATCCGATTCGTAAATTCAAAACACTACCAATAAGTGGACAAGTTCAATTAGTAAATTCAAAACACAATTCAAATATGCACAAATCCGATTCGTAAATTCACAACACATTTTGTAAATACACAAATTCAATTCATAAATTCAAAACACGACTTAAATGGACAAATCCGATTTGTAAATTCAAAACACAACTCATAAGTGGACAAGTTCAATTCGTAAATTCAAAACACAATTCCTAAATGCTCAAATTCGATTCGTAAATTCAAAACACATTTTGTAAATGCACAAATCCGATTCGCAAATTCAAAACACGACTCATAAATGCACAAATCCGATTAGTAAATTCAAAACACAACTCATAAATGCACAAATCCGATTCGCAAATTCAAAACACAACTCATAAATGCACAAATCCGATTCGCAAATTCAAAACACGACTCATAAATGCACAAATCCGATTCGCAAATTCAAAACACGACTCATAAATGCACAAATCCGATTCGCAAATTCAAAATACGACTCATAAATGCACAAATCCGATTCGTATGAGGAAAAAACTGTATTTTTTCATGGCAAAGTTGACATTTGCATAGAATTGATCTGTTTAAATAATCTTTCCACTGATATATTGTTTCTTTGCGACAATATTTGGCAGAAATACAACTAGTTGAACATTTGAAATCTGAAGGCTCAAAAATTACTGAGCAAAACTACCTTTAAAATTGACTTTTGATATATTAACAGTAGAAAATGTATCAATATATTCATGGAACATATACTCTTTACTTAATATCCTAATGGTTTTTGGTATTAAAGAAAGTAATCTTAACTGTCTTTGACACATAAATTGTATTTTTGGCTAGTTGCAAAAATATACCCATATTTCACAATATATGTTTCACAAATGCTGTTATAATCACAGGTGGAATGGTGACTCAATGGTTAGCACTGTCGCCTCACAGCAGGAAGGTCGCTAGTTTGGGTCCCGGCTGGGTCAGTAGGCGTTTCTGTGTGGAGTTTGCATGTTCTCCCTGTGTTGGTGTGGGTTTCTTCCGGGTGCTCCGGTTTGCCCCACAGTCCAAACGCATGCGCTGTGGGGGAATTGGGTGAACTAAATTGTATGAGTGTGTGTGAGAGTGTATGGGTGTTTCCCAATACTGGGATGCAGCTGGAAGGGCATGAGGGCTGGAATAGATGGCAGTTCATTCCACTGTGGTGATAAATAAGAGACTAAGCCGAAGGAAAATGAATGAATGTTATAATCACATGTAGCTGTATAAAAGTGCAGCATGATAAGTACAGCTACTTAAAAAAACAAATCAAGTCTTTGACTGTGTCGTTTTTTTAATGTTTACTTATTATAGATGAAACATTTTTTCATGAGAATGAAAAGTGGCATGAAGTTTAGAAAACACTATAAAATAAGGATCAGTTTCTCCACGCACGTTTCATTTCTCTGATCTTGTCATTAATAATTATAGCTTTTTTTCTACATGCCCCACATTTTCCTGCTCTTTGATAATTCATCCCTGTCGGTTGTATGTCAGGAAAGATCTGCCAGTGCTGTTTGATCTCGACTGTAGTGGAATCTGAATATTGCTAAATGAGCCAATCCTGATGTTTTCCCACTTCTAAACAGAGAGTTTTTCGATATGTTTACATGACAATAATATACTTAAAAGCTCTTGCATTTTAGAAAAGTTTAATTTACAGATTTACAGCATTGTCAAAATGATCATTTTTAATAGTTTGCAGTGCTATATTGTCTGAGTTGGTGTTGTATATTATGCTACAAAAACCTTGTAATAAACTGGCAGGACATTTTCTGTTATTTTACAGACTTATTTCTTTATATATTACTTATTGTACATTGTTTTAAACTACTAATGAGGCAATAAAAGTCACTTTTTTTTAACTGCAGAGTTGAATTTTCAACATCAAAAGTCGACAGAGCAGAGATCAACATCCCATAATGAAATTCACAACCGTAAATAAACAGAAAACACTTGTGAATCACAAAATATGAAAACGGATCATACAGATATTTTATACAGTGTAGTTTTGAAACGCTTTAAAACTTGCATTTTAAGATGACCAAAACACAGAATGGCCTCAAAAATCAGTGCATGTATTGTACAGTTAATAGAATTCTGTAATTAAAGATAATGTTGTTTTATCAAGCTTGCTTCAGTTTCCATTAGTGTGTCTGAAAATCACTCCATCAGCTGAACAGGAACTAAACAGGAGCTGTTTAGCTCAGATAAAGTGCACATTAAAGGACTAAAAAAACCTTCTCCCGCTTCTTTTCCAAACCATGTTAGATGGAACAAGTGATGTTAAATCTTCTGTTCAGGTTTATGGGAAGCAATGTAAACATTGTGGGATGTTTTGATATTTTGGGGTTTATTAAAAAGGCTTAGTTGTGATCAAAAGTTTGCAAGATTTATTTTTAAGCAATGTATAGGACCAGTTTTAATCTTTTATGATAAAAGGGTGTAGTAACGAGCAAACAAAGAAAACAAAGCACAAAGGCAGAACATTTCATATGTAAGATTTCGTTTTTTTCGTTTTTGTATGTTATGAACTTTTGTGCCCAACAAGTAACGTTATTGATGATAATACAGTCACTTACTGCACTGACCATAAGGTAAAGGAGCACCAACTCGCACTTAATACTAGGCTTATGCTAGTTTTGTTTAATAAAATAAGCAAACAATGCAAAAGAAATATGACAACAAGACGCTGTGGTGCGCTAAGTGACGAATCGTCCATAATGGAGATTCTTTCACAAACGAATCGCTCCCTCCGTTAGAATGAGAAGTGAAAGCGACGAGGGGCACGCTTTATCAGCAATGCCCGTGTGGTCACTTATCCATCGATGTAGAAAAGTGATGTAAAATTATAATTTTTCGGAATTTAAAAAAAATATTTGCATAATGACAACCGGGAAAACTCCCAATCATTGATATATCCATATATGTGTATATCTCTGGCTCTGGATGGCCACAGTCCTCCACTGCACCTTGGTCCCACATTCATTTCAAAGGAGCGCTACCCTGTACTAAAATGGCAGCTCTTTTGACGCATTCCTTCCAATAGACAACAATAGGGTAGGCAACATCTAATGTAAATATCTATGGTTTAAAGCAGGGGTTTTCAAACTTTTAGGACACACGCCCCCCAAGTTTGTCCAATTTCACCCCCCCCCCCCCATAACCATAAATCATCTTCCACTGTCAATAAGCGTGGTCTACTTGCTTTTGGTGTACAGAAAATGATGCTGCTACGCAAAGGCAAGTTCGCAGAGCCCTGACAGTGCGATTGAGTCGAACATTGAGTACGTTTACATGGGCAACAATAATATGATTTTAATACGATTAAGATAATACTCTGATTAGGACTCACCATGTAAACAGCGATTTTTGATGACCTTTATCTGACTAAAGTCATAACTGAACTAAACAGAAATGGAATTAAGGTGTGGAGTATGCAGATATTAGTGGCATTATTGAAGTAAACAACGCAATCAAACTATTACTTAATGTCATGTAGGACTTTTCGCTGCATTTTGCGACAAGATGCACACACGAGGATGTCAGTAAAGGACCGCACACACACACAGATCACGAACAATGTTGCCAGATTGGGCGGTTTTGAATTTGCATTTCGGCGGGGTTTGGATCGCTTTTGGGCTGGAATCAGTCAGCTACGTCTGGCAACACTGACCACGAAATGCGGAAGTTTTTTTCTTTCTATTTGTCGTGTGCCATCAAATCCCATTAAAACATCTTCCACCAGTCCTTACTAAATATTCGCGTCTAATAACCCAGTTTGTCATGGGGACATGAATGAAATATTCATGAGTGAAAGTGCCGAACTGCAGTTAAAGTCAAAAAATTAAAGATGAAACACCCGAAATGACATGAGACTGCAGGAAACGTGGATAGCCTGGTGACACAACATTCAAAAAGCACTTCACGTAACACCTTAATCATATTATTGTCTTATTTACATTAAGGCAAATAACTATTACTGATGTCCATGTAAAGGTAGTCTGTATGTCTTCATGTCACATGTCTTCAAAGTAAGTGAAAGATCCAGAAGGGCATCCTGTTGATTTGATTCAGAAGGGCACTTTTTTTGTCAGACGCTTACCGGTTTGACTTTCATTCACCGTTAAAAAGCACCCGCTCCATTTTATTTGCATATATTTTACTGGAACGCATAAACTCTACAGGTGCCTGATAGTTAGATGTGAAACTAACTTTAATCCGATTCACTCTAGTGAACGCATAAAAATCGTCATCATAGATTACTCACGTGCATGTCTCAAATTCTCAGTTCTCACAGTTAGAAAACTTCTAGTTTAAAGGGCTATATTGTCTGGGTTGGTGTTGTATATTACGCTATAAACTGCCAGTACATTTTATAAATAAATTAAAATGTAACTACACCAAAGGAAGATGAATGAAGTTACTTTATAAGTATTAATTCCCATCTCCTCGATGCAAAATACTACAGTGTACTTTGATATAAACATAAAAAATGTATCTCTAAGTAGAAATCAATCAAATAGTGAATCGCAGCCCTAGTGACCACCAGAACCTGTCCTTACCCTCTTTACTGTGCTTTATGTAGCCTGTTCTGCTTGCTCTCGCTCCCTGTGGGTTCCAGCTCATTTTCTGTTATGAGGACAGAAAAACATCCCTAATGTGCCGGAAGTAGAGGTGGGCTTCTGTCTCGTGGGCTTCTGCTGAGTCATTTTCTGAGGAAAATGGATCTGAGTAAACAGCCAATCAGAAAGCCTCGAACAACAGTATTGTAGGCCGTGAATGGACATGGCTGTGGGGATATGAGAAACCTGATTT
The DNA here is from genome assembly GCA_903798195.1 of Danio kyathit. NCBI lineage: Eukaryota > Metazoa > Chordata > Actinopteri > Cypriniformes > Danionidae > Danio > Danio kyathit. The sequence continues at coordinate 4,397,680 of LR812530.1, read as the reverse complement.
TCACAGCAGGCATGAGAGTGTTCAGGGGCCAGCGGTAATGTTCAATTTGCGAGAAACACAGAGAGAAAAATATACTGTTTACTCCATCTCAAAAGGTTTGACCATTTTTTTAAACAATTTTTATTTACCTTTAGGCTGTCAGGAGGCAAAGCATCAATAATTCTGTAGTGAATTGCTTTAACAATGATTCATAATTATTGTCCTCTGGCAATTTCATTTGGTCATTAAGCAGATACTGTTGTCTAGGGCTGGGCGATAAAATTTATGTCAATAACATAATGACAATGATAAGCTCTGGACTTTTTTACTCTATATTGATCTTAGAGCCAATCACACTGCAGAAATGTACAACAATGGCAATCTGGAAGTGTGTTGACATTAGAGATGCACCGAGTTTTTGGCCGCCAAAAATTATCGGCCACTGAAAATACAGTGCTCAGCTTATTGAGTACACCCCTATTTGAAAATGAATATTTGTATCCATTTCTCAGTGAATATAGACAATGTATTTTGGTGCATTTAAGCAAAAAGGATTTATTAAACAGATATATTTATTAAAATAATATTTTAGTCGCCAAACATATTTATAAATTGAAAGATAATACAATTAAATTCAAGCAAAATATAGCAAAAAAAATTACAATCTAATCTACAAAATTTCAACAAAATTTTTATATTTTTTTGCTTCTCTTGATTTTTCCTCCTTTTTAAATTTGTATTTAATATTTTTCTATAACATATAAATTTGGCTGTACTAGTTTTTGGACCGCTATCATAAGTTATTTTGTTAGATAAGCTCCAGAATTGGCTTCAGTACTGACTAATCTAATGTATATGCACAAATATAATATAACAGTTGAATCTGTAAGTTTACATACACTCTAAAAAAAAGGAACATAACCATTTTTTTTTTTAAATGTCTGATGGTAAATCATACTAAACGTTTACTATTTTAGGTCCGTTAGGATTACATAAATGATTTACATTTGCTAAATGCCAGAATAATGAGAAAATTTTTTCTTTAGAATTTTTTTTTTTATTAATTTCTAGACAGTCAAAAGTTTACACACATTTCCTTGGTATTTTTTAGCTTTGCTTTTAAACTGTATAACTTTGGTCAAATGTTTTGGGTCTCCTTCCACAAGCTTCTCACAATAGTTTGCAGGAATTTTCGCCCATTCCTCCTGAAAGAATTGGTGTAACTGAGTCAGATTTGTTGGCTGTCTTGCTCGCACAAGCTTTTTCAACTCTGTCCACAAATTTTCTATAGGATTGAGAACAGGGCTTTGTGATGGCCACTCCAAAACATACACTCTGTTGTCCTTAAAGCACATTTTAACTAATTTGGCAGTATGCTTAGGGTCATGGTCTGTTTGGAAGACCCATTTGTGGCCAAGTTTTAATTTCCTGGCTGATGTCTTGAGATGTTGCTTCAGTATTTCTATATAATGTTCTTTCTTCATGATGCCATCTATCCTGTGAAGTGGACCAGTCCCTCCTGCAGCAAAACAGCTTCACAACATGATGCTGCCGCCCCCATACTTCACAGTTGGGATGGTGTTCCTAGGCTTGTAAGCTTTCCCTTTTGTCCTCCAAATGTAACACTGGTCATTATGGCCAAACAGTTCAATCTTAGTTCCACCAGACCACAGGACACCGGTCTAACTTGCATAACTTAAAAAAATCTTTATTATAAAGAAAAGAGTGTTTTTACAGGTGGTTTGTCAAGCCCATCATACTTTATAAATGTGTATTTTGTTTTTGAGTATTTTTTTTGGGATATGGAGTAATTGTAAGAAAGTATCTGGTGCAAATGTGCAAAACAACTTGTGCAAGTGTGGGTTAAAGTGTCGGAGAGATGAAAGAGTGTTTTCTACAGGTGGTTTGTCATGCCCACTCACCTGTGTGAGGCACACTCAGAATTAATAATGATTTGGGGTTGTTGTTGTGTGGTGAGGTGGGGGAGAGAAAAGGCTGTCTTGATTTTGTTCACAGGGGTTCAGGTGATCTCAGAAGAGATGGGTTTTTAGTTGTCGTTATAGTAATACAATTTCAGCATTACATTTAAATATCACATGTCTTTCACAAGTAACGTGATGTTTAATGTGTTATAAATGAAACTTCTTAGTTTTATTATAGGATAAACATACTTTACGGTGTAATGAAAGGCAATAATTTCAAAATCCTCAGAGCTTGTTTGATACATTTAAAGGTGCTTTATGTAGGTTTTTGACTTTTCTAAAGCATAAAAATACCATAATCTGTTTGCAGATATTTAAGAAACATGCTAAGTGAACATTCTTGTTTATCTGAAAAACAATGCTGAAGTCAGATATTCTGCTTTGAAAATGTGCGTGCCGGAACGTCTGTCTTTGGGCGGGTTAAACTACCAAAACGATGTCAGTTTAGACAATAATATTTCAGCACCCTGGCTTGCCTTGGTGGAAAACTGTGTATTTCATACTTTGAGTCAGGAAGGCTCTCTAAGTATGTGTCTGTGACTTCAAGTGGACAGTAACAGATTCCGAAATGAGATGCAGATTCAGAGTTCCACATGAGCTGGTTATTAATTAGCAAATAATATAAATATTACGAATGTAAATTAAGTAAACAGGTTACATTGTAACCCTGTGTCTTAACAACACCCTACATGATGAGATTTGCAGTGATAAGCAATTTGGCTGTTTGCACTAGACAAAACATGACAGAAATGTAAATACAGCCATTCAGAAGCACAAAATAGTGCACTCACTGCACTCCAACCAAATGGTAAGGTTTATAACCTAATAAATACATATTAAACCTCTTTAACATTATTAAATGTACATGCGGTATCACTAATATTTGTTGGTTTGCACTGAATTTCAATTTCAAACAGCTTACTTTATTTTCAAGATCTGAGGTGAACTATCTGCTGCTGCTTTCAGTAGTATGGTAATAAATGTCATGTAAAATGGCATTCAAACTCACATTATTAGCATTTAACACTGAATAAAGCACATGAGCTGTACCTGAGGTTATCATTTATCCTGTTGTCCGCCTGTGAGAAATAGAAGCCATTTCTAAAATGTAAATTTCAGGTGTTGGTTAGAACAAAAACTCTCTTCAAATATGGAAGATATTTCTTCTATCGCATGCCATTGCTTTAGAATACAGTTTAAATCAGCCTTTAGGCTCGACAGTCATGCACACTGCTGTTGGTGTCGTCAATCTGGCAACCTGCGCATGCATGTTTGTACCTGGTGTGCAATACCTAGTTTAACCACTTGGTGTCAAACTTAAATACTGCACCTTTAAGAAAGATAAATGGCTAGTAAATAGTAAAGGGGATATTTCTAAGAGTTTTAATGTATTTAATGCCAATGTGTGAAACACTTGTAACAAAAAAAAAAAAAAAAAAAATGAGACCTTCCATGACATCTTGTTTTTGTGAGAAACTGAGAAAAAATATACTGTTTACTCCACCTCAGAAGGTTTGTCAGATGTTGCTTTGGGTTTGATGCACCTTTAGGCTGTGAGGAGGCAAAGCATCAATAACTCTGAATTGCTTTAATGAGTCATAATTATTGACTTCTGGCCATTTCAGCACAGCCTCCCAAATGCTGCATTTTTAAAAACATGAAGGATCTACATACTGTAGAATATGAAAATATACATATAATTCTCTGCGTTCTGAACACTAGAGGCAGTAAAACACCAACAACTTGTAGTCCTTCCTGCAAATTATGATTACTGGGACAGATTATGGCTATATAATAAAGATGTGTTATCATGCAATTCCTAATATCACCTCAAACCATGATTTACTATTTTCATCTAATGAGCCTGGCCTTTAAGTATACGTTTCTGTCCAATTTCAGGGTTTTTTTTGGTACAAAATGAGTTTTCTCTACTGTTGAATACTAATATTTCGAACAAATGTTGATAAGTAGTGCTCACTGACTTCCATAGTTGTTGTTATTTCAGAAAATGTCTGTTTTCAGTAACTGAATAGTACAGTGATTACTGATATACAGGGTGTGCAGAATTATTAGGCGAATGAGTAATTTGACCACATCATCCTCTTTATGCATGTTGTCTTTCTCCAAGCTGTATAGGCTCGAAAGCCTACTGCCAATTAAGCATATTAGGTGATGTGCATCTCTGTAATGAGAAGGGGTGTGGTCTAATGACATCAACACCCTATATCAGGTGTGCATAATTATTAGGCAACTTCCTTTCCTTTGGCAAAATGGGTCAAAAGAAGGACTTGACAGGCTCCGAAAAGTTAAAAATTGTGAGATATCTTGCAGAGGGATGCAGCACTCTTAAAATTGCCAAGCTTCTGAAGCGTGATCATCCAACAATCAAGCGTTTCATTCAAAATAGTCAACAGGGTCACAAGAAGCGTGTGGAAAAACCAAGGAGCAAAATAAACTGCCCATGAACTGAGAAAAGTCAAGCGTGCAGCTGCCAAGATGCCACTTGCCACCAGTTTTGCCATATTTCAGAGCTGCAACATCACTGGAGTGCCCAAAAGCACAAGGTGTGCAATACTCAGAGACATGGCCAAGGTAAGAAAGGCTGAAAAACGACCACCACTGAACAAGACACACAAGCTGAAACGTCAAGACTGGGCCAAGAAATATCTCAAGACTGATTTTTCTAAGGTTTTATGGACTGATGAAATGAGAGTGAGTCTTGATGGGCCCGTGGCTGGATCGGTAAAGGGCAGAGAGCTCCAGTCCAACTCAGACGCCAGCAAGGTGGAAGTGGAGTACTGGTTTGGGCTGGTATCATCAAAGATGAGCTTGTGGGGCCTTTTGGGGTTGAGGATGGAGTCAAGCTCAACTCCCAGTCCTACTGCCAGTTTCTGGAAGACACCTTCAAGCAGTGGTACAGGAAGAAGTCTGCATCCTTCAAGAAAAACATGATTTTCATGCAGGACAATGCTCCATCACACGCGTCCAAGTACTCCACAGCATGGCTGGCAAGAAAGGGTCTAAAAGAAGAAAAACTAATGACATGGCCTCCTTGTTCAACTGGGCTGAACCCCATAGAGAACCTGTGGTCCATCATCAAATGTGAGATTTACAAGAAGGGAAAACAGTACACGTCTCTGAACAGTGTCTGGGAGGCTGTGGTTGCTGCTGCACGCAATGTTGATGGTGAACAGATCAAAACACTGTCAGAATCCATGGATGGCAGGCTTTTGAGTGTCCTTGCAAAGAAAGGTGGCTATATTGGTCACTGATTTGTTTTTGTTTTGTTTTTGAATGTCAGAAATGTATATTTGTGAATGTTGAGATGTTATATTGGTTTCACTGGTGAAAATAAATCATTGAAATGGGTATATATTTGTTTTTTGTTATGTTGCCTAATAATTATGCACAGTAATAGTCACCTGCACACACAGATATCCTCCTAAAATAGCTCAAACTAAAAACTACTTCCAAAAATATTCAGCTTTGATATTAATGAGTTTTTTGTGTTTATTGAGAACATGGTTGTTGTTCAATAATAAAATTAATCCTCAAAAGTGGAGTGTGAACACATCCTCAGGACGTTTTATTGTGTGGCCATTAAAGTTGGTCATGAGCACTGGATGCACTCTGAGATCTAATAAAATATGTGTGTGTTTGCTACATTGCTATTTGTACTTATGCAGTTGCCAAGTTTGATGCAAAAAGGGACTAAGTTATAACTAAACCTTGTCTTGGCCGTTGAATTGAATTCAACTGTAACTTTATGAATTAACTAACAATTTATTCAAGCCTCTTGTGTAATGCTTGAACTAAAATAGATTGACTGAACTGCTTCAGTAAGCTCATGTTTAATCAGTTCTTTAGACATCTGCTTTATGGTAATGTTGACATTTACACTGGTTTACCTTTTAAAAGAGAGAACATTAAGTGAATAAATTACCTTTTTTCTCTCTCTCTCTCTTAACATAAACCTGACCTAAACCATGCTGCAGTGTGTATTCGTCTGTGTTGCACATGTAAAAATAAATCAGTTATATTATATAAATGTCATTTCTTTGCATCAGTATTTATTTATTGATTCTTATATTCAAGAGCCGTTTTGAATGTTATTTATGTGTAAATATGTTCGTCTCTTGTTGCTGCCTGCACTTAGATTTCATAGCGACCCTCTTATTAGTCAATTTTGCAGGAACACTCAGCGAGACACTTAAGTACAGCTGAATAAACGTGTTATGAGTGAGTAGGGGGAAGCAAGAAAAGGATGTAAATAGCAACATCAGTTTTAATCGCAATCCATGTTTTATCAAGAACGAACACCTTAAGTTTGTGTGCTCTCTCACAACATGTCCAGTAATGACGTGGGAGTCGGTGGTAGGTGTGCAAAGGTTCAAACTACTCACTTTTCTGTATGTATCACGGTTTTAAGGTCACGGTTTCGATATGGTACAATATGTGCCATGTTTAAAAAGATGGCCACAGACAAATTCAAAAAGCAATATAGGCTAGCTATTTATTAGGTAACAAAGACCTGACAAATATTAAAAATAAAAAATTTCAAAATAAAAGCATAAACAGTTGTTTAGTTCTGTTTAGCTCGATTATGACTTTAATTTCTGTTTAGTTTGATTATGACTTTAGCTGGATTAAGATCATCAAAAATCACTGTTTACATGGTAGACTCTTAATCAGAGTATTGTCTTAATCATATTAAAATCGGATAATTGGTGTACATGTAAATGTACTCAATGTTTTTTTATAAGATAAGTGCTTGCAAACAATTTATGTGGGCTGAATTTAAACAAAAACATTAAATTGACTAATGTTCAACTTTATTTACTTGTTTTAAATTTTGCCCTTATGAATAGTTTGCAACCCTACAGTGTCTTGTCAGTGTAGGCAATCTTCATGTTTTTTTGCAAGAAGATCTGCATTCGTTATTTATTTTTGTCTGAATTTACATCAAGTGTCTGTTTCTTGAGTGTCTACTTTCTACTAACAAATAAAGCAAAATCGGTTTTTCAACTTGTAAATAAAAGTTTCAATAATGTTAAGTGAAGTTTATTTATAAACTAATTTCGAGAGGATCACGTGCTTATGATTACTAGCAGCTGGACCCACATTATCCAAATCAACATGCACCAATCAGATGATCCCTAAACTACTATAAATATCCCGGGTTCCATATCACCGCTATCTTCGCTTTGAAGAATCCCCCCTTCCACCCCTACTCCTTCCCTTTTTTAGATGGGTGACACGGTGGCCCAGCGCTTAGCGCTGTTGCCTCACAGCAAGAGTGTCAATGGTTCTAGGCTGTACCTAACCAGCGGGCATTTTCTGTGCGGAGTTTGCATGTTCTTCCCGTGCTCACGTGGGTTTTCTCCGGGTCCTCCGGTTTCCTCCCACCGATTAAAAACACGCAACCTAAATTTTGATTGATTAACTTTATAGACTTGCTCCCTATGTAGTACCTATCTCGTTAAAGAGAACTACTATCTGCTCTTCAACACTACGAAGGGGGAGTTCTCGAGATCTACCTAAGCTCGATCTCCCCTCTCGCCTTGCAACGGGAGGGAGCCCCGGGCTCGAGGATCTCATGAGCTCAGGGCTCTCTCCCGGGACAGCATGCCAAACAAGCTTTATAATTAATCATCAGCTAAGTGTGAACTCTTGAAATGCTATTGAGCAATTCCAGCGTTATGGATGTGGCATTTGCAGTAAAAACTCGAAACATAAATTCATAGAGAAAGTACATGTTAACATTATATTGAAACATATGTTTATATTTTCCAAAACAGCTAACCACATAGTTCAGTGATCAGACAATTATCAATCTGTAAACATATTTCATATTTTAAATGAGGAAAATAAGTAAAGTTTATTTATAAACTAATTTCGAGAGGATCATGTGCTTATGATTGACCACGGCTGGTCCTGCGTTAGCTAACACATGATTCACCAATCAGACGATCAGAGTTTCTTACCTCAGTTATCTCCGTCTTGAAGAATTCCCCCTTCCACCCCTACTTCTCCTCCCTTTTCTTAGATAGGGCGTTATGCCGGCTCAGTGGTTAGCACTGTTGCCTCACAGCAAGAATGTCACTGGTCCAAGTCCCTACCAAGCAAGTCAACGTTTCTGTGTGGACATGTTCTCCCCATGCTCGCATAGGTTTCCTCCCAGCGTCCGATAACATGCGACATAAGTGAATTGACTAAATCAAATTGGCACTACAGACAAGCTCTTAGTCAGCAGCAGCAATCCTGTCCTGGCCAAAGTCCCTCAATCTGCCCTTACAATCATGGCCTCCTAATCATCCCCATCCACCGAATTGGCTCTCACTGTCTCTTCACTCCACCAATAGCTGGTGTGTAGTGAGCGCACTGGCGCCGTTGTCCTGTGGCTGCCGTCGCATCATCCAAGTGGATGCTGCACACTGGTGGTGGTGTGAAGAGACCCCCCTCGTGATTGTGAAGTGCTTTGGGTGTATGGCCATACATGATAAATGCGCTATATAAATACACACATTACATCACATTACATTACAATCCTAATTTCTCAATAGCCATAAACAAGCAGGGGAGTTCTCGAGATCTACCTGAGCTCAAACTCCCCTGTCGCCCTACAAACGGGAGGGAGCCCCAGGCTCGAGGATCTTATGAGCTCAGGGCTCCCTGGACAGCATGTTAAACATGCTTTATAATCAATCATCAGCTAAGTGTGAACTCTTGAAACATGCATTATGGATGTGACCAAAAATGTCTGCAAGTTTGCAGTATATGATACACTCTGTGGAAATTCTGTGAATTAAACTGCACAACCCTAAAGAAACAATGCTAATCAAAAGGATAAGTGTCGGCTCTCTAAAAAACAAACATTATTGATTTAATTTTATTTGACTTTTTTGCATTTATGACAGAAAAGCTTGGTTATGGATGTGACTCCTCTCCGTTATGAATGTGACAGATGTGAAATTGGCACTCGTGTGACTTTGGTAAATCAAATAAAATAGTTTAAAATCATTGACAGAGACATTTTTGACATTTTACATTTAATCCAATATGTTACTTGTGTTTCTTTGTAGCAGTTTCTAAGTGAAAAGTGTTTCTATGGCTATTTATTTTCAAGGTTACAAACTAGTAAGCAGTTTCTAAGCACTCTTATGACATGTATAAGGGTCAACAGCATCTTAAATCCTTCAAAGTTTTCAATATATTGATTTTTTTTTTTGCTTAAATGTATGAGCATTTGTATCTATTTATGTATGAGTTATATCATCTTTGCATCAAATTACAAAAAACCTAATTACTGTTTATGCGAGGTGTTTGTAACACAGTATCTATAAGGGCAGGACAGTAAATTTGACATTATTCTCTCTTCTGGCTGCCGTTTTCAGTCTCACACAGTTTGTTTCCTTTTTCTGAAAGTCTTGATAACACAATCATGGAGTTTTTTTTCGATTATTTCTGCAAATGGGATTGTAAAAAAATGATTCACTGTTCTCCTCATTCACTGTGCGCCAAGTTTACCAACTATGATGACTTCTGCTGCTGAGAAACCCAGAAATGTGAAAAGGGTCCATTGCATTGTCAGCAGTACTTGGACCACTCTTTACTATACCCAGAAATAGACTAAATAAAGTGGATAAGAGTAATTTACTGTAACTGTAGCTACGGTGTTCAGCATTACAATGCAAAAACACACAAAAAAATAAAATTCCACATGTGTTTTGTGGACTTGGAGAAGGCGTTCGACCGTGTGCCTCGTGGCATTCTGTGGAGGGTGCTCTGGGAGTATGAGGTCAGAGGCGCTCTGTTAAGGGCTGTCTCGTCCCTGTATGAACAGAGTAGGAGTCTGGTTCGCATTGCCCGCAATAAGTCAGACTTGTTTCCAGTGAATGTTGGACTCCGGCAGGGCTGCCTCTTGTCACCAATACTCATAATTTTTAATAATTTAAATTTTTTTAATTTTCAATATATTGATTTTTTTGCTTAAATGTATGAACATTTGTATCTATTTATGTAGGAGTTATATCATCTTTACATCAAATTACAAAAAAGCTAATTACTGTTTATGCGAGGTGTTTGTAACACAGTATCTATAAGGGCAGGACAGTAAATTTGACATTATTCTCTCTTCTGGCTGCCGTTTTCAGTCTCACACAGTTTGTTTCCTTTTTCTGAAAGTCTTGATAACACAATCGTGGAGTTTTTCTTCGATTATTTCTGCAAATGGGATTGTAAAAAAATGATTTGCTGTTCTCCTCATTCACTGTGCGCTAAGTTTACCAACTATGATGACTTCTGCTGCTGAGAAACCCAGAAATGTGAAAAGGGTCCATTGCATTGTCAGCAGTAGTTGGACCACTCTTTACTATACCCAGAAAGTAGACTAAATAAAGTGGATAAGAGTAATTTACTGTAACTGTAGCTACGGTGTTCAGCATTACAATGCAAAAACACACAAAAAAATCAAATTCCCATACTGACAGGATTAGATTTCTCAGAGGACTCCTGAGTTATAGTCGACAAACAATAGGCAATTTGCTCTATTATTTTCACTGGGCTTGTGTGCGAAAAACACAGATGTGTTTGAATCAGGTTGGGATTAAAATCACAAAATACATCTGTGAAGCACAAATGTACCTGCCCTCCTCTGGGATAACTAGCTCTGTCTGAATGGCTACGGCTGGGTTTTTAATTGGATTTTGTAGTCTTTATTTCAGATATACGCATAGAGACGTGCATGTACGCTATTGTGCGTTTCTGTGAGAGTGTCTTCAGTAAATACTGAGCAAATCCCTGCACCGCTTAACCTCTACCACGACTGACTCTTAACCAATTAGCCAGCTGCCATTGTCGTCCCAGCAGTGTGTATATGCAGCAGGCGGAAATGTTTGACTATATACTTGATTCGTCTTGTGATGTTTATTGCCAGCTGTGATTTCTTGATTAGTCAAATCTAATAATTGAGATTTTTGACTTAAGTATGAAGGTTTAGACTAGTTTCAGTATTGATATCACTCTGGGGTGCGTTTCCCAAACAACGACGTAACTCGCGGCTGAACTATCATAGTGCGATGCATCGTTTGGCAAAAGAACTATGTAGTGACGAGTGTTTCCCAAAACCTGTAGTTTCTCTGCCGCAGATCCATCGCTTGAACTATGTTAGCTATGACGCAAAACGCCCATAATGATGCTCTAAACGGGGTGGAGTAACTTCTTCAGAGAACAACCCCATCATTTCTTTGTGCAAATTATATTGTTTTACACAAACACGCATTTAAAATAAAATCCAATATTAGTTTTGGTAAAAACATGCACTCGCTTTCCATATTAATTAAAATATATGTAAATGGCACATATAGGGCCTGTGTTTGCTTTACTAATATTATTGAGAAGTTGAACATTACATATTCTATTCTAAAACATAAAATCACTTACAAAAGCTAACACTATTCTAATATCATATATAAATCATATAAATAAATAAATAATGAGGCGATTTATTATAAATATATTTACTTTAAAAATAAAATAAATGATGATGATGATGATTATTATTATCATTTATTTATTTAGGATATTGTTTATTTATTAAAAAATAAAATACTATTTCACATGCAAACCACAGCAGAAAGTTCTAACCAACAGACCCATGTCATATACAGCAGAGAAACTTAATAAATAACCCACTATAAATTAAAAGAATTAACGTATGCTATGTTTTTTATTTTCACAAGCTTTGGAGACGTACTGTAACACAATTTCCGCTTTTAAATATACCTATAGCTTTCGCCATGAGGCTGTGTTCAAAATGATATCAATGTTTTCAAAGTGCACTGCGAAGGGAGCACAATTGTAAACACGAAGATCGCTAAAACTGAACTGTAAAAATACTTTGAAAGCAAATTACACGTAAGAGAGATTAACTTAATGCTTTTTTATTTTAATAATTCCAGCTTTGAATGTTAGAATGTTCTAAATGAATAGGGCATAGGGGGGATAAGTGGGAATAGAACACAGCCAGGAACTATGCTTTTAACTACAGCTTCAGAGGTGTCGTTTCAAGAGCTCAAGTTTGCGACGCCGTTTGCGAATGTTCGTTGGAGCGATGGATTTGGGAAACAGCAAATCAAAGAACTATGTTTGTAACGACGGAACTTGCGACCTTAGTTGGCTAACGATGGTTTTGGGAAACGCACCCCTGGATATCAGGATCTGCAATGTCGAGTCTGAATTAAAGTTGACCAGGAGCTGCAGAACATGTGTTATTTTAAAAAGTGTGATAAGTTTAACTATAACAGAGTGAAACTTTATCATTTGCATGTGTTTTTACAGCCTTTAATTGAGCATTTCAAGTGAGTTTCACAAATGTTTTGTGAAATTTGTGCACAAAAAATTATAATGTTGGAAATATACCGCAATATCAGATTTTTCCAATATCGTGCAGCTCTAGTTCAGACTTTCATTATCATACTTTAAAGATCACATGAAATCAGAATGTACAATATTTGTTTTACTAGCGTGCATTGGTTGTCGTAAGGTGAACAATTGATTTGTGCGAAAAACTGTTTGTTTTTGGTAGTCTTTAGTCAAAATCAGACCATTTGCTTACACTCTGTAAAGGCAGTTCTTCTCTGATGATGTCAGTTTGACGGATTGGATGAAATTTGCTTAGCCACACCCCTAAAACCAATTAGAGTGAAAAATAAACCCTGCCTCTGTTCAATATTCAGTTTCATTGGAAATATACTGAAATAAAAGTCCATAGCTACTTCTGAACAAAGCATGTGGGGAGTTAAGTAGTAGTTAATTTGCGTTTAAAGAGACAGAGACAGGCTTACTCCCACAAAGAGGCATTCATTGCATGGTCTGATAATGAAATGATCTGTGGGGTAATATTGAATTGAAACTTCACAGACACATTCTGAGGACACCTGAGATTTATATTAAAGCATGTAAAAATGATAATACGTACTGGCATACGGTACAAAAGGTACAAACACAGCCTCTGGTGATTTGCAAAGAAATAAAGCCGAAGATTACACATTTTGATGATGCTACTGTAGGTTTAAAAATATAACATTTATGATTTGGCTTAATTATAATTGGGTTTAAATACATTTTTATATGTAGCCACCCCCCCTACCTTTTAATAAATTGTGTTAATTTATAAAAGAAAATGCTACTTCAACAAAAAAAAAAAAAAAAAAATACTGGGTTCCACAATCGATTTTGAGAGAACATTAAGTTAACTTATTAGTTTTTACAAATTTAAGTGGATTGAACATATTAATACAATTAAGTTGTCCCCCCAAAAAAACGTATTTAAAATAAGTAGTTTGAACAAACAGCAAATGTCATTTCTTTGAATGAAGATTATAATTTTTAAAGAAATCATAGGGCACTATTTTTAAATTATCATTAGTGATACAGTATATATTATTTACAGTAACAGAGTCTGTAGTACAGTGGAAAATATCCCCAAATGCTCTACATTTAATTACATTACAAATTCTCCATTTAGGGCAGCACGGTGGCGCAGTGGGTGGGTAGCACAATCGCCTCATAGCAAGAAGGTCACTGGTTCGATCCCCGGCTGGGTCAGTTGGTGTTTCAGTGTGGAGTTTGCATGTTCTCCCCGTGTTGGCGTGGGTTTCCTCGGGGTGCTCCGGTTTACCCCACAGTCCAAACACCTGCGCTATAGGTGAATTGAATTAGCTTAATTGACCGTAGTGTATGTGAGTGTGTGCAAGAGTGTGTGGGTGTTTCCCAGTTTTGGGTTGCGGCTGGAAGGGCATCCGCTGCGTAAAAAATGTGCTGGGTAAGTTGGCGGTTCATGCCGCTGTGGCGACCCCTGATTAATAAAGGGACTAAGCTAAAAAGAAAATGAATGAATGAATGAATGAAATTCTCCATTTAATGTCAAACTCAACACAAGTTTGGGATATTTTTCGGAAGAAAAAAAAATCTTTGTATTTTATTTGTTTCTATGCCTAACTTTTAACTTTCAAATCATGATCTGCCTACGATTGAATAAATACAGTTGAAGTCAGAATTATTAGCCCCCTTTTGAATTTTTTCTCTTTTTAAAATATTTTCCAAATGATGTTTAACAGAGAAAGGAAATTTTCACAGTATGTCTGATAATATTTTTTCTTCTGGAGAAAGTCCTAATTGTTTTTTTTCCCGGCTAGAATAAAAGCAGTTTTTATTTTTTTAAAACCATTTTAGGGACAATATTATTAGCCTCTTTAAGCTATTTTTGTTTTCTATAGTCTACAGAACAAATCATCATTACAATAACTTGCCTAATTACCCTAACCTGCCTAGTTAACCTAATTAGCATAGTTAAGCCTTTAAATGTCACTTTAAGCTGTATAGAAGTGTCTTGAAAAATATCTAGTCAAATATTATTTACTGTCATCATGGCAAAGATAAAATAAATCTTATGAAATGAGTTATTAAAACTATTATGTTTAGAAATGTGTTGAAAAAATCTCCGTTAAACAGAAATTGGGGAAAAAAATAAACAGGGGGGATAATAATTCTGAATTCAACTGTATATTATATATATTTTTGCCCTTCTGATTTAGTTTTTCTAGTTATTTATTAAAGGATAATAAAAGGTTACCTTCACTTTATAGATTGCTGCGGAAAGCAAGCATGCAATGAATTGCACATATTTTGAGAGAAAGTGAAACAGACAATATTTTTAGAATAAGCACCCCAAAAACTATATTGAACAAAGTATTGGATGTCATTAAGCAAATATGACGCAGGATAGTATAATAAGTCTGTTTACACATCTAAAAATAAAGGTTCAGGTGATCGGCTGGGCCGTTCTACAACTTGTTTTTCTTTCTCTGAAAGCATTTGAAGGCGACGCAGTAGGTAGTGCTGTCGCCTCACAGCAAGAAGGTCGCTGGTTCGAGCCTCGGCTGGGTCAGTTGGCGTTTCTGTGTGGAGTTTGCATGCTCTCCCTGCGTTCGCGTGGGTTTCCTCCGGGTGCTCCTGTTTCCCCCACAAGTTCAAAGACATGCGGTACAGGTGAATTGAATAAACTAAATTGGCCATAGTGTATGTGTGTGACTGAGTGTGTATGGATGTTTACCAGAGATGGGTTGCAGCTGGAAGGGCATCCGCTGTGTAAAATGTGTGCTGGATAAGTTGGCGGTTCATTCCGCTGTGGTGACCCCGAATTAATAAAGGGACTAAGCCGAAAAGAAAATTAATGAATGAAAGCATTTGAGGGTTTCCTTGGCCGTGTTTTGCATCATTGTCTTACTAAAATGTCCACCCTGGTTTCATCTTCATCTGCTAATGTAGATGTTGGACTGAAGCTCGAATATTCATTTACACTGAGGAAGGGCAGAGGGTTGCTGAAGAACTACTGAGAGATTTCAGCTGCTGTCTGGGCTTTCACTGCCTTTCTACACCTCCCTTTCTTCATGTGTTCAATACTTTTTCCCTGCATCATTTCATTTTTATTACACAGAACTTCATTTGTAAACTAATTAGATTTGTTTTCTTTGCATATATGGATTTTTTGGGTTGTTACCAACATCCAGGGAAAATTTCAAGTCAACAGCACCTTTAGAAATATGTTTTAAGAAAAATGCGACGTGTTCAATACTTATTTTCCCCGCTATATTGTAGATTGAAAAAATATTCTTTAGAGGAATGAAAGGCACCTCATGGAGCCATCAATCCCCCCCAAAAAAGGTGTTTTATTTTTAGGAGTGTATGATATTATGAGATGAATGAGCGTTTGTGGTCTCAAGAACACCGTACCCTCTCTCACTCCAGTGCTTCCTGTTAGGTCTAAAAATACACACACCTGCACATACCTCATCGTTCTGTGCATTATGTATAAATCCTGTAATTTTGTCTGCTGTAGATTGTTCCGTAATAGCCAATCCACATAATTGAATTCCCTGAGCATGTCGAATCTATTTCTATGCTCAGGGTGGTTATTGCTTGATATTCGGGCGATAAGTCTTACCGCCTTTTCTCATGCATTCCATTAGTGGGATTTGTATTCTAGCCAGTGTAATATTTCCCTTTATGTAAGGTTGATGGAAGCCGCAACCCCCTCGAGAGCACATTTCCCCTCAAAGCCTTTCAGAAATTCACTTTTATTCTGGCGTTTGTTGAGTTTTAATTTACTCTGTCTGTCAGATTTTATTATGGGCCTTTTATTCATTCACTTCAACTTCTGCTGATTATTCCAACAGTTTAAACTAACACTTTTCTTTGGGTTTGTGAGCACTGTATTATAATGATCTTTTTTCATCATGAAGCTGTGATCACGTCAGGCATTTATTTCAGCTTTGATAAATAAACGTTTATGGGTTTGCTCTGAAATACCTCCAAAAGAGCCTTTTTTGGTTTAATAAATCAGAGAAATCCATAAAGGTAAGCAGATTCTGAGTAAAAAATGAAAAATACTGTTATATATAAAAGCTGATACTGAATTTGGTGAGAAGGATCCGGCCGATGGTTGAACCTAGGATCCAGGAGGAACAATGCGGTTTTCGTCCGGGCCGTGGTTCACTGGACCATCTCTATACCCTCACCAGGGTGCTCGAGGGTTCATGGTAGTATGCCCAACCAGTCCACATGTGTTTTGTTGACTTGGAGAAGGCGTTCGACCCTGTGCCTCGTGGCATTCTGTGGAGGGTGCTCTGGGAGTATGAGGTCAGAGGCGCTCTGTTAAGGGCTGTCTCGTCCCTGTATGAACAGAGTAGGAGTCTGGTTCGCATTGCCGGCAATAAGTCAGACTTGTTTGCAGTGAATGTTGGACTCCGGCAGGGCTGCCTCTTGTCAGCAATACTCATAATTTTTATGGACAGAATTTCAAGGCACAGCCTTGGGCTGGAGGAGGTCCGCAGGATGACCAAAGGATTTCATTTCTGTTATTCGTAGACGATGTTGTTCTGTTGGCTTCATCGAGCATGGACCTTCAGCATGCACTGGGACGGTTTGCTGCCGAGTGTGATGCGGCTGGGATGATAATCAGCACCTCCAAGTCCAAGGCCATGGTGCTCGGTTTGCCATCTCCAGGTTGGAGGAAAATCCTTACCCCAGGTGGAGGAGTTTAAGTATCTCTGGGTTTTGTTCACGAGTGAGGGAAGGATGGAACGTGAGATTGACAGGCAGATTGGTGCAGCGGCAGCAGTAATGCGGTTGATGTATTGGTCCGTTGTGGTAAAGAAGGAGCTGAGCCGAAAGGCAAAGCTTTCGATTTACCTGTCAATCTACGTTCCTACTCTCACAAATAGTCATGAGCTTTGGGTCATGACTGAAAGGACAAGATCTCGGATACAAGCGGCCGAAATGAGTTTCCTTCGAAGGGTGGCAGGGCGCACTCATATGGATAGGGTATAGGGTGAAGAGCTCTGACACTCGGGAGGAGCTCGTAGTAGAGCCGCTGCTCCTCCACATCGAGAGAAGTCAGCTGAGGTGGCTCGGGGATCTGTTATGGATGCCTCCTGGACGCCTTCCTAGGGAGGTGTTCCAGGCATGTTCCACCTGGAGGAGGCCTCGGAGAAGACCCAGGACACGCTGGAGGGACTATATCTCTCGGCTGGCCTGGGAACGCCTCAGGATCCTCCCGGAGGAGCTGAAGGAAGTGTCTGGGGAGAGGGAAGTCTGGGGTTCTCTCCTAAGACTGCTGGCCCCGCGACCCGGCCCTGGAAAAGTGGCAGAAAATGAATGAATGAATTTGGTGTAAAAACAATTGTAAATTTGAGCGGCACGGTGACTCAGTGGTTAGTATTGTCTCCTCACAGCAAGAAAATCACTGGCTTGAGTCTTGGCTGGGTCAGTTGGCATTTCTGTGTGGAGTTTGCATGTTCTCCCCATGTTGGCGTGGGTTTCCTCCGGGTGCTCTGGTTTCCCCCACAGTCCAAACACATGTGCTATAGGGGAACTGAGTTAATGCCATTATTTGCACAATAATTCTGATTGATTTTTCTTTTCTTCATCCTTGATTGCACTGTTTTGTTTCCTCCGTGGTCGTCTGGAAAATTCCCTCATGTGTCATGGCAGCAATTACTCCCTGTAACGTCTCCTTTAGAGTCATTTGCAGAGATAATGAATACGCAGGGGTCTGTACTGAACCCGCTCCTCACAGTCAGGCCTCCCTTAGGAAGCACCACTGATTCATCCATATTTTATATGTGAATATAGTCATTATCATCACTGGCTGACTGTCTGTCTCCACGTTTGCTATCTGGTTATATGACACCAATTTAAAGGCGCTCGTCGTCAGCTTTTGATGGTGAAATTGCAGTGCTCGTTCGTGTGATGGTACAATTACAGTATGAACAGTGTTTGTACACACTGATGACGGACGAATAAATATAAAATGAGAATAGATGCATAAAACAGAAGTCTTCTGGAGTAGGGCTGCACAATATATGGCTAGAGTATCGATATTGAGATACACTCTCCGCCCGCTTTATTAGGTAAAACTGTCCAACTGCTCATTAACGCATATTTCTAATCAGCCAATCGCATGGCAGCAACACAATGTATTTAGGCATGTAGACATGGTCAAGACGATCTGCTGCAGTTCAAACCAACCATCAGAATGGAGAAGAAAGGGGATTTTAGTGACTTTGAACGTGGCATGGTTGTTGGTGCCAGACGGGCTGGTCTGAGTATTTCAGAAACTGCTGATCTACTGGGATTTTCACGCACAATCATCTCTAGTGTTTACATTGAATGGTCTGAATAAGAGAAAATATCCAGTGAGTGGCAGTTCTGTGGGCTCAAATGCCTTGTTGATGCCAGAGGTCAGAGGAGAATGGCCAGACTGGTAACACTGATAGAAAGGCAACAGTAACATGAGCATGAGCAAGAGCATCTCTGAACACACAACACGTCCAACCTTGAGGCGGATGGGCTACAGCAGCAGAAGACCACACCGGGTGCCACTCCTGTCTGCTAAGAACAGGAAACTGAGGCTACAGTTGGCACAGACTCACCAAAATTAGACAATAGAAGATTGGAGAAATGTTGCCTGGTCTGATGAGTCTCGATTTCTGCTGCCACATTTGGACGGTAGGGTCAGAATTTGATGTCAACAGCACGAAAGCATGGATCTATCCTGTCTTGTATCAACAGTTCTGGCTGGTGGTGGTGGTGCAATGGTGTGGAGGATTTATCGCAGACATGTGATAAATCACAATAATTTTTTTGCCTTGGTTGTAGCCTTTATCCTCACCTCCCCAGTAGTATCTGTTCTGCTATTGGCGGGGCTAATGGTGGGAAAATGACAATCAGAATCAGTCAAAATATCTGCTGAGGTTTTCACTAATTCATAGGGCTCTATTTTAACGATCTAGGCACAAAGTCTAAAGTACATGGCGCAAAAGCATTAATGGCGTGTCCAAATCGACTTTTGATATTTTAAGGACGGAAAAATCCGCTCTGCGCCGCGACGCATGGTCTAACAGGGCTGTGCTTATTCTCTTAATGAGTTATGGGTGTGTTTTGAGAATAAACCAATCAGAGTCTCCTCTCCCATTCCCTTCAAGAGTCAGTTGCATCGCGCCTTGGCACATTTGCTATTTACATGGTGACTTTGTAAGTGGAAAAAATGAACACTTCACTAGCAAGGAAACAGTTAAACAGAGCATCTGCAGCGCGAGGATAAAGAACGAGCCTCTTCCATTCGGCCTTTACTTTCACTTTCTGTTTCTCTCTTTCGTGGATAAGGAAACGTGTAGTAAGCACAGACATCCGTTAGCCTACATAATTAATTTAGCGCAAATATTTGTTTCAAAACTATTTCTAAATTCAGTTCTAGCAAACAAATAAATGAACAATAATAACGAAGTGTGCTCAAAAAACTGAGTTATATCCAAACACACATGCTATGCCCCATATGGTCCAAAACCTGACAGGTGGGCAAATCTAAACCGTTTTTAATAAAACAAATATTAAATTATAAATATGCATATAATAAATAATAATAATAATATTAATAACAACATTATACAAAAGCAAATTGTCATGAGGTTTTTATATTTATGTAAAAAGTAATAATTATTGTAATATTTTATTACTTTAATTTTTTTTCATTTGTAAAGATATTTGTGTGTTGCTGTACATCCTGCAATGTCTAAGCGAGGCCTATAAGTAACACGCTCTGTGCTGGACTTTGGACCTGCTCTCAGCTGGACTATTGCACAGTCTATTTTAGTTCCTCAAAATAGCAACGCGCCAACAATGCGCCTCAACACACATCTTTTCTAGACCAGAAAACCCATGAGTCTACAAAGTGGCGCAAATTGATTGGGTATTTAAAAAATGTGGCGGAAAACAAAAAAATTAAGGTTTCGTTGGTCTGAAAATAGCAACACGTCGGGGCAAACACGTCTTGCGCCTTATTGCACCGGGTGTATGATAGGGCCCCACAGTGTTTTAAAATCTAAATGTTTGCACATTTACACCATTCTTTAGTCTGAATTAGAATTAATTAGGTCAGATTTTTGAAAAACTGTTTATTTTAATATAATTACATATATATATATATATATATATATATATATATATATATATATATATATATATATATATATATATATATATATATATATATATATATATATATATATATATGTATATATATATGTGTGTGTGTGTGTGTGTGTATACAGTATATATATATACACACACACATATGTGTATATATATATATATATATATATATATATATATATATATATATATATATATATGCATGTGTGTGTGTGTGTGTAAATATATATTTCTTGGTTCTCATAAATGTAGCCCTGGGCACATATCTTCAATGAGCTTGCGTTGGCAGTATTGCATATTTTCCCAGTATCACGCTGCCCTATTCTGAAGTGTGTTAAACGGCGCTGTGGGTTAACAGTCATTTTTAGGTTAGCGTTCGTCCACCTACAGACCTGCCGTCGTTTCTGATGGACTGATGAGCTGGAAATCACTTCATGAGTCACTGGAGCTGGAGGAAGAAACGCTCAGCTCATAACAGACTCTATGATTAAAAGCCTCATTAGAGTGGATGTGGTCTCGTTTCAGTCTAGGATTGATTGCGGGGATTGTCTGTCATGAACAAGCCGTTTGAAACCCATTTAACTTCTCTAATATGATGTGTTTTCAAGTGAGACAGTGCAAGTGGAGGCAAAGTCTCTTGGGTTTTCTGAGTCTGGCGTGTGTTTTGAGTCAAAGGCACTGCTTGCTTTATATTATCAGTAGGGCTGTGTTATATTAAAGAAAAATGCATTATGTGGAGTATATAGCATACTAAATAATGCAATATTTACTATATTTTAAATATGTAATGTATAATAAATATGTAAATATGTAATGTAGTGTAGCAATGTTGGATGCACAAAATAATTAAATATAACAAAACGAAACAAAAAGTCCAGCCCAAAGCAGCAACCTCCTCAAAACTCTGACCATAAGATTTTTAAAGGGTCCAAAGCAGTAAATAACAGGTGTTGCCTATTAAAATTAGGATTAAGGTGGAGCCAACCCTGAATCCTACCCAGATGGACTCGTCATAGGACATTACATATATAATACCAAATTTATAAATTTAATTTCTTATATGTTATTCTTAAATGCATATACATCCCATTATTATTATTATTATTATTATAACATATCTCTTTCCAGTCAGAAAAATCTCCTGTTGTGCTTATTTGCCGGCACCCTTTTATCAGTCAAACCCTGAGTGGAAACACAAGCTAACCCTAAGAGATTTGCCTTGGATAGATTGAAAATTCACTGAATATTCAGAAGGGATTGAAATATGAAGATACAGAGTCTAGCAAAGCTTGTTGTTTGGCTTCATTTCTCCCCCAAAAAAGACTCTTTTATTTCCCAGGAGTGTGAAAGAAGTGAATAAAGGAAGTGACAGTACAGGACGTGCGATATTGCATCAGTCGGAGAAAGAGAGAGAGAGGTTATGTCGAGGTAATTGTGTGTGGTTTTTATGAAGCTGCTTGTCTGACTGTTGGTTGTTGCAGCAGGTATTGTTCTGCTGAATGCATTTGAACATGTGGAGTCTAATTTGGAGTGGCGCAATATTCCTACAGTATAATAGAAACGTGGTTAGCGGCCTATATTTTACAGCTCAACACTTACAAGTATACGTAAATGAGCAGATTTTTGTATTTTGTGATTCATGTTTTTATTAGTTTTTTCCCCCCTGTATATTTCTGCTTTTGAATTGCATTATGGAAGCTTGATCTTTCTTCCAACAACTTTTAATCTCGAAAAGTCTGAAAAAGTGGCTTTTATTGACATTTTTAATAGTTTAAATGAACAATATCACATGAGTAGCAGCGCAATATGGCTGTATATTGCACTGGTGGGAGGCTTGCGTTGCCTTAGTGTCCTACCAGTGACTATATACAGCCATATCGCATTGCTACGAGTGTGATACTGCCTTTATATAACAGTTTGACGGCATATTCGTGTATATAAAAAGAAAAAGAAAAAACATTTTGTGAGAGAAACAACTTTCTTCCGCCGTTCATACACATCTGCAGCTGACCATCAGAACAATAGAAATCGCTGCTACTTTACCAACGTCACTTTAGAGCTAGTATTTGAAGGATTCTCTAGCACAGGGGCCGGGAACCTTTTTTCAGCAAAGAGCATTGGTGTAAAGTAACTAATTACAAATACTCAAATTACTGTAATTGAGTAGTTTTTCTCAGGATTTGTAATTTACTGAGTAGTTTTAAAAATGTGTACTTTTACTTTTCCTTGAGTACATTTTTAGTGCAGTATCTGTACTTTTACTCCACTACTTTCCTTCATCCTGCAGTCACTACTTTATTTTTATTGTTCACGGGGATTAGAAAAATCAGTCCTGAGATTCCTGTCCAATCAAATCGCACATAGAAGGTAAATCGCATCATAATGAACTACCTCAAGACGTGTGCACTTTATAATTGCAGCAACTGTTTGGAAGTATTAAAAGTGTCCAAGAAGATGTTCAAAATCTTTACACACATTGACCCAGAGACTGTTTACATGCATGTCACTGATGAGAGGATGACGGATGTTTACTGTATGATGACCGAAATGGCCTAAAACACCCAGCAGGCACAGGGCGTCAGCATGATATCTAATTGACGTTGAACCCTATCGTCATGGGAACTTTGCATTGTGTTTGGAAATGAAATCGGGTTGACATCAGAATTCAACGCCAATGGGGCAACTCAGGCCAATGTCATTATCCATTGTCCAACCTAAAACCAACCATATATCAACGTCTAATGATGTTACAGCTTGACATTGTGTGAACGTTACCCCTATGACATCTACCAGATGTTGGATTTTGGTTGTCGTACCTGATGAATAAATGTCAGTATTTGACGTCATATATGACGTTGGTTTAGGATGTCGACGTTGTATTTTGGTCACTTTCTAACAACCTAAAATCAACCAAATATCAACGTCATTTGACGTCATTATTGGACATCACAATAACGTTGTCCTTAGCTGCTGGTTTGACAATTATATGAGTGATAACACAACAGCAACATAAGAGCCCATATGTTGTATTTTTGCTCCTTAAGACACCCACATTGGCTTTTTCTAGATTAAAATGTTAACATATTGTATTTTGAAACTACATAATATCAGTGCATTGTACAATAGACTTTTTTTTTAATTTTTTACAAACATTCAAATGTTGTATTTCAGAGCACAACAACAGCAGCGCATTGCTTAAGTAGGCTTCTTCTACATTCAGACACATTCATATGTTATTTTTTAAACTGCATAACAATTAGGGATGCAACAATTATAGAGTTTGGTTGTACGATTATATAGTCTGAAGAATAATCATGGTTTGACGGTGATCACGTCTAATGTAAATTTAAGCTTTATATTAGGTAAGTAGCTATTTAGATGACCTGTTGTTGTCATCTGCGTTCATGCATACATAATCATCTTAATATTAATTCGTCTAACATATCTTTTGTTTACACTGCACTGAAAGGCATGCAGAACTCTCACAGTGAGATGTTTTCTACTGCGTGCGCCCGCAAAGATGCAAGCGCGCTGCTCCGCTTGTGCGCGCATATTATCATATATTCTTACATTAGAAACAACAAACTTGCAAGCGGAAAAGACGTGATATGGGAACGGCTGCTGCGTTAATCCGGTGTGTGGGCGTATTAGCCTCAGTGTACATACTTGGAACTTTGCACAGTTGGCAACTTGTTTAACTGCAGCAGTTTCGTTTTGTTCCGTGCAACAGAAATGCGGCTTAGAGAAGCCTTTACGATTAATTGTGACGAATTAAAGGGCTTAATAGTGAAATTGGCTAATCGTTGCATCCCTATTGACGATATCAGTGCATAGTACAAAAGGCCTTTTCTACAAACATATCCAAATATTTTTGGCTGCTCGCGCCACTCCCTGAATGGTGACTCGCGCTCTGCGCAGCTTGCAGCTCATGCTGTATTGAACAGGCGCACGTCACTTCATAACTATAGTGGCCGTTTTTCGGCTTAACTAAATTTATTTTTGATGTCTTGGTCACACTATTTGGAGGGCCGGAACATATTGCCTCGGGGGCCGGGTTTGGCCCGCGGGCCGCCAATTGAATAGCCCTGCGGTAGAGTGTCCTCTGCTTGCCACTCATGTGGGTGGAGTAATACACAAGAGTGAAGAGGCTGTACAAGTGCTGATATTACTTTTATTATCTCATGGCTATCAGTCGATCAGATTCGAGACAGAACTGTTGTTTAAAGTGCTATATTGTCTGGGTTGTATATTACTCTACAAAAACCTTGTGAAAAACCACCAGTACATTTTCTGTTATTTTACAGACTTTTGTTTCTATATATTATTTCCTATACTATTTCAAGCTACTAAAATGTCAATAATAGGCCTGTAGCCAGCCTATTGAAAGAGGTGGCTCTTTTTTCTCATAAAGTGGACCTTTTTGCAGTTATTTCCTCATTTTCTTTTAAATTAGGATGTTTAAATTCTGCATTTTAGTGACATTTAAGCACTAATCCTTGCTGAATTAGCTTGTCTTATGGTGATCATTACTACACATTTTTGGTGCAACAAAAAATATTATTCATTCATTCATTTTTCTTCGGCTTAGTTCCTTATTTATCAGCGGTCACCACAGCGGAATGAACCGGCAACTATTCAAGCATATGTTTTATGCAACAAATGCCCTCCCAGCCACAACCCATTACTGGGAAACACCCATATACTCTGGTATTTACAGACACACTCATACACTACGGCCAATTTAGATAATCCAATTCACCTATAGCTCATGTGTTTGGAAACCGGAGCACCCGGATGAAACCCCCACCAACATGTGAAGAACATGCAAACTCCACACAGAAACACCAACTGATCCAGTTGGGACTCGAACCAGCAACCTTCTTGCTGTGAGGTGACAGTGCTAACCACTGAGCCACCATGTCGCCCTTACTTTTTTATTGTAAGAACCTCATTGTTTCTCTGCGCATGCTTGAGACTCTTGGAGTGACTTTTGAAACTCAGAATAACCCTGGGAAGACGAGTGCTCTAATTGGCTCAGTGATGGAAACGGGTTTATGAGCTACAGCTGTAACAGGAATTAGGGAAGCAAGAAGCTGGTGAACTTTCAACTTTAACTTTCTTAACCTTTAGCCCTGATTAAACCTGTGATACAATTAACTAGTAAATGGATTCAGCGCATCAGCTGCTGGTCTGTAGAAAGGTTAGGACTGTGAATAAATGGTGGGATACAAAAATGTATATTATATATTCATGTATATTATATATACAGTTGAAGTCAGAATTATTATCCCCCTGTATATTTCATTTCCTAATTTCTGTTTAACGGAAGAAAGATTTTTTCAACACATTTCTAAGCATGATAGTTTAATAACTAATTTCTAATAACTGATTTATTTTATCTTTGTTATGATGACTAATATTTTACTAAATATTTTTCAAGATACTAGTATTCAGCTTAAAGTAACATTTAAAGGCTTAACTAGGTTAATTAGGTTAAAGGTAGGGTAAATAGGCAAGTCATTATACAACAGTGATTTATCTGTAGACAATTGAAAACAAATATTGCTTAAGGGGGGTAATATTATTGACCTTAAAATGGTATATAAAAATTTAAAACTGCTTTTATTCTAGCTGAAATAAAACAAATAAGCCTTTCTCCAGAAGAAAAAATATTATAGGAAATACTGTGAAAAATTCCCTGCTCTGTTAAACATAATTTGGGAAATATTTAAAAAAGAAAATAAGATTCAAAGGGGGGCTAATAATTGAGAAATAATAATTCTAATTGTGACTATATATATATATATATATATATATATATAGCAAATAAAGTAAAAAATGATTGTTACGTTTTTTAGTGTAAACTTCTGGTTTCAACTATATATATATATATATATATATATATATAGTTGAAACCAGAAGTTTACACTAAAAAACGTAACATAATCATTTTTTCAAAAATGTCTGATAATAAATCATATACTAAACGTTTACTATTTTAGGTCCGTTAGGATTACCTAAATCATTTACATTTGCTAAATGCCAGAATAATAAGAGAATTTTTTTCTTTGAGATTTTTTTATTAATTTTAGGCAGTCAAAAGTTTACACACATTTCCTTGGTATTTTTTTAGTTTTGCTTTTAAACTGTATAACTTTGGTCAGATGTTTTGGGTCTCCTTCCACAAGCTTCTCACAATAGTTTGCAGGAATTTTGGCCCATTCCTCCTGACAGAATTGATATAACTGAGTCAGATTTGTAGGCTGTCTTGCTCACACAAGCTTTTTCAACTCTGCTCACTAATTTTCTATAGGATTGAGCTCAGGGCTTTGTGATGGCCACTCCAAAACATTCACTCTGTTGTCCTTAAAGCACATTTTAACTAATTTGTCAGTATGCTTAGGGTCATGGTCTGTTTGGAAGACCCATTTGTGGCCAAGTTTTAATTTCCTGGCTGATGTCTTGAGATGTTGCTTCAGTATTTCTACATAATGTTCTTTCTTCATGATGCCATCTATGGTGTGAAGTGGACCAGTCCCTCCTGCAGCAAAACAGCCCCACAACATGATGCTGCCGCCCCCATACTTCACAGTTGGGATGGTGTTCCTAGGCTTGTAAGCTTTCCCCTTTATCCTCCAAATGTAACACTGGTCATTATGGCCAAACAGTTCAATCTTAGTTCCATCAGACCACAGGACATGTCTCCAAAACTTATTCTTTTTCCCAGTGTAATTTAGCAAAGTATAATCTGGCTTATTTGTTGATTCTGGATTGTTGATTTTCCCATGTTGTCACACAAAGAAGCAGTGTGTTTGAGGTTTCCTTAAATACTATTCTACAGTTGTGCCTCCAATTAACTCAAATGTTGTCAATTAGCCAATCAGAAACTTCCAAAACCTTGACACCATCATCTGAGCTTTTTCAGAGGCATAATAATCTTATTGTATGTAAACTTGACTTTCAAGAAAAGTTATAACAATTTCTCAAAAAATATCTCTCTCATTATTCTGCTATTAAGCACAACAGAAACAAATGTGATAATCCTAACTTACCTAAAAGAAGAAAAGTTTAGTCACGTTAACATCTGACATTTTAAAAAATGGTTATGTGCCTTTATACAGTGTATGAAAACTTCTGGTTTCAACTGTATGTGTGTGTGTATATATATACTGTAGTTTACTGTAGTGGTAAACTGGTAATTACTTGTAATTTACTAATGATACTACTGTACATTATGTAGTGTAATTCATTAATGAACAGTTGTAAATATACACGCAATATAATACTTATTCCTAAATATTTCCCTTTACTATAAATTATTATAGTATTTTAAATGTGTAACACCTGGTTTTATTGGATTTTTTGTTTTTGCTTCTTATATACTATAATTTGTTTCTGTTTAGTACAGTATATTATTTACAGTAAATAACTGAACTGAATAATTCTGCCTCATATGTTTCATTGACAGTTTTATTGATCACTAAAATATTATTCACTTGGATTTACGTTGCTTCGATTTAAAAATGATAATTGCAATATAGCTTAGATGTAGCTATGCTACTTTGCCCAAGTAACTTTTAGCTTAGCTTGCTACATTTCCCAGGGGGTAGCTTTTAGTGTAGTAAGCTCCATTTTAAGTAGAGTAGCTAATAGCTTAGCTCACTACATTTTTAAGTAGCTTGCCCAACACTGCTAGCTAAAGCATTTGGGAATCATACAGAAAGCCTCAAAGCTAACAAAGATGGACCAAAAGCCACAAATCAGATTTGGATTTCATAAACGCGACTACAGAGATCTTCATTCATCTTCGCTGAGTATTTTTATGAACCCCATCCAGCTTGATGCTCTAACTTTCGTAGCCTCGGGCCAGTGTCACACAAGCCTCATCCACAAAGACAAAAGCATTTTAAATGGGAAAAGTCCCTTTGGAAGCCATAAACAAAAGAAGCACAGTAAAGTCTGTGCCGCACGGCTGGGTGGACATTAATAGTGGCCTTTTTAATGCGAAGGGTCCAGTTTGAAGGATGCTTTTGTGCGGCTCTGGCATTCTGTCATCGTCTTCACGGCTGGTTTTCACTCTTTCTTTTTTTTTTTTGGTCAGCGCGTTGGCATTTGGAGTGGGTGTCGGAGTTGACAGCCTAAACATTGAGGGAAAAGTGGGATGGATTGGGCTGCTCAGACAGAGAGAAGGAGGAGGGAAGCAGATGAATGGCATTTCAGACCTCTAGAAAAGAAGGAAGGCCTTTGAAACGGATGAGGAATTATAAAGGATTCATTTGAAACAGACACTGATGTCAGACGCTCATAACTAGATGACAAATGATGTAATTTCTCTGTAAGAGCGATGAGAAAAAAATCAGTGCAACGAACAGTCAGTCAGACTCTGTTTCTCGTGCTAGAGAGTTCCTGCAAGGTGAAAGTCCAAGAGTGTCAAACTTATAAAAGCATAGAATATTGCTTTAGGAATAAAATTACATTAAAAAATTAATGTAAATGCACATTTAACTGCTTATTTTATACCTTTTTATTTGACAACGCACATCTTTAAAACCCAAGTAAGTAATCTAAGCATAGTATTTCAATACAGAATTCATAAAAAAAATTAACTGAAAAAAAGCTTATAATATTAATAATAATAATAATAATAAAAATTAAAATATTTGTAAAAATTTGTATAGCACTTTTTCTACATACATGCAACTCAAAGTGCTTCACAAACAAACAAGTAGAGACGATAATCCTTTATGACCACAGTGTACCCATCTTCTCAAGGCTACTTCCAGTAAGATATAGCACCATGTCATAAAGCGCGAATCATCTCATCTTTTATTTAGAAAATGGATAAACACATACAAAAAAATTTGTGTATAAACAAGTCGAGCAAAATAAACAACAAATACTGTATATACTCAGATAAATGCATACATGTACACACATATACACACACTTGAAGTCAGAATTATTAGCTCCCCTTTGAATTTTTCTTTTTATATATATATATATATCCTAAATGATGTTTAACAGAGCAAGGAAATGTTCACAGTATGTCTGATAATATTTTTTCTTCTGGAGAAAGTTTTATTTGTTTTATTTTGGCTAGAATAAAAGCAGTTTTCAATTTTTTAAAACCCATTTTAAGGTCAATATTATTAGCCCCTTTAAGCTATATTTTTTTCGATAGTCTACAGAACAAACCATCATTTTAAAATAACTTGCCTAATTACCCTAACCTGCCTAGTTAACCTAATTAACCTAGTTAAGCCTTTAAATGTCACTTTAAGCTGTATAGAAGTGTCTTGAAAAATATCTAGTCAAATATTATTTACTGTCATCATGGCAAAGATAAAATAAATCAGTTATTAGAAATGAGTTATTAAAACTGTTATGTTTAGAAATGCGTTGAAAAAATCTTCTCTCCATTAAACAGAAATTGGGGAAAAAAATAGACAGGGGAGCTAATAATTCTGACTTCAACTGTATATATATATATGTTTTTTTTTTTGTTTTGTTTTTTTAAATGGGCCGTCACAGTAGCTCAGTGGGTAGCACATTCCCCTCACAGCAAGAAGGTCTTCTGGTTCGAGGCTTGGCTGGGTCATTTGGCATTTCTGTGTGGAGTTTGCATGTTCTCCCCGTGTTGCAGTGTGTTTCCTCCGGGTGCTCCGGTTTCCCCCACAAGTCCAAAGACAAGCGCTATAGGTCAATTGAATAAGCTAAATTGGCCGTAGTGTATGAGTGTAAATAAGTGTGTATAGGTGTTTCCCCGTGATGGGTTGCAGCTGGAAGGGTGTGAAAAAGGGGTGTAAATCATATGCTGGATGAGTTGGCCGTTCATTCCGCTGTGGCAACCCCTGATTAATAAAGGGACTAATCCGAAAAGAAAATGAATGAATGAATGAATATATATAAAACGAATGAAAGATATTATTATAAATCAATTTGTAAGTAAATTTTGGAGTACGTTTTGGTATAAGTAAGAAAAATAATCTTACTTTAAAGCGAAGACAAGATTATTCTGCTTGTTTTAAATAAAAACACACTTCATTTTAACTTGAAACAAGATAATATTTTTTGCTCATTTAGAAAATTCTTCTTGATTTATCCACGTTTAGATATTTTGCATTAGAATCAAGACAAAGACACACTTTTTTTGTTGTTGCAGATTTTAAAGCTTGTGCCGAACAAACACACACCCAAACTTTATAAATCAAGATCAATCTCCAAAACATTTCTGATCGAAGGTCACACTATTAAAAGAAAAACAAATATGCAGAAACGAACCTCGATTTAGACTTCTGAAACAAATCTCTGAGGATGAGTGTAAATGACTGCAGTGAAGTGATATAACAGATTCATGTCCTGAAGGCTTCTCTGCAATATATACACATGTGTGTCTGTCCTGGACGCCTCTGCCATGTGAAATGAAGCATTAAATGAGGGGGTGAATGCACTGGGTTGGTGCTGACGAGGAAATCCATCGGGGTTTCTTTCATGTGTGCCTTTGACTATGTGCCCCCTGAGCAAATTAGCCCCGGCAAAGCACTTTTATAGCCGCCCGGCCGCTTATAACTCGCCTGAATCCACCCTGTGATGTGTCAAAGCATGCGGGAGGATTGTGTGTGTGTGTGTGTGACTCATTTTTAAGCCTGTATGATGTACTAATGATCAGCGCGCTCTGCCACCTGTGTAGCGAGGCTCAGTTGGCCTACAGATGCTGTCAGCTCTTATTCAACGTTGCTTTTCCAGCGCATAAGGGAGGCCGGCCAGGACTTTATGCCAAAAAAAAAGCACAGTCAAAGTCCTCTCGACGGCGCTGGCTCCCTCAACACACTGTCACAAGTCATTCTGTCAAAACCGAGCATGTGTGTGTGAGCAGAAAGACAAGTGTTGGCAGGGCTGAAAGAGCATGTCAATAAGATCGCCTCATCAGCATGCATTCCTAAAGTGGTTCTATGGCTCTGAAGGGATGGAGGTTTAATGGCATTGTGATTTCAATTCATTGGGCAAACACTGTCTGTCTGGGACCATGAGAGTGTGAGCGCCTGGACTGTTTACCAACACAAAAGGTTTGTAAAAATGATATCAGAAAAATATGTTTTTTTTATTCATCAAGATTCTTTGGGTTCATATTCAGTGCCTCCTCCTTCATCTTACCCCAGACATGCTCAATAATGTTCATATCTGGTGACTGGGCTGGCCCTATCCTGTGGTTTGTAATGTAATGGTCAGCACAAATGTCTTGATACCTCAGGCTGTTGGAGTTGCCATCCACTCTGCAGATCTCTCGCACGCCCCTATACTGAATGTAACCCCAAACCATGATTTTTCCTTTACCAAACTTGACTGATTTCTGTGAGAATCTTGGTTCCATGCGGGTTCCAGTAGGACTTCTGCAGTATTTGTGATGATTGGGATGCACTTTTCCAAATGATCAACTAGAAGTCAAGTTATTATTTGTTGCTCTCACAACTGGAATCGATGACAAGACTTAAGTCAGATCAGGTTTTAATAATTCTCCAACACTGTTTAGAAAGGATTATTGAGCTTATAAAGATATAGATATTCAAAATAATCAATGTATCTTCATCTAAATTACTTCAAATGAATGTACTTAGTTAAATCCTATCTTTTTAAGGGAGAGTTCACCCAAAAATGAAAACATCCTGTTAATTTATTCAGTTCTCTGTGTACCTGTGAATGTAGTCCGATTGTAGTCCGATCGCTTTTGATGATGAATGTGAAAGGGCACACAATTGGACGGGAGGTCAGGTGACGCAGTTTGTTGATTGCATCACCAACCCTTATGCATTTGTCATCAAAAGCAATTGGACTACAATCGGACTACATTCACATATTCTCCAAAACTGCCAACATTTGTCTCTGAAACTCCGGGACACCGGGGAGGGGGGGGGGGGGGGGGGGGTGAGGGGGATGGGCCGCGGAGTGGTGGGGATGTCTAGGTGCCGTGCAGAGACATGTGACGTGCTGGAAATTACGAAAAGTGGGAGGGGGTGGTTTGCGGAATGATAAGGGGGGGGGGTCACCAGGTTTCAGGTCGGATATTATACCTTAGTCGGTGATCCGGGGGTGTTATAGACTGTTCCAAAAGGTGAGTACCCGGGGGGGGGGGGGGGGACAGGGACACAGGCATAGGCATATCCCCTATAGCACATGTGTTTGGACTGTGGGGGAAACTGGAGCACCCTGAGGAAACATGGCACCCACGCCAACATGGGGAGAATATGCAAACTCCACACAGAAATGACAACTGGCCCAGCCGGGACTCCAACCATTGACCTTCTTGCCCTGAGGCGACAGTGCTAACCACTGAGCCACCGTGCTGCTTCAGTAGACTCATAAAAATATAGTAATACACAAGAAAACATTGAAAAAATATTACACTTTTTTCATTAGATGAAACGAATGATCATCATTAAGCTCTAGGGGAATGCTGTAAACCTTTTTTCACATAATTTTTCCCCAAATAAACAACTTCTAATCCCACAGCCGTCACATTCATATTTCTCAACAAACTTTTTCCTGTTAGCGATCCCTCACATCCGCCCCCCTGCCACTGCATCCTGTATATTAATTCATAATGCATGTGTCAATACTCATATTAATCACTCACAATCATCTGTTTCCACCCCTGCGCAGTTAAATCTGTCTGTGCTTCATCTATTTTCCCTCCCTCCCTCGATTTCTTATTTAATCGTGTCCTCCGGCCTCAGCTCCACATGCGTCACTCCTCCTACTCCAAAGGGGATTTACTGTCTGAAAAAGATTCAGTCGCTTTCAAAAATGGACAAAATGCGCAGGGACATGTGGCGTTCACTCAGCGGCATTTCATGGACTGTCAGCCTTAAGAAAATCATTTAAAAACTAATTCTGAATTATTGAAGAAATGATTATAAAACGGGGCTGAAATTACTCATTTAGCATTTTAATACACACATATACTCACTGGCCACTTTATTAGGTACACCTGTCCAACTGCTCGTTGACGCATATTTCTAATCAACCAATC
This sequence comes from Danio kyathit, assembly GCA_903798195.1. Classification (NCBI taxonomy): domain Eukaryota; kingdom Metazoa; phylum Chordata; class Actinopteri; order Cypriniformes; family Danionidae; genus Danio; species Danio kyathit. Next base: position 4,364,140 of record LR812530.1, on the reverse strand, counting down.
ACATGACCGCAACTCAATGCATTTAGGCATGTAGACATGGTCAAGACGATCTGCTGCAGTTCAATCCGAGCATCAGAATGGGGAAGAAAGGTGATTTAAGTGACTTTGAACGTGACATGGTTGTTGGTGCCAGACGAGCTGGTCTTAGTATTTCAGAAACTGCTGATCTACTGGGATTTTCATGCACAACCATCTCTAGGGTTGTGTCTGAAAAAAAGAGAAAATATCCAGTGAGCGGCAGTTCTGTGGGCGCAAATGCCTTGTTGATGCCAGAGGTCAGAGGAGAATGGCCAGACTGGTTCCAGCTGATAGAAAGGCAACAGTAAGTCAAATAACCACTCATTACAACCGAGATATGCAGAAGAGCATCTCTGAACACACAACACATCCAACCTTGAGGCGGATGGGCTACAGCAGCAGAAGACCACACCGGGTGCCACTCCTGTCAGCTAAGAACAGGAAACTGAGGCTACAGTTGGCACAGACTCCCAAAATTGGACAATAGAAGATTGAAAAAACATTTCCTGGTCTGATGAGTCTTGATTTCTGCTGCGACATTCGGATGGTAGGGTCAGAGTTTGGCGTCAACAACATGAAAGCATGGATCCATCCTGCCTTGTATCAACAGTTCTGGCTGGTGGTGGTGGTGTAATGGTGTGGGGATATTTTCTTGGCACACTTTGGGACCATTAGTACCAACTGAGCATCATGTCAATGCCACAGCCTACCTGAGTATTGTTGCTGCTGACCATGTCCATCCCTTTATGACCACAGTGTACCCATCTTCTGATGGCTACTTCCAGCAGGATAACGCACCATGCCATAAAGCAGGGGTTCCCAAACATTTCAGCCCGCGACCCCCAATATCCTCTCAGATGGTTATAAATACAGAAACCTTGCATGCAATGGCACACACACACCAATAGACCCAAGTCTATTCTTCGTTTAATTTTATTTTAATATATGTCAGTGCTGTAAATGTGCCAGAAAGTTTAACCTGGTGTTATAAAATCAATCTGCTGCATCTGACAGTAATGCTGTGTCTTTAATATAATGTAATTACCCCAGAGGTCGCAATACAACAAAACTAGTAACTATAAGCTACTATACAGTAGTAACTATAAAGTATATAGTAACTATAAACGACTACTTTTTTCTCTTCTGTCTCAGATTGAACCTTATAATTCTAAGGTGACGAAATGGCATTGGCAATAGGCTACAATGGCAAGCAATGGTGCAGTGATTCACACTGAGTTCTGTATTTTGTATTTTGTTGTCCATTGTGTAATGATTAATTGAAAGAGCTCATATACTTGTTAGCAAGTTGTGTTGTTTGAAGGTAAAATTAGCTTTTGTTGCATATTTTAAATGCTTTGACACGATATGTGCATTTTGCAAGCAAAATATGTCATTTTGACCATGAGCGCTGCTGTTTCGGCCTGTGTGTTTTGAAAATGTGGAGTTTTAGTTGACGGCTGCATCAAAGCAATCGAGAAAAACTGTAATTGACAACTTATTTACATTATGTGATGTTTTTTAATTAGTTGTTTGCATTTTAAGACTTTTTATTTAAAAAACAAATGTCACACACATACTGTTTGCTATGGAATGCAAAAACTTTGAAGCTCAATTTCTCAAAATCATTAAGAACGCAGATACCTTATAATTCCAAGGTGACAATTTGTTTTTTACTGTAAATAAAAAGTCTTAAAATGTAAACAACTTATAAAAAAACATCCCATAATGTAAATAAGTTGTCATTTAATAAGAATATGTCAATAACTCAATTTTGACAAAAATGTCAGATTGAACCTTATAATTCTAAGGTGACGAAATGGCGTTGGCAATAGGCTACAATGGCAAGCAATGGTGCAGTGATTCACACTGAGTTCTGTATTTTCATCGCAATCTCACGGCAATTCGTAACTTTTTGATTTAGTGGCTAATTCGTATGAATTCGTACGATCAAATTCGTACAATTTAGTACAATTTGCTCATCACCCAATGGCGGTTGGGGTTAGGGGTGGGGTTAGATTTCACGCCTCCCTTTGAAAATCGTACATTTTCGTACGACTGACCTCGTACGAATTCGTACAAATTAGCTATTAAACTGACAAAACGTCAAATACTTACGTTTCCTCGTGTGGTCAGGCTGGTATTTTGTATTTTGTTGTCCATTGTGTAATGATTAATTGAAAGAGCTCATATACTTGTTAGCAAGTTGTGTTGTTTGAAGGTAAAATTAGCTTTTGTTGCATATTTTAAATGCTTTGACACGATATGTGCATTTTGCAAGCAAAATATGTCATTTTGACCATGAGCGCTGCTGTTTCGGCCTGTGTGTTTTGAAAATGTGGCGTTTTAGTTGACGGCTGCATTAAAGCAATCGAGAAAAACTGTAATTGACAACTTATTTACATTATGTGATGTTTTTTTATTAGTTGTTTGCATTTTAAGACTTTTTATTTAAAAAACAAATGTCACACGCGTACTGTTTGCTATGGAATGCAAAAACTTTGAAGCTCAATTTCTCAAAATCATTAAGAACGCAGATACCTTATAATTCCAAGGTGACAATTTGTTTTTTACTGTAAATAAAAGTCTTAAAATGTAAACAACTTATAAAAAAACATCCCATAATGTAAATAAGTTGTCATTTAATAAGAATATGTCAATAACTCAATTTTGACAAAAATGTCAGATTGAACCTTATAATTCTAAGGTGACGAAATGGCGTTGGCAATAGGCTACAATGGCAAGCAATGGTGCAGTGATTCACACTGAGTTCTGTATTTTCATCGCAATCTCACGGCAATTCGTAACTTTTTGATTTAGTGGCTAATTCGTATGAATTCGTACGATCAAATTCGTACAATTTAGTACAATTTGCTCATCACCCAATGGCGGTTGGGGTTAGGGGTGGGGTTAGATTTCACGCCTCCCTTTTAAAATCGTACATTTTCGTACGACTGACCTCGTACGAATTCGTACAAATTAGCTATTAAACTGACAAAACGTCAAATACTTACGTTTCCTCGTGTGGTCAGGCTGGTATTTTGTATTTTGTTGTCCATTGCGTAATGATTAATTGAAAGAGCTCATATACTTGTTAGCAAGTTGTGTTGTTTTAAGGTAAAATTAGCTTTTGTTGCATATTTTAAATGCTTTGACACGATATGTGCATTTTGCAAGCAAAATATGTCATTTTGACCATGAGCGCTGCTGTTTCGGCCTGTGTGTTTTGAAAATGTGGCGTTTTAGTTGACGGCTGCATTAAAGCAATCGAGAAAAACTGTAATTGACAACTTATTTACATTATGTGATGTTTTTTTTATTAGTTGTTTGCATTTTAAGACTTTTTATTTAAAAAACAAATGTCACACGCGTACTGTTTGCTATGGAATGCAAAAACTTTGAAGCTCAATTTCTCAAAATCATTAAGAACGCAGATACCTTATAATTCCAAGGTGACAATTTGTTTTTTACTGTAAATAAAAAGTCTTAAAATGTAAACAACTTATAAAAAAACATCCCATAATGTAAATAAGTTGTCATTTAATAAGAATATGTCAATAACTCAATTTTGACAAAAATGTCAGATTGAACCTTATAATTCTAAGGTGACGAAATGGCGTTGGCAATAGGCTACAATGGCAAGCAATGGTGCAGTGATTCACACTGAGTTCTGTATTTTCAACGCAATCTCACGGCAATTCGTAACTTTTTGATTTAGTGGCTAATTCGTATGAATTCGTACGATCAAATTCGTACAATTTAGTACGATTTGCTCATCACCCACTGACGGTTGGGGTTAGGGGTGGAGTTAGGTGTCACGCCTCCCTTTGAAAATCGTACATTTTCGTACGACTAACCTCTTAGCTATTAAACTGACAAAACGTAAAATACTTACGTTTCCTCGTGTGGTCAGGCTGGTATTTTGTATTTTGTTGTCCATTGTGTAATGATTAATTGAAAGAGCTCATATACTTGTTAGCAAGTTGTGTTGTTTGAAGGTAAAATTAGCTTTTGTTGCATATTTTAAATGTTTTGACCTGATATGTGCATTTTGCAAGCATGAGCGCCGCTGTTTAGGCCTGTGTGTTAACTGTTTTGAAAATGTGGAGTTTCAGTTAATGGCTGCATCAAAGCAATCAAGAAAAAACTGTAATTAGGCGAGTTATTAGATAACATTGGTTTGTTCTGTAGTCAATTAAAAAGAATATGTCCTAAAGGGGGCTATTAAGATTGACCTTAAAAATGTTTTATTTTTTTAAATGGCTTTAATTCCAGCCAAACTAAAAGAATTAAGACTTTCCGCAGAAGAAAAAACATACTGTGAAAATTATCAATGTGCCATTTCTTTGGGTTGTTGCTAGAAGGAAGAGATAGAGCTCCAATTTTTAGATTATTTATTAAATTACCCATTACATTTTGGCCTACCCTGAGCCCAAACCTAAACCTACTCCTCTCAGTAATGTAAAAATAGCAATTATTAATGTAAAGTGTCACAAAAATGATGCTATTTCGATGTGCGCACACATGTTTAAAAAGAATAAAAACCATGGCTTTACTCTGCAGACGGCGTAACGCGTTCAGCAAGACATGACAAAGCAATAACACAGAGCTTCTCATCATCAGATCTGGCCCAAAGCCTTTCAGACAATTAGATGGGGTCCACATGTTAATGCTGGTAATAGTTTGTCTGCGATTAATCTCATTGCTCACAATCTCACATGGCACACACACACACACACGCACACGCACTCTGTTCCAGACAGCCAATAATGCTAATAACCCAACAATGACAGCATTCAGTTCTGCTGAAGCACTGCAGCAATATGCAGCACATTGGGCAGAGTGTGTGTGTGTGTGTGTGTGTGTGGTGTGTGTGTGTGTGTGTGTGTTGTGTGTGTGTGTGTGTGTGTGTGTGTGTGTGTTTGTTTGTGTGTGTGTGTGTGTGTGTGTGTGTGGTTGTGAGTGTTAGTGTGCGTGTGTGAGTGTGTCTGTTAGAGAGAGTGTGAGAGCAAGTCTGTGTGTGTGAGAGAGAGAGTGTGTGTGTGTGTGTGTGTGTGTGTGTGTGTGTGTGTGTGTGTGTGTGTGTGTGTGTGTGCGTGTGTGTGTGTGTGCGTATACGTGTGTATGTGTGCGCGCATCAGAGAGTTTGTATATGACTATGCATGTGAGTGTGTATGCATGTGCGTGTGTGTGTATGAGTGCGTATGTATGTGTGCTAATGCGTGTGTATACGTGTGTATGTGTGTGCGCATGTAAGAGAGTGTGTATTTGTCTGTGTATGTGAGTGTGTGTGTGTGTGTGTGTGTGCATGCATGTGTTTGCATGTGCGTGTGTGTATGCTATGAGTATGTATTCATATGTATGTGTGCATGCATGTGTGTGTGTCCGTATGTATGCGTGTGCGCGTGTGAAAAACAGTGTGTATGTGTCTGCGTATGTGTGTGTATGCATGTGAGTGTGTGTGCGTCCATGCATGCGTGTATACATGTGTGCGTGTGAGTTTATGTATGAGTGAGTGGGTGTGTGTATGTGTGAAAGAGAGTGTGTGTGTGTGTGTGTGTGTGTAGGTGTGCATGTGTGCATGTATTGTGTATGTGTGTATGTGTGTGCGCGCACATGTGTGTACGTGAGTGCGTGTGTCTACGCTATGAGCATGTGTGCATGCATGTGTGTATGTGTGTATGCATGTGAGTGTGTGTATGTGCTTGTATGTGTGTGTGTGTGTGTATACGTGTGTATGTGTGTGCGCGTGTAAGAGAGTCTGCATATGTCTGTATATGTGAGTGTGTATGCATGTGCGTGTGTGTGAGAGAGTGTGTATGTGTCTGTGTATGCATGTGTGTGTGTGTGTGTGTGATAATAGGAGTGTCACAGTAACAGTCAGACGCTGCTGAGTCTGTATCTGCTGTGTGATAAAACACACTGAGTCATTCACCGCCAAACCAGAACAAACTCCTACCACCAGCACGACACACACACACAGCCAATAGTCCCTTATTTATCAGGGATCGCCACAGTGGAATGAACCGCCAACTATTCCAGCATATGTTTTACACAGCGGATGCCCTTCCAGCTGCAACCCAGTACTGGAAAACACCAATACACACTCATTCACACACTCATACACTACGGCCAATTTAGTTAATCAAATTCACCTATACCACATGTCTTTGGACTGTGGGGGAAACTGGAGCACCCGGAGGAAACCCACGCCAACACTGGGAGAACATGCAAACTCCACACAGAAATGCCAACTGACCCAGCCGGGACTCGAAGCAGCGACCTTCTTGCTGTGAGGCGAGAGCGCTAACCACTGAGCCACCGTGTTGCCCCTACTTCAAATATATTTACTATAACAAGAGAACTGAACAATACACTTTCAGACACTGTCCCAATTAGCCAAAGCTTTCGAGAAATCAGCTCAATGTGTGAATAACGTGTAAAAGTGTAGAGTTCTGCGGGCAGATTCTGTGGGTCTGCAATAAAGAGAGCCCAAAAACATGAGTCACCTCGCTATTAAGGTTAGAAAGAGGCATTGATCCGCTCCGTCTGCACAACCACATGCAGTCTGGGCTTATCAGAGAGCACAGAGAGTCTGTTCAGGCACCTTTCATCTCTCAAACACAATCTCTTTCAATCTTCCCCCTCCAAAATTGTCTCTTTTTCCAGTTTTTCCAATCAGTTTTAAAGGTTGGTCATCAAATTAATTATGAAAATCAATACAATACTGTAAATTACAGTTTCTGTTTAATGGAGAGAAGATTTCTAAACACATTTCTAATCATAATAGTTTTAATAACTCATCTCTAATAACTGATTTATTTTATCTTTGCCATGATGACAGTAAATAATATTTTACTGGATATTTTTCAAGACACTTCTATACAGCTTAAAGTGACATTTAAAGGCTTAACTAGGTTAATTAGGTTAACTAGGGTAATTAGGCAAGTCATTGTATAACAGTGGTTTGTTCTGTAGACTATCGTCCTTAAAATGGCTTTAAAAAAATGAAAACTGCTTTTATTCTAGTCAAAATAAAACAAACAAGACTTTCTCTAGAAGACAAAATATTTTAGGAAATACTGTGAAAAATTCCTGGCTCTGTTAAACATCATTTGTAAAATATTAGAAAAAAAAAGAAAGAAAGAAAGAAAGAAAAATTAAAATCACAAGAGGGCTAATAATTCTTACTTCAACTGTATATTAATATTATTATTATTAATCTAAGTTTTAATTCATTCAATATGTTTTACTTAAGTTAAACAAAAATCTATAGATTCTGTTTAAATGGTTAAATAAAATAATGTAAATATTTGAAATCATAAAACATTTTTTTAGCAATTCAATAACAATAAATGACAACACTTTATTTTGATGGTCCATTTGAGTATTAGTAGACTGTCTGCTTAATATCTGTTGATATGCTCCTTTAAAGGGGCTAATAATTTTGACCTTAAAATGTTTTTAAAAAAAATTAAAAACTGCTTTTATTCTAGCCGAAATAAAACAAATAAGACTTTCTCCAGAAGGAAAAATATTATCAGACATACTGTGAAAATTTTCTTGCTCTGTTAAACATTATTTGGGAAATATTTGAAAAGGGGAAAAAAAAATCAAAGGGGGACTTCAACTGTATATATACAGTTGAAGTCAGAATTATTAGCCCCCATTTGAATTTTTTTTTTTATATATATATATTTCCCAAATGACTCCCGCTGACCTAAAAGCAAAACAAAACAACCTCCAGGACTGGTTCTCTCTCGTCTTGCCCTGCTGTCTTTCCTCCTTGTATCCAGAGCTCCGCTGTGAGACTCGAGACTGGTGGCGCACACAGGTGACATTTGTTAACACTCTCAGGCCCTCATTTAAATAAAATGAATGGTGATGCTTTAAAAAAATGCTTTGCTGCATATCTCTACATCATTTGGGGGGCTTGTCAGCAAATTCCTGGAGTCCAGACCACACCTGTTTTATGATAATTGCTGAGATTCAAAGGCAAACATCTCAATCAAGTCTGCATAATTGAGTGAATTTTCTTCAAATAAAGGTGAAGCCATCTTTTCTCCAGTTTATTAGCTTAACTGGTTTCTCAAATTAAGCCTAATAATTACACTGGTTTGCTTAAAAAAATAAGTGACATTTATCTCTTGAATTTATTAGTAAAATCCTATTAATATTTTATAATAAATCTAGAATATCAATTTTTTTAAAGAAAATATGCACATTATTTTTAATGACCACATCAATTTTTTTAAGTAAAATTACAAGCCTCAAGATTTATTTTTTACAGTGTACTTTCATAGTAGGAAAAACAAATACTATGGAAGTCAATGGTTACTGGTTTTCAGCATTTTTCAAAATATCTTCTTTTGTTTTCAAGAAACTCAAACAGGTTCATGACAAGTGAAGGATGAGTAAACTGACAGTTTTGGATGAACTGTACCTTTAATCCTTTGTATTTTCATCTGATGTGTGTGTGTGAAATCAGTCTGAAGGGGGCAGTGCAGACAAATCTACCGTTCCTCCTCCAACTGCTTGCTTTCCTATCAAACTTTGCCACCAAGCTCATACTAATGTGAGACTTTCTACAATTGAAAGGAAATAAAACGTTCTGCGAGATCAGTCTGCAGAAACATAAACATTTAGAACAAGAGAGCGTGAAATTGTCTCACAGCCCAGAAGTCCTCCGGGTGTTTAAAGACATTACTTAAACTGTCACAGTGATAGCAGTGGTTTACATGCAGCTCTTATAGTCAAGGTTAAAGGTATAGCGTGATATTTCTGCTCAACCAGCAGGACAAAACTCAATTGATCGCAATCTGAATGTTTTAATGGCTCTGTTTGGTTGACTTTGGGTAAATCAGAGTTCCTGGTTTTAGGGAGGGCTCTACAGTATATTGACTGGCAGATGAGAGTCAGTGCTTTTCAGTCTGGTTTGGTTTATGATTGGTTTACCGCTCAGATTGGTTTAAAGGTCACGTAAAATCAAAATAAAGTTATTATCAGTATGTTTTAAGGATATCTATAGTTTAATGTGCTCCAAAACAGTGACAAAATTCACATTTATTAGATATAAACCTGATATAAACATCCAAAGCTTGCAGTTTGTTTGCAGTTTTAAAGTTATATTATATTATATTATATTATATTATATTATATTATATTATATTATATTATATTATATTATATTATATTATATTATATTATATTATATTATATAAAATTATATTATATTATATTATATTATATAAAATTATATTATATTATATTATATTATATTATATTATATTATATTATATTATATAAAATTATATTATATTATATTATATTATATTATATAAAATTATATTATATTATATTATATAAAATTATATTATATAAAATTATATTATATTATATTATATTATATAAAATTATATTATATTATATTATATAAAATTATATTATATTATATTATATAAAATTATATTATATAAAATTATATTATATTATATTATATTATATTATATTATATTATATTATATTATATTATATAAAATTATATTATATTATATTATATAAAATTATATTATATAAAATTATATTATATAAAATTATATTATGTTATATTATATTATATTATATTATATTATATTATATTATATAAAATTATATTATATAAAATTATATTATATTATACATTTGACTTTTTTGGGGTTAGAATAATTACAAATAATATATTTTAAGTTAAAGAATTTGTGCCAATGACTCCACAAATCATGTATGTTTTGAACTGTGGCTCCTGAATAATATCATCTCCATGATGCTGAAACAATATATTATTCATCCCTAGATTGGAACTACCCACTCAGTGCTGGTTATATCTGTAATCCTGCATCAGAGGACTGAGTGACAGTTTTCAGTACCTGCAGCAGCTTCTTTCACTTGTTTTCTCTTTGTGTCTATTTTGGTCTGATGTTCTTGTGATATTGCTGTGCTGGGTTACCAGCATCTTCAGTTCTGCCCTTTTGCCCGCATCTTCACATTACATAACACACTCGGCTCTGAGGGAAGATGAAAGAAGCAGCTCAGAGGCACAGAATGACAAGCAACAGCACTAAATGCACTGATTCACCAGCGTCTCCATCCAGAAACACACTGACAGGCTCCAGTCAAATCAGACAGAATGAGATTAACTGAAGTCTTCTATCTATCTATCTATCTATCTATCTATCTATCTATCTATCTATCTATCTATCTATCTATCTATCTATCTATCTATCTATCTATCTATCTATCTATCTATCTATCTATCTATCTATCTATCTATCTATCTATCTATCTATCTATCTATCTATCTATCTATCTATCTATCTATCTATCTATCTATCTATCTATCTAAAGTCTGTTCCCACTGTGTTTGGAATGCTCTCTTACAGTTTTTTCTTAGTGGCTTTGGTGCATTTCTCACAACACTATTTACATTTGCGCAACAGTTAATGCATTTCTCAAAACAATTAGTGCAAACTGCAAAACCCAGTGGATACCCTGCAAAAGCGCGTCACTTGCTCAAAATGGAGAGCTCATTCCTCAAAAGCAAGTATTGATGTCAATGAAAGTGTCAGTGTCATCAAAATGAAAAGTCCTGCCACCATTGTTTATGAACAGGATAGTCAGATGGCTTTGTCATGTTTTTATTATGACACTTTACTCTCTACATTTTCTCCAATGCAAAAAAGTCAGATTTTGGTGACACTTGCTGAAAATGCTCAAGGCAGCACTATATACTATTTGCACAGCCATTTGAAAACTACAGTAAAGTTAGACATCACTGCATTTAGTAAGGTATCTGAGTACAAGACACTGAATATGTGTGTTTCACATTTTTACTGCATTTGCTCTTTGCAATTCTAATTTATTCACAGCATTGTGTAAAAGAATAAACACACCCTTATTTACAACAAACATAAACTCCCTTTGGATAGAGCTGTGCACAACTGTAGACAATATTGCAGTACATATTGGAACTGAACCTACAACATACACAGGTCTGTAAATCATTCATCAAATTGTTCAATTTAGGAGACATTTTCAGAAAAAAAAGATCAAATTTTTTTAAATAAAATGAGCTTGACAGATTTTGACAACTAGTTCAACATTTGTGTATGAATGACTCAAGGAATGAGGACTGTTAGTTTAATATGGAATGACTATTCAGCATTCACAAGTTTAGTTCATTTTGACTGACATGACATAAGCAAATGATAATGTTATAAACAGCAGAGAGTTGTATGAAAGCAATTGATGCATGTCCAAAACCATTTGCAATTTGTTGGAAGGAATGAGAAACTGCTACTATGATGTGCACAAATGACTAATTGTTTTGAGAAATGCATGAACTGTTGTGCAAATGTAAATAGTGTTGTGAGAAATGCACCAAAGCGACTGAGAAAAACTGTAAGCGATTCGCACACCGGATGCGTCGCTCAGGGAAGCGACACGGAAATAACAGTGTCCTGAGTCGTAGCTGGGTGCCACCGACTTGCGGCGCTGGTGTGCGTAAACTGATAGAAATCTATGTTTAGAATGCATGGCGCTGCGTGGAGTGACGCGCATCTGGTGTGCGACCCCCTTTAGGCCAAGTTTACACATTTTAAGAGATATTTCACCCAACAATGTAAAATACTGTCATCATTTTACTCATCTTCCACTCGTTTCAAACCTGTTTGATTTTCTTTCCTGTTTCGAACACAAATGAAGATATTTTGAAGAATGTTGGAAACCGGTAGCCATTGACTTGCATAGTTTTTTTTCCTAATATAGATGTCAGTGGCTACCAGTTTTCAGCATTCTTCAAAATATCTTCATTTGTGTTCAACAAAAGAACAAAACAAAGGTTTGCAACCACTTTAAGTGTTAGTTCACCCGAAAATAAAAATGAACTCACTATTTACTCTGCGTCAAATGGTTCCAAACTTTTATGAGTTTCAGTTGAACGCATAAGAAGACATCCTGAAGAAAGCTGAAAACCTGTAACCATTGATTTGCATAGCAGAAAAAACAAATACAGTGGAAGTCAGTGGTTACAGGTGGTTAACATTTTTCTAAATATCTTCTTTAGTGTTCACCAAAAGAAAAGTTTTAAAAAAGGGGGAGTAAATGATGACAGAATTTCCATTTTTGGGTGAACTATCCCTTTAAGGCTGAGTACATTTAAAATTTGGGGTGAACTATCACTTTAAGACAGCCTTTAATGCACCTAAAATGTGTGAACACATTGATTTATAACTGCTGATTCAAAAATGTATATACCAAATGCAGGGCGAAGCAGTGGCTCAGTGGTTAGCACTATCGCCTCACAGCAAGAAGGTCGCTGGCTCGAGTCCCGGTTGAATCAGTTAGCATTTCTGTGTGGAGTTTGCATGTTCTCCTCGTGTTGGTGTGGGTTTTCTCCTGGTGCTCTGGTTTCCCCCACAGTCCAAACACATGCGCTATAGGTGAATTGAATAAATTGGCCGTAGTGTGTGAATGAATGTGTATGTGTGTTTCTCAGTACTGGGTTGCAGCTGGAAGAGCATCCGCTTTGTAAAACATATGCTGGAATAGTTGGCGGTTCATTCCACTGTGGCGACCCCTGATGAATAAAGGGACTAAGCCAAAGGGAAAATGAATGAATATACTAAATGCCCGCAAGTCTACTTGAGATATAAGGACAGCTTGTTTATAAAGCACAATCATCATAACCATAATGCACTGGCATTGAACACTCAGCGGGATACGCTTTACATAATGCTCACCTCGTTTGACTTATGATTACAGAAATCAAGGACAGCAGTTTATAGATGCCGAAGAGCATAGAAAGACACTAAGCGCTCCGTCAGGTGTACAAGCAGGCGCTGTTTTCCTGTGTGAGACGGAGGTGAGTCTGTCATCTGGGGGTGTCTTTTAATGAGACGACTTACATAAGTAACCCAGCGAAACAACACTCGGCCTGCTGGAATCATCTTTCATCTCCAGCCATCTGGGGAAAAAGTATGAGTGCAGAAGTGAAAATGAAGCTGTTTTAGAAAACGGAGGTGGTGGTGGTGGTGGTGGGGGGTGAATATTATAAGCCAGCTGAATATTCAAGTCGGCAAGGCCTTGAAATGATGTTGTCACTGTTATTGTAGCGCAGCGCCAGATTGTTGTCCTTGTCGTCTTGAGTCACCGCTGTGAGATTACTGCTATAACAGTGTATTAATATGCTGATTTAGATGTGCTGTGGTTCAAGGTTGTGGTGGAGATTGTTATTCTATTCATCTCCTGTTCCACAAAACCAGCTCAACAAACTCAGGGCTCTATTTTAACGATCTAGGCACAAAGTCTAATGTGCAGGGTGCAAAAGCATTAAGGGCGTGTCCGAATACACTTTTGCTATTTTAAGGATGGATAAATACACTCTGCGCCCCGGCGCATGGTCTAACAGGGTTGTGCTTATTCTCTTAATGAGTTATGAGTGTGTTTTGAGCATAACGTGCATTAAACCAATCAGAGTCTCATGTCACATTCCCTTTAAGAGTCAGTTGTGTCATACCATGGCGCATTTGCTATTTACATGGTGGACTTTGTAAGTGGAAAAACTGAACGCTTCACTAGCGAGAAAACAGTTAAACAGAGCATCTGCAGCATGAGGATAAAGAACGAGCCTCCTCCATTCAGCCTCTTTACTTTCTCTTTACTTTACTTTTACTTTTTACTTTACTCCTTTACTTTCGTGGATAAGGAAACGATGTTGTACGCACTCCACTGGCAGTTCAGAGGATGCAAAAAGAGTTGACAAACAGTCCCGAATTATCTAGTATTTCGTACTAGATCTTAGAATCACCTGAGAAACCACAAAAGCAGAGAATTGACTCTCCTTTAACTGCTTAAAATCATATGCACCCGATCAGATAGAGACAACAGTTATTCGTGTTACTTGTGAGTTTGTTGAAGTCTTCTTGATTCGGGTTTCCCTCGCCGGGCTGGAGTGAGGAAACACGTGGTGCATAAGTGTGGCTTCTCTGTGAAGTCGCTTGCTGGGATTCACTCGGCGTGAGTGAAGCTCTTTGCCCTGGGTGACCGGGGTGACGGACTCCGTAGAGAGTCAGTTCGCGGAAGTTTCGCGGTCTGAAACTTAAGAGGCTTGGATGAAGAGTTTGTGGTGACCCAACCGCGTGGTGGCGATTGGGGGCGGAGAAGCAACAGCGGGTGGACACCGGCTTGATGCTAAAAGGCTGCCCAGATTCAGGGCTGCCGGGAGTTTTTGAACGGCTTGCTCTGAGCCATCCCTCATGACGCTGTTGTCCAATGAACGGCAAGATGAAGGGCGGGGCCACGCCCCGTACCAGTGTAATCAGGTTTAATAATTAACCAACTGCAAGAGACTTTACGTGATAAAATCTCTGGTAAGATTGTAACTATCTGACATCAAATGTTACAAGACGAATAAGGTTCGTATTACAAAATTCTCATTTACACTAATGTATTGCAAATGAAAAACAGCTCAGTTTAACACTAAGCACAAAGCATTCCAAACACATACAGATCATTTTAGCCTGTCATAAGGGTAAAAATCACACATTATGAACCTGGTTGGTTGGAATAAACACAACACATCAATACTTATAAATGTCATTCAAAATATAAAATTTTGCCTTGGTTATAACATTTATAATGCTGCGTTCACACCAGACGCGGAACGCGCGGCAAAATCGCGCTATTCGCGAGTAAATAGACGCGTGAACATTTGAGTTTACTCGCTTCATTCGCGCGTCAGACTCCGCTTCATTCGTGCGTCAAACTCCGCTTCATTTGCGCGTCAAATTCACTTCAGAACAGACGCGGATTTGCGTCATGGGCAGGGCTTCTGTCTGCTCGGTGAATGTAGCTTCGTTGCTAAATGGCTAACATGGATTTTATTGATAAAATACCTGTGTTTATGTGCTTTATGAAGGCTGTAAAACAGCGTCGATACGTTTGGAGCAGTGTCTGAGTCCACTAGATACTTTCAGAGGTGCACCCAGCGCTGTGAGCTCATAAACTCCTCCAGAAACTTAACCTGGATGACTGGGGCTTCCAGCGGTGCTTCTGACTGAGCCAAGCCCAGTTTGATGAACTGTTGTCGGTCTCGGCTGGAGGATTTCCCCCAGACACCAACAACAGGGGCTACGTCACAATCATGCTCCCACAAGAGCAAGCTCCTGATTGGTTAACGCGGCGCGAATGTCCGCAGAAGTTCAGATATTTGAACTCGAGCGATTTGCGCGTCAAACGCTCAATTCGCGCGTATCGCGCCATTCGCGCCGCGGCATTCGCGCAATTCGCGTCATTCGCGCAATTCGCGTCATTCGCGCGTATCGCGCCGCAGAATGCCTATTCGCGCGTTTGCATTGACTTAACATGTAAATCACTCGCGCTTGACGCTTCTTCCGCATCTGGTGTGAACGCAGCATAAGAGAATTGTCTTTCTTAAGTTTCTCGTTCATTTCTTTTCTTTGTCTCTACCTTCTGTCCATCTCGTGGTCGAACGCATGGCCATCACATGATCGGTCATTCAAAAGTCTCGTTGGAGAGATTTTGAAAAAGCTCCCTTGTCCTAGATGGCTAATTATTTACGAAATTAGCTGCAGGGTCCCGACAGCTGCGGCCAGAGTGTTGGGGGAAAACAATCGGATAACTGTTATCCAGATCTGGGAGTTCCAATTTCCAAGCCTGATTCGAACCGGTTTTAACCAGCGAGTCCCTACAATAAACATGGGGGCTAATAATTCAGGGGGGCTAATAATTCTAACTTCAACTGTATATCTTTAAAATTAAATAATTGTTCATTAATCGTAATCGAGTTCAAATGTTCAACTAATCGAGATTTTGATTTTAGGCCAAATCGCCCAGCCCTACCTTTAAATGTCACTTTAAGCTGAATACTAGTATCTTGAAAAATGTCTAGTAAAATATTATGTACTGCCATCATGGCTAAAATAGATAAAATCAAGATGAGTTATTAATATGATCATGCTTAGAAATGGGTTGAACTTCTAACTTTCCGTTAAACAGAAATTGGGGTAAAAAAATGGTGGGCTAATAATTCAGGAGGGCTAATAATTCTGAAGTCAACTATATATTTTAGTCTGTTGACTTCCTTATTAATTTCAAATACTACCGTGGCTTTCAGTTTTGCAGTGGATTAGCTTATAGACAGATGAAATCTCTGCATCTTGATTCTAATGATACTGGCTGCCAGGATTGATTACTCCTGCTTATTATAGTGAATCTCCTGTCTGAGGTCACTGCTTCATCTGTCTGTCTCTCTGTCTGCTCTCTCTCTCTTTTGAAGGCAGCACTGGCAGAATACTAATAGATCCGCCTTGAGTCGCTGAAGTAAATCCATATTTTCACCAACAATCGTCTGAATGAAACTTTTTGGAGACTATTTCTCTGATTGCTTTAGAAAATTTGTTTCCATTAGCGGTGAATCATCATGCAAACGCAGCATTAGAAGCATGAATGTATTTGCATATCAATAAAACAGGTTATTATTTGAATGTGAGTGTGATTAATGAGAAGCGATGGCCTCGAGTTATCTGGTTCCTCTGATAAAGCGCTCTCGGAGAACATCCACTCCATCTTAGCCTGGATTGTTTGATTTGGTTGGTTTAGTGGGAGCACATTAAGAAGCTTTGAAACTCTCTAACCTTTCCAAACATTCATTACTGTTCACAGCGGCAGCTGGCCGATCCTGGCCTCTCTCGCTCCTGCTGTGCTTTCAATATTAATTAAACTCAATATGGCTCTGTCACCCATCCAGCCAGTGTAGCAGAATACTGTAGACCTGCTGCACAAACACATATAACGCTCTCACTTCAGCTGAGCCTCAAGCTTGATCTTAACCTGAGGTTAAATGCAGCTCTCGCTTGTTCTTGAGTTTGAATCTGTCCGTCCACTGCTCTGTCCATTCATCCATACACATATCCTTTCAACCTTACTTTTATCCATTCATCTATCTATCTATCTATCTATCTATCTATCTATCTATCTATCTATCTATCTATCTATCTATCTATCTATCTATCTATCTATCTATCTATCTATCTATCTATCTATCTATCTATCTATCTATCTATCTATCTATCTATCTATCATCTAACTGTCTATTGTTCTATATATCTTTCTACCCATCCATCCATCCATCCATCCATCCATGCCTGTTTCTCTATCTATTCAACCACGTAATCTGTCGATCCATCTGTCCGTACGTCCGTCCGTCCATCCATCCAAACTATCTGCCTGATTATTCATCCGTCTGTCCGTCCATCCATCCGCCTGTTTGTCCATCCATCCATCCATCCATCCATCCATCCATCCATCCATCCATCCATCCATCCACCTGTTCGTCAATCCATCCATTCATCCATTCATCCATCCATTCATCCATCCACCTGTTTGCCCATCCATCCATCATCAATCTGCTTGTTTGTCCGTCCATCCATCCATCCATCCATCCATCCATCCATCTGCTTGTTTGTCCGTCCATCCATCCATCCATCCATCCCTCCATCCATCCATCCATCCATCCATCCATCCATCCATCCATCCATCTGCCTGTTTGTCCATCCATCTATCCATCCATTCATTCATCCACCTGTTTGTCCATCCATCCATATATCTATCCATCCATCCATCCACCTGTTTGTCCACCAATCCATCATCTATCTACCTGTTTGTCCATCCATTCATCCATCCATCCATCCATCCGCCTGTTTGTCCATCTATCCATCCATTCATCCATCCATCCATCTATCCATCCATCCACCTGTTTGTCCATCCATCATCCATCTGCCTGTTTGTCCATCCATCTATTCATCTCCCTGTTTGTCCATTCATACTTCCATCCATCCATTCATCCATCCATCCATCCATCCACCTGTTTGTCCATCCATCATCCATCTGCCTGTTTGTTCATCCATCTATTCATCTCCCTGTTTGTCTATTCATACTTCCATCCATCCATCCATCCATCCGCCTGTTTGTCCATCTATCCATCCATCCATCCATCCATCCACCTGTTTGTCCACCCATCATTCCTTCTGCCTTTTTGTCCATCCATCCATCCATCCATCCATCCATCCATCCATCCATCCATCCATCCATCCATCCATCCATCCATCCATCCATCCATCCATCCATCCATCCATCCATCCATCCATCATCCATCCGCCTGTTTGTCCATCCATCATCCATCTGCCTGTTTGTCCATCCATCTATTCATCTCCCTGTTTGTCCATTTATACTTCCATCTCCCTATCCATCCATCCATCCATCCATCCATCCATCCATTTGTCAATCCATTCAACCAATCAGTCTGTCCATCCATCTGTTTGAACATCTATCCACCCATCATAATTGTACATTGTAAACCATTAAATATTATACTATTGTATTTAAATCACTATGAGCTTTTTTCAAACGTACAGAAATGTGTGGCCCATAATCTCCTGTAATGGTTGAGTAGCTGCAGATATTAATGAGACAGCAGGAGCAGTAGATCCTTCAGTTTCTTCAGCTTTACCTTCCTGGCCTCTCTTGTTCTCCGTGACAGGTGTCTGCAGTCCCTCTAGCTTAAGGGACTGAGGGATTTGGTCTGATTCCCTGCTCCAAATAAACTGTGACACTTAAATTGATGCCGGTGTTTCAGAGGGAGCGCCTCTGCTTCATGAACAGGAAAAGAGCCAAATGAGAGTTGACAAAGTGAGAAAGGAAAGAGAACTGCTGTGTGTTTGCTTGTTTAGTTAAACATCAGACATGACAGACGACTACAGGGATGACCCCAATGTTTAAAAAGGTCAGGTTTGCTTGATTTTATTCCCTTGCAGCCCACTTTACTTCATCTCATGCACCCTTTTGGCTGTCTGCATAATTTGATTGGTCAGAAGAAACTGAAGTATGGGGTGATGTTATTGTTTTGAAGCACACTAAATTATAGATATCATTAAGAGTAACATACTGATACTAACATCTAAAAAAAATTAGATTTCACAGAGACTTCAGTGTTGAACAAACATGTTTATTACAGAAGTGAAATGTTTTGTTGTGATACTGTATGCGGCCTTTACTGTTTGATTGTGCGCTTCACGTCTGTCCAGTGTCTGTGTAGGAGTTTCTGTTTTTGCTTACCTGAGAAAAGCTTTTCCTCACTAAATGAATCCAGCTTCCCGTCTGCTTCCCACTCATGCAGCCAGACCTTTGGCAGCTTGTGAAGGTGGAGGATTTGTTCTACTCTCTTTCATTTATTAGAGCACTATTTTAAGCCCAGATGAGTCAAAATTCTTTCCTTTCATACATCAGAGGCTAAACTAAATCAATCTGACAGTCTTTTGTTATCGTACCTCTGGAAACGGTGATGTGGGTTAAAAGTACTTAGTGGTAAACTGTGCAGTCTTATTAACTAAATAGGATAATATTATTACTCTTGTACGCTGACAGTCTTTGACTTTTAAAAGGGTCATTTATCCAAATGTGATTCCAGTCATGTCAGATGCTGTTCCAAACTTCACTTACTTTGTTTACTCCTTGGAACATGCGATGAAAATAAATGAGAACCTATCCATCCATCCAAACTATATATCTGCCTGTTTGCCCATCCATCTATTCTTCTATCTGTCTGCCTGTTTATCCATCCATTTAACCAAACTTTCTGTCCATCCATTTGACTGTTCATCTATTCGTCTATCCATCTGCTTGACTGATCATCTATTTGATCCATCCATCCCAACTATCTGTCTGCTTGTTTGTCCATCCATCCATCCATCCATCCATCCCAACTATCTGTCTGCTTCTTTGTCCATCCATCCTTCCGTGTGTTTACCCATCCATCCATCCATCCATAATCCATCCATCCATCCATCCATCCATCCATCCATCCATCCATCCATCCATCCATCCATCCATCCATCCATCCCAACTATATGTCTGCTTCTTTGTCCATCCATCCTTCCGTGTGTTTACCCATCCATCCATCCATTCATCCGTCCATCCATCCATCCATCCATCCATCCATCCATCCATCCATCCATCCATCCATCCATCTGTCTGCTTGTTTGTCCATCCATCCATCCATCCATCCATCCATCCATCCATCCATCCATCCCAACTATCTGTCTGCTTGTTTATCCATCCATCCATCCATCCATCCATCCATCCATCCATCCATCCATCCTTCCATCCCAACTATCTGTCTGCTTCTTTGTCCATCCACCCTTCCGTGTGTTTACCCATCCATCCATCCATCCATCCATCCCAACTATCTGTCTGCTTCTTTGTCCATCCATCCTTCCGTGTGTTTACCCATCCATCCATCCATCCATCCATCCATCCATCCATCCATCCATCCATCCCAACTATCTGTCTGCTTCTTTGTCCATCCATCCTTCCGTGTGTTTACCCATCCATCCATCCATCCATCCATCCATCCATCCATCCATCCTAACTATCTGTCTGATTCTTTGTCCATCCATCCTTCCGTGTGTTTACCCATCCATCCATCCATCCATCATCCATCCATCCATCCTAACTATCTGTCTGCTTCTTTGTCCATCCATCCTTCCGTGTGTTTACCCATCCATCCATCCATCATCCATCCATCCATCCCAACTATCTGTCTGCTTCTTTGTCCATCCATCCTTCCGTGTGTTTACCCATCCATCTATCCATCCATCCATCCATCCATCCATCCATCCATCCATCCATCCATCCATCCATCCATCCATCCATCCATCCATCCATCCATCCATCCATCCATCCATCCATCCATCCATCCATCCATCCATCCATCCCAACTATCTGTCTGACTGTTTGTCCATCCTTTCAGCCAATCTTTGTGTACAACCATCCATCCATCCATCTTTTTCTGCTTGATTCTTCAACCATTCATCTATTGCTCTGTTTCTTGAACATTAATTTGTTCATTTTTTTTTCAATACTTTTCAAATTTGTTCTTTCTGTTCATCAGCCCATCCAACCACGCATCCATCTATCAATCTACGGTTTTATCTTTATCGGTTTTTTTTTGCCACTCATTCTATTTATTATTGATTCATTCAGTTGTCTAATATGTGGTTTATTGTTCTATCTATGCATCTTTCTGTCTATCCATCTGTTCTTCTCCCAGCATCCGCCTAGCAAGTCCTACCTCCACTCTTCAAGCCTTTACTCGCTCTGCATGCGTGTTAAACTAGACAACTCTTATATAACCTTCAACCTTCAAATCTCCTGTGAAACCACTAAAGTATCAAACTACACCAGGGTTACGCAACCTTCAAAATTCAAGCTTCCTTGCAACGTCTTGACAAGCATTCTTTTTGTAGTTATGAAACAAAAGTATGAGTGATTTGTTATAGCAGAGCTGTGCTGTAATCTTAACAGAATGCGGTGCTCATGTAGCTTAACTGGCAGAGCATGATGTTGGCAGTGCCAGGGTCGTGGGTTCAGTTCCCACATACTGGCACAACCTGTACCTCAAATTCACTGCAAGATAATAAAGTACCCAAGTGAATAATGTTCCAAATGTATAACGCATTGCTTATTTGATTAGTCTATGGGGCTGTTTACACCACATTTCATGCGTTTTCTCTAATCTGATAGCTATCTCATTAAAAAACAGTCAATTTAAAGCAGTTCCATTCATATTTCGCCACATAAATGCTTCTCTGCTAAATGGAAATCTGAAAATCAGATCTATAAATCCTGTGTTATATGCAAATTTAACTAGGTTATGTCAACTAAAACATCAAATACACCTCATTTTATTGAACTATTATTATTTTTTACAGAAATGTAAGATGTTTTTTCTTGGGAATAATATTTCTAAAGGAGCTGTTAACATGGATTTGAACCAGATTTTGGTAAAAATCCAAACAATACAAACATAAACACAACAAAAAAAAATCTGAAAAAGGAGTTCTGTGTAATAACAATGGAATGACACAAGGAGAAAGTGCTGAACTACTGAAATGTCTTTAATATAATTGATGACAGCCTAAAGGGCCACGAAACCCCCTGTCTCAGCAGGGTGTTTTCACACCTCTGTTTTGAAAAAATTCAGGAAAGTTGGGCGTGTCCAGCTCTGGGAGTGTGGGAGTGTCAGGGGAGGGAAAGAGGATAAGATTATGCATAGAAGGGAGTTAACATTTGGGCACGCGCTAAGTTTGACAGGAAAAACAAACACACAGAGGCTGATTTGATACGGCGAATAAGAGAAAAAATCCTCCGCATTTCTCTGTAACTTATGTACTCGGTAGGTAGGTAGCGTCAGAAAGAGGTGTGTGTATAGACTATCCTGTCACAAATTGCAGCGAAAATCCTGCACGACGGGAATAGTTTGTGTTTACATGTTTACACTCGGAGAGCAGCATTTAAACAAAGGGCAGTCCACTGCAAACACTTACCAAATCTGTAGACAGACAATTAAACTGGAGCTGTGACTTTTTATTAAAAGTAGACGAGCGGCAAATCCGGATTTCACCATTTCCAGATGAGAAAAAGCTCTCGGGTAAAAATGTTCCTTACAAACGCGTTTCTGTCGCATGTCGCATGCACTGTAATCCACACGTGAGTCCAGCTGCTCTCTCATAAAGGGAAAATGAAAACAAAACCTTCGTTGCAACACACTAATAACACCTACGAATTTTGTCTTGAAATTCTTGTACTTTCACTTGTTTTGGCAACACAACGTGGCGTCTCTCTGCCGTCTGTACAGTGTAAACTGGTAAACAGTCTCCGGAGCTATCATGCATATTAATGAAGTTTCACGTCATACACAATAGAGCGCGCTGATTGGTTTGAAGCACGTCTTTCTCATGAATTAATACTGCGCACTCAGATACGTAAGAACGTCCTAGAAAAGACAGACAGCCACTCTCCGGCTGGATTTACACCTAAGTATCTCATGGCCGTGACGCAGCTTCAAAAATTCGTTTCAAACCGGAAGAACGAATTTGCTCAAAATAACGCAAAAACAACCAATTTTCACTTTTTAGTGCAATATATGTGTCCTAATAGTGTTTATAGCAGCGTGGGACACACATATGACTGTCAACAGCTCAAAAAATGTGTTTTGGTGTTTCGTGACCCTTTAAAGACGCCTCTCATTTGGAGAATGAAGTCACATGCATTGCTCAGGTGTGAGTTTCCTTCAACAGAGTGTCAAAATCTTGATGGTTCTGTGGGTCTCGTCTATTAAATCTGATATTTAATTTGTATTTTCTATTGGATTCAAGTCAGGTGATTGGCTTGGCCATTCTACAGCCTGATTTTCTTTCTCTGAACGCATTTGAGAGTTTCCTTTGCTGTTTTGCATCATTGTCTTGCTGAAATGTCCACCCTGGTTTTATCTTCATCCTCCTGATAATAAAGATGTTGGACTGAAGCAGCTGATATTCATTCACACTGATGAAGGGCGGAGGGTTGCTGAAGAACTACTGAGAGATTTCAGCTGTTGTCTGGACTTTCACTGCCTTTCTACACCTCCCTCTCTTCGTGTGTTCAATACTTTTTCCCTGCATCATTTCATTTTATTACAAAGAACTTCATTTGTAAACTAATTAGTTTTTTTTTTTTGGCATATATGGATTTCTTTGGTTTTTACCAACATCCGGTGAAAATTTCAAGTCAACGGCACCTTTAGAAATATGTTTTCTGAGAAAAGTGGTGACATGTTCAATAGTTCTTTTTCCTGCTGTATATCTTATTTGGCATGCAAATAATATATATATGCAGGCTGCAGGAGGCTTTTTACTATGTTAAAGCTGTGGTAAAACATCATCACAAGTGCACAAGGCTCTGTGATTACTGTCATTACAGGCTACATGAAACAAGTATTTTGTGTCATACAGATACTTGCAAGACATTATTCAGAACTGAACAGGGTTTACATTAATTTGCGTATAACCTAATAATAATATTATTAATAACATTTGATATTAATTTAACATTTTAATTAGATCATATCATGATCATTTCAAAAATAAAAACAAAACAAACTTCTTAAACTATGGCGTTTACGTTGCTTATTGGATTTGGGCTGTTATATCTACACTACCTGACAAAAGTCTTGTCGTCTAACCAAGTTTTAAGAACAACAAATAATAACTTGACATTGTGGTACCAGAAGTGGCTTAACAGTATAAAAGGCAAAGGCCTCTAGATTACGCTTATTTTACCAAAATAAAATATGATCATGCCTTGATTTTTAATGATTTAATTAGGACAGTAAGGTCTGACTTTGCTTATTAATAAAGTCATCTGGAATGGCAAAGAAAGCGTTCTTGCAGGACTCCCAGAGTTCATCAAGATTCTTTGGATTTATCTTCATCTTACCCCAGACATGCTCAATAATGTTCATTTCTGGTGACTAGGCTGGCCAATCCTGGAGCACCTTGGCCTTCTTTGCTTTCAGGAACTTTGATGTGGAGGCTGAAGTATGAGAAGGAGCGCTATCCTGCTGAAGAATTGTCCCTCTCCTGTGGTTTGTAATGTAATGGGCAGCACAAATATCCTGATACCTCAGGCTGTTGATGTTGCTATCCACTCTGCAGATCTCTCGCACGCCCCCATACTGAATGTAACCCAAAACCATGACTTTTCCTTCACCAAACTTGACTGATTTCTGTGAGAATCTTGGGTCCATGCTGGTTCCAGTAGGTCTTCTGCAGTATTTGTGATGATTGGGATGCAGCTCAACAGATGATTCATCAGGAAAATCGACCTTCTGCCACTTTTCCAAATGAGAAGTCAAGTTATTATTTGTTGCTCGTACAACTGGGATCGATGACAAGACTTTTGTCAGGTAGAGTATATATATAGGCCATAACGTGCACTCTCACATGTTTTGTTTTTGCATTTTGGGAGTAGTAAAAATTACATAAGTGGTTTCAACAACCAGATGCATTTAGACCTGTCCAGTTTCACCCGGAATGCATCCCAGACCACCTCCTGAAGTGGTTTGAGCGATCGGATTTATATCTGTGTGAAATGCACTTACATCTGCTCATTTCACGATCGGAGAGCTATTTGATCAGAAAAAAAAGCATGAAGTTAACAGCCTTTATAGTCCAGTTAGAGATGGTTTGAAATGAGCTAATGTGTTTGCAGAGCACAGCGAGCTGTATTTCGGTAATAAATATACCATTTGCCATCTCCAAATGTATTTTTAAGAGAGACACAAGGGCCCTAATTGGCCTTCTGTTTAATATGCTTTATTTATGATGCATTACATGACTGTGGCATCTAAAAGCTGTTAATTGTAAGCGTCCAAAGCCCTGCTCCGGTGCTTCAATCCGCTCTTCACATCCACAGAGAGAGTGTCAGTTGTGTCTCATTAATTAAAGTCTTTTGACTTTCTGTAACATCTAATGCAATTAACTGATTACATCTTATGAAATGGATTTATAGGATTCGATTTAAAGGGGTAGTTCACCAAAAATGAATGAGTTTTATTGAGATTTATGAGCTTCTTTCTTCTGTTCAGTACAAAAGAAAATATTTAGAAAATATTGGAAACTTGTAACCATTAGTTTCCATATTATTTATTTATTTTTCTACTTTGGAAGTAAATGGTTTTTTCAGCTTTCTTCAAAATATCTTCTTTTGAGTTCAACAGAAGAAAAACTCTCATAAAGTTTTGAAACAAATAAAGGGTGAGTAAATGATGACAGAATTGCCATTTTTAGGTAAACTATCCCTTTAAGCTTTTTTTGCATACCTGATGTGTGTTTGGCAGCATGGCAAAATTAGTTTTGTCTATAAAAACAAATATGTAAGACATATTTAAAGTTCAGAGCAAAGTTCAGACTTTAGCATTAGTTTTTGTAAGGAGCTTGTCTTCATGAAGTGCATTTTTTTCTGAAGTAATATTGTACTGGCGATTTATCCTGTGGTTTTGTTTTGTTTTGTTTTGTTTTGTTTTGTTTTGTTTTGTTTTGTTTTGTTTTGTTTTGTTTTGTTTTGTTTTGTTTTGTTTTGTTTTGTTTTGTTTTGTTTCCTTTTGTTTCATTTCACTTCGCTTCCTTTTGTTTTGCTTTGCTTCTTTTCGTTTAGTTTCCTTTCGTTTTGTTTTCATTTCCTTTAATTTCCTTTCGTTTCGTTTTCTTTTGTTTCGTTTCCTTTTGTTCGCTTTTGTTCCGTTTCATTTCGTTTCCTTTAGTTTTGTTTTTCTCTTGTTTCCTTTTGTTTTGTTTCATTTTCTTTCATTTTGTTACATTTTATTTCATTTCCTTTCGTTCCCTTTTGTTTTGTTTGTCGCTTCCTTTTATTTCGCTTTGCTTCGTTTTGTTTCCTTTTGTTTTGTTTTGTTTTCATTTCCTTTCCTTTTATTTCCTTTAGTTTTGTTTCCTTTCATTTTGTTTCCTTTCGTTTCCTTTTCTTTCACTTCCTTTTGTTTTGTTTCCTTTTGTTTCCTTTTGTTTCGTTTCCTTTCTTTTGGGTTTGTTTTATTTTGTTTTCCTTTTGTTTCCTTTTGTTTTGTTTCCTTTTTCCCTTTTGTTTCATTTTGTTTCCTTTCATTTTGTTTCATTTTGTTTTTGTTTTGTTTTGTTTTGCTTTGTTTTAGTTTCCTTTGCTTTTGTTTCCTTTTGTTTCATTTCCTTTCCTTTCCTTTTGTTTCTTTTCGTTTCATTTTGTTTTTTTCATTTAGTTTAGTTTCATTTAGTTTCCTTTCGTTTTGTTTCGTTTCCTTTCCTTTCGATTCCTTTCATTTTCTTTTGTTTTGTTTTGTTTTATTTAACTTCATTTTCTGCAGTTTTGGAAATGTTTGCTTTGCCTAGTAAACATCTTTGAAGTACCTTTAGTACATGATGATGTAATAGTTAGGTGTGGCTATGAAGCTCCGCCGTCTTTGATGTGGAAATGTTCTCTGACTGTAATATCCTCAGTTCAGTCAAACAAGAAGTATTTACAATGATATTATTTTGAAAGGCAACACTTGCTACATATACATGGACATTGCTTTTACAGTGCTTCTTTTATCTTTCTGTTTTATGTTGTACGTTGTCACAGCTTCCAGTTCATGCGGACTTTAAGAGTGAATTTAAGCATTTTGAATTACGAGGACAAAAGGCATGTCCTCATAAACCACCTCAATGCGGTGATACCGAGGTCATATGACCTTATCATTATACAAATGAATGTCCTTGTAAACCATCAAAACCAGCACACAGACACACATACACAGGTTTTTTGTGAATTGTGGGGACATTACATAGGTTTCCATTGTATGTTTTATTAGCTTTTTGAGAAATTAGGATATCAGCAATGCCCTCATAATTCATCACCTTTTGCAATACCTGTCCTATACCTATGTTGTTATACAGATTTGTGTCCTCATATGTCACAAAAGCACGCACACACATGCTTTAGATATGCTGTCTATTTTGAGCTTTTTAAAGAAAACAATGTACATTTGCAAATCTTCAATGACAGATTATTAAGCATTCGCATTTGTGTTTGCCCTTCTACTTTGCATCTATTTGCATACTGAATTGTAATTGTTCTTGCATATATTTAACATTTACAGCTGTCTGTGCAGTGTGTGGGGAGGCTGTTGATTCTTTGTTCGAGAACACTCAGCATTCAGAGTCCATGCAAAGCCTTTTTTAGCTCCTGAAAACGTTTAATCTCGTCTCCTGAACTGACCAACAGGGAGCAGAGCTATGGCTATCATGAGTTTTGATATAATTCCGCTCTTAAAGGGATAGTTCATCCCAAAAATACATATTTTTGCAATCATTTACTCACCCTTCTCTTATTTAAAACCTTTCTTCTGTTGTTTTGAAAAAATGCGCCTAGCTGGCACCTATTGACTTACACAGTATGGTTCAAGTTTTCCCGGGTCCGTTGCCTCAAAGACTCCTCTCATATGAAGAATGAAGTCACATGCATTGCTCAGGTGTGAGCTTTTCACAGACTTCAACAAATCTTGATGGTTCTGTGGGTCTCGTCTATCAAATCTGATCTTTATTTGGTATTTTCTATTGGATTCAAGTCAGGTGATTGGCTGGGCCATTCTACAGCTTGATTTTCTTTCTCTGAAAGCATTTGAGAGTTTCCTTGGCTGTGTTTTAGATCATTGTCTCGCTGAAATGTCCACCCTGAAAGCAGCGAATATTAATTTACAAAGAGGAAGGGCAGATTTTCGCTGAAGAACTACTGAGAGATTTCAGCTGCTGTCTGGGCCTTCACTGCCTTTCTACCATACCTGTCAACATTGGGATGTGAAAATAAGGGATACCCCCCACCCCCACCCCAAAAAAAAAAAAAAAAAATGTTCATCTGGAGCTGTTTCATTGTAAATAAACTTCTGAAACGATCAGTAATACATTTTTATTATTATTTACAAAGGATATAATAACATATACATTAGAAAAAGCTGCAAATAAATTAGCAAACAGTTCAGCTCATTAAAACTATTAGCTATTATAAAGAAATAGAATCAAGTTATCTAATCTCATCTTTTCTTCACTGTATAATTTAAACATCCTGATTAAAGAGCAGCGAATGAATCTCTCATTTAGATTTTTTTGGTTTGATTACATTAAATAACAGAGCTGTCACTTTAAAACTGCACAGATCTATAATGAAAGCATTTGATTGTTTTCATTACTGTTTATGCTCATTTAAGACAAAATTTGTTGTGTTTAAAAGAAAACACAAGATCGACATGTCTAGATGTTATTATTATTATTCATTCATTCATTTATTTTATTTTCGGCTTAGTCCCTTTATTAATCTGGGGTCGCCATAGCGGAATGAACCGCCATTGTTATTATTATTATTATTATTATTATTATTATTATTATCATTATTATTATGATGATGATGTGTATATGTCTGTTTAAACACGCACCCAAAACCCAGTATCCACTTGAGCTCAGCATCAAATCGCGTACGTACAGAATCCGCTTGGGAAACAGTGTCTATTGTCACTATAGAGAGCATCAGCTGACAGGCATGCATCTTTATATGAACTGACTGTTTTGAGGATTGCAAAGGGGCAATGGCGCCTGTAATGAAAAGGAAATGAATCGCGCCGTTTTTACGTTTATTCCAAAGTGTTTCCTTGCCTAAATGAAATAAAAGCGCAGAAGCGAATCACGTTTAAAAGCAAGGGCAACCCCTGGTGGTTCGGCTGTATAGGTTGCATACAGGGAGGATCGGCTCTTCTCAGAAAGATAAAAAATACGGGAAAATACGGGAAAATACCTTTACGGGATGACAGCGGGACAGAACTGTAAAATACGGGAGAATCCCGGGAAAAATGGGAGGGTTGACAGGTATGCTTTCTACACCTCCCTTTCTTCATGTGTTCAATATTTTTTCCTGTGTCGTTACATTATATTTCACATGACTTCATTTGTAAACTGATTAGATTTGTTTTCTTTTTACATATATTTATTTCTTTGGTTGTTATCAAGTCGGCAGCACCTTTAGAAATATTATTTCTGAGAAAAATGGTGACGTTATTTATTTCCCCCACTGTGCAATGTTTCATATCAACGTCAATATGAATCGACAAAACTAAAGACGATTCATATAATCTGAGACAACCTTTTTTTTGTTTTGAGAATCAAGTTTTAAAAAACGGCACACATTCAGGTTTAAACCTCAGCTGGATGTTTTCATTCACTTGAAGGCCATTTTCAAAAACCCTTAACAGGACTTTTCAGAAGCAACTTAATTGTTTTATGTTCAATCCACTTAAATTTGTAAAAAGCATTTCTTAGTGCATCTAATAACAGAATAATCATGGCATTAGCACTACATGTTTCTGAGAGGTGTTTTAAAAGCATTAACCTGGCACTGAAAGAGAGCTGACACTGCACTATTTTGTTGCACTGATGAGCAATTAAGAAGTAGAGGAAAAGAGTCGAATGTGTGTATAAAGAGAATGGAGCTGTGCTGGTAATTGTGCTGGCGTCCTCACCGTTTCACTCCAAAAGTGTTTGGTTCAGTGAAAGGTGTGATGTTCTTAAGAGAGAACATTGTGTTTGTTTAGCATCTCTTTCCTCTCTCTGCTTTATTAGCTTGCTCTCTTTGAACCATTAATACTGTTTTAATCTTCACAGTTACAAATCATGTGACTAATTAGTCTACACTTTAGAAACTATTTCCTAGTACATTTCACAACTGAAGCAAAGTTCTGTTTACTCCAAGAGCTATAACAATAACGGTCATAATAAAATATATAGAATCATACTAAAACAGGGCGGCACGGTGGCTCAGTGGTTAGCACTGTCACCTCACAGCAAGAAGGTCGCTGGTTCGAGTCCCAGCTGGGTCAGTTGGCATTTCTGTGTGAAGTTTGCATGTTCTCTCCGTGTTGGTGTGGGTTTCCTCCGGGTGCTCCGGTTTCCCCTACAGTCCAAACACATGCGCTATAGGTGAATTGGATTAACTAAATTGGCTGTAGTGTATAAGTATGTGTGTATATGAGTGTTTCCCAGTACTGGGTTGTGGCTGGAAGGGCATCCGCCATGTAAAACATATACTGGAACGGTTAAAGGAATGAAAATGGTGAATGGTGACTGTTTATTGATCATAAATATTTTCATTACGAAACTGTACTTTCGTTATTTCATAAGAAATATCTAGAAATTAATACAAAACACATCTTAAACAAATCATTAATACCTAGCATTTTCCAAGGTCAAACTTGCAGCATATCAGATCATGTTTATATAATTATAACTTTTTTTAAATGTAAAAGCTTTTTAAATGTTTTATATGTTTTATAGACTTACCAAGACACTAATTGTTATGTATTTTATGATAATTATAATTATGAATGAGTATGATTATTATTATTATTATTACTATTATTATTATTATTATTATTATTATTATTATTATTATTATTATTATTATCATTCGAATTATTATTATTATTATTATTATTATTATTATTATTATTATTATTATTATTATCATCATTCGAATTATTATTATTATTATTATTAATATTATTATCATTCGAATTATTATTATTATTATTATTATTATTATTATTATTATTATCATCATTCGAATTATTATTATTATTATTATTATTATTATTATTATCATTCGAATTATTATTATTATTATTATTATTATCATTCGAATTATTGTTATTATTATTATTATTATTATCATTTGAATTATTGTTATTATTATTATTATTATTATTATTATTATCATTCGAATTATTATTATTATTATTATTATTAATATTGTTACTATTATTATTATTATTATTATTATCATTATTATTATTATTATTAGAATTATCATCATTAGTATTATTAGTGACATTATTATTATTAGAATTATTATTATTATTATCATCATCATTCGTATTATTATTATTATTAATAAGGTGTTTTTTCACATGCATTTTTTATTTCTCTTTGCTATTTGGGCTTATTGGAACCCAATTAGAGTAAAAATCTAAGTATCATATTTTGATATGATGTACTTTTAGAGAATAATGATGTTCATATATGTGGACTCAATTTACATAAAACACTTTTTCCTGAATTTTTTTAATGCATATATAACCGATTTTTTTTTTGAACTTGCTTTGATTATCAGAGAGTAAAAACAACATTTTTTCCCCCATTTTGGACAGTTAAAAATAGGGTTTGGGACATTTCATATGCTACAAAACAGTTGCAGGATGACACTGTGGCCCCGTTTACACTAGCACGTTTTAGTTTTAAAACGGCGTTTAGAATGAAAACGATCCGCGTCCACACTAGCGTTTCACACAGCGTTTCTAAACAGCTCTCCATCTACATTAAAACACACACTCTCTGGTATGCACTGCAGCGTGCTTTGAGCACACACACACACGAGAGCTGTGGACTTCGGACTGTTCATCATGGATCTCCCGCTGGATCTAATATCTCTGTATTTGTTAAACGTGAATTTAATTCATCTTGTTGTCTATATCTAACGACATATTTCCCGACTTTGGTCTTTTGAATCTATTATTTGTTCTCAGGTAACATGTTTAGGCTGAGCCCAAAGATAAGTTAGGTTAATATCTTAATTAATGTAACCGCGGACACCGATTCTGCACATCTGACTGATTGTTTGCTTTTATTTTCTCTATTGTATAAACTTATAGCACGTTATATTTTTATAATGGCCATTATTGATCATTAAAACGGATATTCAGTGAAAGAGAGAGGGTATGTTTCGTATTTTAAATAAAAATGAAAGGAGGCAGTAATGTTATGGCTCTGTTTTGTTATAAATATGCATGAAGATGATGCTCATATCATGCAGCTACACGACGCCTCAACATTTTTGATGTCTGTTAAGTTGCTAATATCAAAATGAAAATAGGCAGTTCCTCACAACATGTTTTCATTTTATTGTTAAGATAGTGAAACAGCGTAGCCAGGGTGATATGAATGACTTTATAAAGTACACACTCGGGAGTTTGTTTTCCATATCAAACTTGCAAAGTCTGAACTTACACGGAGAGGATGCAGGACTGAACTGTGTGAAGGCTATTTAATATTGAGGAAAAGCCCCAATCAGATCAGAGGTAATGTCTGCAGCCCCGCCTCCGTTTTCAGATGTCTCCGTTTTCCCCCATCCACACTGAGACGGAGCGGCAGCGTTTTAGAATGAAAACGGCCTCTCCAGCGTTTCCAAAACGCTCTGTTTTCGGCACTCGAAAACTCCGGCGTAGTGTGGACAGATGGCGTAACCATAGCAAAACTTATGCATTTTAAACTTAAAACGTATTAGTGTAAACGGGGCCTGTATGTCTGTAACAAAATATAAAACATTCAAAGTAAATGGGCTGTCCACACTTAAGCCCTAAGAGAATAATGATAATACAAAAACAACAGCAATAATAATAATAATAATAATAATAATAATAATAATATTAATAATGGGTCAGTTGGCATTTCTGTGTGGAGTTTGCATGTTCTCCCCGTGTTGGTGTGGGTTTCCTCCAGGTGCTCCGGTTTCCCCAACATTCTCAACACATGCGCTATAGGTGAATTGGGTAAACTAAATTGGCCGTAGTGAATGTAAGGGTGCTTTCACACTAGCACTTTTGGTCCGCACCCGGGTTCGTTTGACATCATAGTACGGTACGTTTAGCTAGTGTGAACGTGTCTTCTGAACTCGGGTGCGCACCCGTGAACCATACCAGAGTCCGCCTGAAAGAGGTGGTCTGGGGTACGGTTCGTGCGAACTCTGGTACGGTTCACTTCTGGTATGAATGCAATCGTACCAAATAGCGGAAGTGAACCGCCAACTGTACAACAAACTATCGTTTTCATAACGTTCATTCGTGTGTGTGTGTGTGTGTGTGTGTGTGTGTGTGTGTGTGTGTGTGTGTGTGTGTGTGTGTATGTGCGCCACGTATTGTACCGTTGTGACAAGCGGGACTGAGCCAAGCACAGTGACACACAGTGATGTCTGCTTGTCTCCTCCAGAAACAGCTTCTGCAGACACTGTGTGATGTTCTGAATGTTTATAATATTTTTGCAGCAGACAGACGCGAGTCGCTTTCTGTATGTCCAAAACTTATGATTCAGTAAAAGCAAATCGACCGCGATGTGCGGAAGTCTCCATTTTGGCGCTTTGCTTTCGTGACTGTCACCTAGCAACAGCCGTAAACAAAACAGCAGCTCTATGACGCAAGCGTACCGGGGTTCAGAAGGAAAAAAGACAGTGTGAACACAAACCAACCGAGAAGGTGACAAGGGGGGACAATCGAACTTGGGTACGGTCCAGGCAATTGAACCAAGTGTGAAAGCACCCTAAGAGTGTATGAGTGTTTCTCAGTACTGGGTTGTGGCTGGAAGGGCTTCCGCTGTGTAAAACATATACTGGATAAGTTGGTGGTTCATTCCGCTGTGTCGACCCCTGATGAATAAAGTGAAAATGAAAGAAAATGATTAAATTATTGAAATTTAAATACAATCTTGTTTGTGGGGTAGATACTGTATTGTGTAACACTATTAAGTGTAATTCTTTAACTTTGTTGGGAACACAGAACCACCTGACAAGCTAATCCAGCAAAAAACAGTGCTTAAAATGTCACTTAAATGCAGCATTTAAACCTAATACCTGTAGTTAAATAGACAATGAGGTGAATAACTGCAAAAAGGTCCACTTTATGAGAAAAAGAACCACCCCTTTCAACAGGCTGGCTACTGGCCTGTCTATATTCACTGAGAAATGGATAAAAATATTCATTTTCAAAATGGAGTGTACTCATTTATGTTGAGCACTGTATATTTTCTTACAAAACATACAACAGTAATCTTCGCACTGTTTACAAATTAACAACGGATTATTTACATTGTACCTGACAAACTGAGCAGTTCCAGCGCCTACCAGCAGGGCTAATCAGCAGCCAAACCCTGATGGATCGCTTTCATTAGTCTCCGCAAACAGAGAGACAATGAGACCACGGTGAAGAGTTTGGGAAGTGGCAGTCGGTTAGTTTATATGCTAATGTTCTCCGTCTCCCTGCACATACCCAAACAGGAAACGCTCCAGACATCTTCCTGCTAATGTTATTGGATCATATAAAAGCTTGAGTTTCTCTCTTTTGGACTCGTATATGCCTTCACAAGTATTATTGTTCTGATTCATCCAGTCTAAATAAGCTCTGGATATTTTAGGAGGCTTTTTATTGTTTTTTTCCCTTGCACTCTTGCCTGTTTCCTGAATTCGATTACATGGGGAAAGCAATAATCCCGCTTAGTGCATTACACATAATGGCTTTTGGTAAGTCATATCCTTTTTCCAAAGCCAGTGTCATGCCTCTGGAAGTTATTGCAATGTCTTGTTTTTAACGTTTAGTGCAGTGTGTTGACAGTTATTAGGATTGTGTCAGCGAATGTAAATGCCTGAGGGATTCTACACCTATAAAACTTGTATACATTCATAAGATAACTAAATAATCAAGACTTTGAAGAAAAAAAACAACCCAGGCTCATTCTGAAAATGTCCCCCTATTATATATATATATTTCTGGAGACCACCAAATACATTCCAGGAGCTACGCTTTTTGCAGTTTTTGTTTTCGCGAATACACTAGAGGCCGCTGTGTCCGCTTTTGAGAACTCAAATTTCTCTCGCGAGTGCCATTCGCGCCTGCTGTTATCACATAAATCCACCAGAAGCCACTGTCGAGTGACAGATCCTCCTTCTTCCCAAACTCAACCAACAGTGTTTTCATAAGCACCGATTGACCCGCCCACCCACTTCCCTAAACCCAACGACAGTTTTAAAAAGTAATCCAGAAAAAGAAAAGCCCTCACCTGAGTTTTACCACGTTTTTCAGATTTTTCCACACTCTCACCCTGTAAATATGTTTATTTTATTTTTTGGCTTTTGTTTTTGTCTTACCGGCTATCTGGAACAGTTCTTCGCCAGACTCGAACTCTGTCGTCGTGGTCAGCTGCTCTCTGGTGTACATGGTGAGCCACTGGGCAAACTGGTAACAGTGGGAAATTCGTCCATACGGAGGTAAGAGGTCAGCTGATAGCGTGAAAAGGAAAGGCATCATATTGCCCCGTAGAGTTAATTCTAAAGACAAAATGCAGCCATACATACTTCTGGCTATATAATTTGAGATCTCCAGAAATGTATATAGGGGTACATTTTCCCAATGAGCCTGTGTTGAAAAAACTACAGTTAAAAATATCCGTTAGCTAACAGTTTCTGTATTTTGTGATTTATGGGATGTTGATCTCGACTCTGTCGACTTTTGATGTTGAAAATTCAACTCTACAGTTTAACAAAGTGACTTTTGTTGACATTTTAGTAACTATACTTTTTTTTTAGTAAGTATACAAAAACTATACTGGCAGTTTATTGCAAGGTTTTTGTAATGTAATATACAGGGCTTGACATTAACACCCGCCAACCCGCCAAATGCGGGTAGATTTCACCTGTGGCGGGTTAGACAGGCACCTTTACTAGCCACTTTGGCTGGTTGAAAATAATTTTTCGATTGCCAGTGCTGCTTTGTCACTAAAGATTAGACTTTTAGTTTAAGACCGTTTGTCAATATGGGTTCAAATGTGATCTTAGAATCGAGAAGCAGCACGATTGATAAGTATTCGTGCAAGCAAAAGAAAGTTGGTGAATACAATCTCATCTCACAAGGAAACGGAAGTATTTTACATTTTGTCAGTTTAGTGGCTAATTCGTATGAATTCGTATGAGTTCAGTTGTACGACAATGTACGATTTTAAAAAGGAGGCGTGGCACCCAACCCCACCCCTAACCCCAACCGGCATTGGGTGATGAGCAAATCGTACTACATTGTACGAATTAGATCGTACGAATTCATACGAATTAGCCACTAAATCAAAAAGTTACGAATTGCAGTGAGATTGCGTTGGTGAAAACCGAGGATGATTGGGCGCACGGTGAGACACAGGTGGTCCTCACTCACTGATGACAGCGTCGCGCGCACAACTAATGTGATGTCCTGTGTCCTGTTTCCTTGCACGAAGCAACCGTGCCTGGAAGCGCAACTGGTGTGATTGGTTCTCTCTGAAATAGACTGGAAAAAAGCGGTGCTCATGCATGCACAGTCCTGCTATTTTCAAGAGCTCGAGATTTTTTTGTAAGTAGCAGCTGTTGCTTTCGCTTTTACCATTCTTTGAACAGATTATTAAAGAGCCTAACGTGAACCGTGTGCACGTGATCATTTCGTTATCGCACATGGAATGTTTGTCATCAGCTTTTTTTGCTTACAGTTATTTTTGTTAATGTAAAGTTTAATTATTATTCTTTACAATAACATTGTTTTAAATGGAGATTAACTCTCCATTTATCTGTAGTTAATCGGTGATCTGGGACCTTTAGCCTGGAAAGACTGTGTATAGTTCTAGATACATGAATTCTCATTCATCTCATATTTTACTCTCTCTCTCTCTCTCTCTCTCTCTCTCTCTCTCTCTCTCTCTCTCTCTCTCTCTCTCTCTCTCTCTCTCTCTCTCTCTCTCTATATATATATATATATATATATATATATATTTAAATGTCAATTGTTTTTAAAGAACATTTTTGTTGAATAAAAAGTTATATTTTGCTTGTTTTAAAGCTATATTTAAACTTTGTGGCAAGGAAATAATTAGTTTGGTGTGGCCAGAGAAAAAAAAATGTTACATTTTGTTGAGCCCTGAAAAGTCATGTGAAATAAAACTAATTGCAATGCGACACTATGAAACCACAACCCATTTGCTCATGCTCATTGAGCAAGCTCACAGTGCACAAAAACTTAAATTAACGAGGAATGTGACATAACACACAATTTAAATCAAGTAATTTTAGCATACCAAAGTTAAATTTATGCATATAAATAATGCATAAATATACTCTCCCAAATGAATCACTCTCGTAGGAGAATTCTGCTTTCACAATCCAAAATAAATAAAGTAATCCAAGATCACTGCCTGAAAGCTCCGCCCTTCTGCTACGTGAGCAAAGCAGCGGCTGTTGAGTGTATGAAGTGTCCAACATTACACACGGTTGAATAAGTGCATCATCCAGGTATTTAGAGTGCACTTAGTATTTTTAGAGTTTTCAGTGTGAATGCACTACTTAC
Source organism: Danio kyathit (assembly GCA_903798195.1). Classification (NCBI taxonomy): domain Eukaryota; kingdom Metazoa; phylum Chordata; class Actinopteri; order Cypriniformes; family Danionidae; genus Danio; species Danio kyathit. Next base: position 4,326,501 of record LR812530.1, on the reverse strand, counting down.
ACTATTTATACTACAAAGTGTATAAATAGTGCATAACTATGCGATTTGGGATGCACCTAAAGTCATTCATCTGGCCTCTACTTTTGATTTCAAAATCATTCCTAAAGTGTTTGCATTACTAAAACATATATTTTTTTCTCTTCTCCTCTGCAGATATCTGTATGGTTCCCTCTGCCTGCTGCCACCATGTTTAAAAACAGCTTAAAAATGCTGCTGACGGGGGGCAAAGCCAACAGGAAGAGCCGTATCAGTAGCGGTCAGTCTCAGCTTTGGTCTTTAAACACTCTTTATCCACACAGATATGACCTGACTGTGTGCTTATTTGGGTTTTCCAGCCACATGAAGCCAGCTGTTTAAAAAGACAGTTCACTCAAAACTGTCAATTCTGTCATCATCTACTCTCTCTTCACTTGATCAAAACCTGTTTGAGTTTTTTTTCTTGTTAAACACTAGGGGGCCTATCATACACCCGGCACATTACCCGCATTATTACAGCTCTGAGCTTAAGAGTATCAAATATATAGCAAATGAGAAACATCTTGAAGGGGGCGGAGCATGTCAGATACTGGGGAGCATTTGATTGGTCTGCAGATTTGATGAGAATCTGAAGTATGAGATGATGTCTAAAAATGATCAATGATCTAATTAGGCGGAAATTACAAACTGCAAACTTTGGATGTTTATATCTTCTTAATGCAAATTGTGTCACTCTTTTATAGCACACTGGATTATAGATCTCCTTAAGACTGACATACTGATTTTTAACATCTAAACAATGCATTTTAATATCACAGGACATTTAAACACATATAAATGGATATTAGAATCAGATCACAAAATTTAGAGTACATGTAAATGGATTCAATTCATTCAGATCAATAAAAATTGGTGCATTCTAATGATAGCTAATGTTACCATTCTAAAACTTTTGACTGGAAGTGTATGCATTTCCATGTGTTTCCTGCTATAAATGACAAGGCTTGAGTGCATGAAGCAAGTATAGTCTCATTTTCAGATAGTCTCATCCATAGATGCCTACAGGCCACTCACTCACCTCATGCATATCACATGCAAGGCTTGAAAGGATCACAAGCTCTCCAAGATCTCCAAACAGCACATAGACCTCACCGATTTTATCAGTTCTCAGAAAGGGAAAATAAAACCTGGTGAGGAAAAATGAAAAACCGAATTTGCCAGATTTGTGGCTTACAGTCTTCAAAAGATATACAGGAAGAAATACTGAAAGATTGGTTTAATGTACACTCACCGGCCACTTTATTAGGTACACCTGTTGCACTGCTTGTTAACGCAAATTTCTAATCAGCTAATCACATGGCAGCAACTCAATGCATTTAGGCATGTAGACATGGTCAAGACAATCTGCTGCAGTTCAAACCGAGCATCAGAATGAAGAAGAAAGGTGATTTAAGTGACTTTGAACATGGCATGGTTGTTGGTGCCAGACGGGCTGGTCTGAGTATTTCAGAAACTGCTGATCTACTGGGATTTTTTTTGGGATGTTTACAGAGAATGGTCTGAAAAAGAGAAAATATCCAGTGAGCGGCAGTTCTGTGGGTACAAATGCCCTGTTGATTAGTTTATTCACCTATAGCATTAATTCACTTATACAGCATGTGTTTGGACTGTGGGGGAACCCGGGGCACCCGGAGGAAACCCACACGAACACAGGGAGAACATGCAAACTCCACACAGAAATGCCAACTGACCCAGACGGAACTCGAACCAGTGACCTTTTTGCTGTGAGGTGACAGTGCTAACCACTGAGCCACCGTGTCGCCATCTTGATAACACTATCAGTATATTACTCTACTGTAAAGGTGTTTTCAACTCATTTACTTCAAAGAATAGAACATAACTTGACTTTTGAGTATATCGAGGCAATCCAATGAAAAGAAACAAAAGCAAAGAGTGATTTGTAAAAATGTTTCTGATGTCATATTTACTGTGCCATGTCTCAGAGCCCCTGTGCAATTAGCTAAAACCTCAGTACCGTCAACATACTGACACTTCAATAGATGCGTTTTCCCACAGGAGCTGGTTTGGTCGGAAGTGATCTCATTAACCACTGAGATCAAACACCCGTTTCTAATGTTACATTCATGTCGGAAGCCTTTTTGCCACTAGAATGGAGTCATAAGCAAAGCAGGTGCTACATCTGTGTTTTTATTTGAAATATAAGTGAATTAATGCATGCGTCAGATCATGCATGTTGCACATTGTGAGTTCCACAATGAAAAAAAAAAATTAATTAAGGAGATTTGTATTAATATATAGTTTTTACAAAATTAGTGAACGAGGGGGCAGGTTTATTCAAGCAAACTGATGTTTTTTTTTACATTTTCAGCATCCGATATTGCACTACATGAGCATAATTACACCAATAATAATAATAATAACAATAATAATAATAATAACATCAACAAATACAACAATAATCATACAAAAAAATAATAATATCAACAACAATAATAATAATAGTACAAACAACAACACTAAAATAAAAGTAATTGTAATAATAAAATTAGTAAAAACAGCAGCAACATCATCAATAATAATAATAATATTAATAATAATAATAGTATCAACAACATCAACAAATACAACAACAATAATAATAATACAAACAACAAAAATAATATTAATAATAATAATAACAGCAGTACTACAACAACAGTTGAAATACAATTAATAGTAACAACAACAACAACAACAACAACATTAATAATAATAATAATAATAATATCAACAACATCAACAAATACTACAACAAAAATAATAATACTATTATTAATAATAATAGTAGTACAACAACAACATTTGAAATAAAATAATAATAATAATAAATACAACAGCAATAATAATAATAATAACAATAATATTTATAATAATAATAATAATAATAATAGTACAAACAGCAACACTAAAATAATACGAATTGTAATAATAATATTAGTAAAAACAGCAATAACATCAATAATAATAATAGTAATCGTTAAAACGTTTAATAATAATAATAATAATAATAATAATAATATAAACAACATCAGCAACTACAACAATAATAATAAGAGTAGTACAAAAAACAATAATAATATTATTATTATTATTAATAATAATAATAATAATAATATAATCAACATCAACAACAATAATAATAGTAATAATAGTTCAAACAACAACGATAACAATAATTTTATCCATAATAATAATAGCAATAAAAACAACAAGACCTATAGGCTTATTTTCATTCATTCATTCATTCATTCATTCATTTTCGTTTCGACTTAGTCCCTTTATTAATCTGGGGTCACCACAGCGGAATGAACCGGCAACTTATCCAGCATATGTTTTACGCAGCGGATGCCCTTCCAGCCGCAACCCATCACTGGTCTCTTGAACTTTCCCCTCTTTATAAGCAAAAACATTCAGAAGTCAATAAAAGCTGTTCGGCATTTCTTATTTTGGCTGATTTAAACATATCAGGCAAATATAGGCAACATAAAACAGAAACATTTTGATATTCTGCTAGCGATTCCTATATGGAAGAATCACTTCCCGCCCTCCATCTGCATTTCGCCCATCATCAATGACGTCATGTGAAAACAACCTATAGCAGTGACCTGTTAAATGGTTCAAACATAACTATGAATGCTTTCAAAGCTATCATTAAATTTGAAACCAGATAATTAGTTACAAAGCTCTCATATACTCTGTTTCTCTCTCTATATACAGTATATTCATCTATAGGACCACACAGCATGTTCCTTTGTCTCTTTCTCTCTTTTCTTCATCAAAAGTATGCATATGCCCTGCTCTCTCTGTGCCGATCTACTGGCCTTGACCAATATAATGATGATGATCAGCTACTGAAATGCCACCTCACTTTCCGGCAAACTTTTCCACATAGCTTTGTCTATTCTTTCACTTCATATTTCTCGTCCTCTAATTATCCTTTTCTCTCTATCACCTTGCATTCCACACTTATATACTGAATTATTTTGTTCAGTGTAGTGAGCTTTACATCTAATGAATAATAAATGGTGGCACATGTGTAATTATGAGATGAGGACGTGTCTGTGTGTGTGTTTGTGTGTGTGTGTGTGTGGGTGAAGAGTTCAGGAATGAATGAAACACTGTTAATTTCAGGGGGGAAATCACATTGCTTTAGTGGTTTTCATGCTTTAAATGTGTCGATGCTGGAGGATGTATTGGATTTCTTTTTATTTAACCTGATCAAAATGATCAAGGAGTTTGCATGTTCTCCCTGCGTTTGCGTGGGTTTCCTCCAGGTGCTCCGGTTTCCCCCACAGTCCAAACACATGTGGTACAGGTGAATTGGGTAGGATAAATTGTCCGTAGAGTATGAGTGTGAACGAGAGTGTGTGGATGTTGAACAGAGATGGGTTGCAGCTGGAAGGGCATCCGCTGCGTAAAAACGCGCTGGATAAGTTGGCGGTTCATTCCACTGTGGCGACCCCGGATTAATAAAGGGACTAAGCCGAAAAGAAAATGAACGAATGAATGAAAATGATCAAGGGCTTTTCTATTGTGTCTGAAAATTGATTCAGTCACAAGCAAGGAAGATGAGGAGGAACAGATGGACACTTTTATAGACTGAGGAGAAATGTTTACTCCTAATTTATCATTCATTCATTTTCCTTCGGCTTTTTTATCAGAGGTTGCCACAGCGGAATGAACCGCCAACTATTCCATCATATGTTTTACACGGCGGATGCCCTTCCAGCCAGCCTGATCTCACGAGGAAACGTAAGTATTTTACGTTTTGTCAGTTTAGTGGCTAATTCGTACGAATTCAGTCGTACGAAAATGTACGAATTTAAAAAGGAGGCGTGGCACCCAACCCCGCCCCTAAACCCGACCATCATTGGGTGATGAGCAAATCGTACTAAATTGTACGAATTAGATCGTACGAATTCATACGAATTAGCCACTGAATAAAAAAAGTTACGAATTGCCGTGAGATTGCGTTGTTCCAGCCGCAACCCAGTACTGGGAAACACCCACACACACTCATTCACACACACTCATACACTATGGCCAATTTAGCTAATTCACCTAGCTCATGTGTTTGGATTGTGGGGGAAATCGGAGCACCTGGAGGAAACCCACGCCAACACAGGGAGAACATGCAAACTCCACACAGAAATGCCAACTGGCCCAGCTGGAACTCGAACCATTCTTGCTTTATAGCGAGATTGCTAACCACTGAGCCACCATTATTTCATATGATATCCCTGTATTTATAATTAGATGAACACTGCAATGTTTTGTTCTCGCTATAACAAACGAATATCGTCTTAATGTGTGTTTTTGAGAAAATTGTAGAAAATATTGGCATCGAATCTTTAACAGAATAATCACTTTACGAATACTTTAACGAATATTTATCAGAGGAGCTGTTGAGAGTATTCTCATTAATGGCATCTCCCTTTGGTATGAGAATAGCAGTGTATCTGACAAGAACACCATTAAGAGGATAATAAAGTCAGCAGAAAGTCTGTTGGAGTCAGGATGACATCTATCGAGGAACTGTATCAACGACGTTGTCTGTCTAGGGCAAATAGCATTTTAAGGGATCCAACCCACCCTGGCCATAGTCTGCTCATGCTCATGCCATCAGGCAGGCGTTACAGAAGCCTGAGAAGCAAGTCAGTGCGGTTTTGTCATAGTGTTTATCCTGTCATTATAAGACTTTTGAATAATACCATATCTTAAACTCTATTGATAGCTAGTATGAAATAATAAATCAATAAATAGTTAAACTAGCATCAATTGTTAATATTACGACTATTATAACAAATGATGAAATAGGTATTTAAGTATTAAATTATTCCCTTCAGAGATTTTTTAAATTGGGTTATATCTTATATAGCTATAGTTTTATATATTTATGAAATTATTAAAGCTTATTTATTATGTTAGGATTTTATTGTGTTTGTATAGTGATCTTTTTTGTGTTCTTGTTGGGTCTGATGCAACGTAATTTCGTTCTGTGATGCTTTGAAACTGAAACTGAACTAAACAGCAGCTATTTTGCCCTTTTTACAAGATGTAAAATAAGTCTCTGATATCCCTAGAGTGTGTATGTGAAGTTTCAGCTTAAAATACCACACAGATAATGTTTTATAACTCTTTAAAAACTGACCCTTTTAGGCTTTGATCCAAATTTTGGTGACTGTTGCTTTAAATTCAAATGAGATTGCGACTTATTAGTGGGATTCGAAACTGTAATGACAAAGAATAGTGAAAACTGTAATGGCAAGTAAATATTCTTAGTGTTAAGCCCTGTATAGGTCTGAAATTTCATTCATAATGGTCTTAAGGTCTTAAAACATCTCCAATGTTTTGTGAAACCTGCAGAAACTCTGGTTTAGTAGATGGATTGTTTGATTTATACAGTAAATTAATTGTTTTCCAGGACACAGTTTTATTTGATTGTTAATATTAAAAATATACCTGAGGTTTTAAACATATTTAGATTTTTTATGCAGTGTGAAAGCTTGAATTATGAGTATCAGAATTATTAACCCTTCTGAATTATTAGCCCCCCCTGTATATATACTGTATATATAATTTTTTTTTTATTATTAGTATTTTTTTTTACCAATTTCTGTTTAACAGAGAGATTTTTTTCAACATGTTTCTGAACATAATAGATTGAATAACTAAGTTCTAATAACTGATTTCTGAAGGGGGCTAATAATATTGACCTTAAATGGTTTTAAAAAAATTAAAAGCTGCTTTTATTCTAGCCGTAATAAAACAAATACGACTTTCTCCAGAAGAAAAATATTATAGGAAATACTGTGAAAATGTCCTTGCTCTGTTCAACATAATTTGGGAAATATTTGATAAAGAAAAAAAATTCACAGGGCGGAGAATAATTTTTGACTTCAACTGTACATAATTCATTTCAATGCTGAATTGTTTTGTCTGAAACTTCATTGAAAAACAGTAAAACATTGTTTGCTGAAGGATTGTCTTTCCTTTTTTGCCATAAGAGCTGTTGACCAGAACAAATAATAATCAGATGTCTGGCTGCTTGATAGCAGGTTTGATGGTACTCATGCAGCGTCATGTTAATATTTTACTTTCTGTGATGAAACTTATTGCAACATTTCATAACATCCAATCCTTGACAAGAAGCATAATAGATGATGGGATCAGAACAGCGTGTTTTTGCAAGACGTTTGGCCATAGGGGAAATGGTCGTGCCCAACTGAGCCTGGTTTCTCTCGAGGTTTTTTAAATATTCGCTTTCGCCAATTGGTGAAGTTTTTTCCTCGCCGCTGTCTCCACTGGCTTGCATGGTTCGGGATCTGTAGAGCTGCGCATCGATGGATTTGCTCTTCAGTGTTTGGACTCTCAGTAGTGATTATTAACCCACACTGAACTGAGCTAAACTGAACTGAACTTAATCTCTGAAAATTGAACTGACACTGTTTCAATTCACTATAATCTTCCATGTGAAGCTGCTTTGACACAATCTACATTGTATAAGCGCTATACAAATAAAGATGAATTGAATTGAATTGAATTTTCTGAAACACAGATGGAGGTGTTTGTGTGGTTGCTAAACTATAAGAATATTGACCTTAAAATGTATTTTTTTTTTTTTTATTCTGCTTTTATTCTAGCCGAAATAAAACAAATATGACTTTCTCCAGAAGAAAAAAATATTATAGGAGATTCCTGAATCTGTTAAACATCATTTGAGGAGGGTTCATAATTTTGACTTTGACTGTATATACAGTTGAAATCAGAATTATTAGCCTCTTGTTTATTTTTTCCCCAATTTCTGTTTAACGGAGAGAAGATTTTTTTAACACATTTCTAGACATAATAGTTTTAATAACTCATTTCTAATAACTGATTTATTTTATCTTTGCCATGATGACAGTAAATAATATTTGACTAGATATATTTCAAGACACTTCTATACAGCTTAAAGTGACATTTAAAGGCAGGTTAGGGTGATTAGGCAAGTTATTGTATAATGATGGTTTGTTCTGTAGACTATCAAAAAAAATATAGCTTAAAGGGGCTAATAATATAGACCTTAAAATGGCTTTTAAAAAATTAAAAACTGCTTTTATTCTAGTCAAAATAAAACAAATAAGACTTTCTCCAGAAGAAAAAATATTATCAGACATACTGTGAAAATTTCCTTGCTCTGTTAAACATCATTTGGGAAATATTTAAAAAGAAAAAATCATTCAAAGGGGGGCAAATAATTCTGACTCAACTGTAGTTTGTCATGATTATATTAGGATTTAATTGCAATGTAGGGCAATAAAAGACAGTTAAGGGGTTAATGCTTGTTCATTTATACTATTATTATGGGTTTACAGAACCCGATCGATTAGATTATCAATGTACGGTGTCAACATTTTCTCTCTCTGTGAGCTCGGCTCTGACATACTGTAGTACAGTACTGGACATTTGTCATCTGCCTGCTTGGACACATTCATGCTGCTTTCTGCCAAGAATCGCCATATCACATTCAGTGTCTGAGGCTGAGGAGTGTGAGTGTGTGTGTGTGTGTGTGTGTGTTTGATTGGACTGGCACTTCCTCATGTGTCAGTAGTTTATCTGTGCTGTGTCTGCTGATTGCTCGGTCCAGTCTCTGACGCACAAATTCACAGAGACCTGCGTCACTGTTAGAAACCCACAGAGTTTAGCATTTCTCATATACACACACTTTAATATGGTTAACGTTCTATTAATCTAGTCATTAAAGCAGAAAGCTATGTTATATATATATTATTGGCGACACGGTGGCATAGTGGTTAGAACTGTTGCATCACTGTAAGAAGGTTGCTGGTTCGAGCCCCGGCTGGGTCAGTTGGCATTTCTGTGTGGAGTTTGCATGTTCTCCCCGTGTTGACGTGGGTTTCCTCAGGGTGCTTCGGTTTCCCCCACAGTCCAAACACATGCGCTATAGGTGAATTGGATAAGCTAAATTGGTCGTAGTGTATGAGTGTGTGTGTGAATGCAAGAGTTTATGGGTGTTTCACAGTGCTGGGTTGCAGCTGGAAGGGCATCCGGTGCTTAAAACATATGCTGGATAAGTTGGTGGTTCATTCCGCTGTGGTGATCCCTGATTAAAAGAGAAAATAAATGAATGAATTTTTTATTATATTATTTGCTTTGTAATTAATTAATTAATTAATTAAATAATTAATTTATTTATTATTATTATTATTATTATTATTATTATTATTATTATTATTCATTCATTCATTCATTTTCTTTTCAGCTTAGTCCCTTTATTAATCTGGGGTCGCCACAGCGTAATGAACCGCCAACTTATCCAGCATATGTTTTACACAGCGGATGCCCTTCCAGCTGCAACCCATCACTGAGAAACACCCATACACACTCATACACTACGGCCAATTTAGCTTACCCAATTTACTTATAGTGCATGTGTTTGGACTTATGGGGGAAACCAGAGCACCCGGAGGAAACCCACGCCAACACAGGGAGAACATGCAAACTAACCAAGCGGGGGTTCAAACCAGCGACCTTCTTGCTGTGAGGCAATTGTGCTCCTTATTATTATTATTATTATTATTAATAATAATAATAATAATAATAATAATAATAATAATAATAATAATAATAATAATAATAATAACAATAATAATAATAACACAATAATAAATGATAATAATAATAATAATAACACAATAATAATAATTTTATAATAATAACACAATAATAATAATAACACAATAATAATAATAATAATAATAACACAATAATAATAATTTTATAATAATAACACAATAATAATAATAACACAATAATAATAATAATAATAATAACACAATAATAATAAATAATAATAATAATAATAACACAATAATAATAATAATAATAATAATAATAATAATAATAATAATAACACGATAATAATAATAAGAATAACAATAATAATAACACAAAAATAATAACAACAACAACAACAACAATAATAATAATAATAATAATAATAATAACACAATAATAATAATAACACAATAATAATAATAATAACAACAACAACAACAACAGTAATAATAACAACAATAACAATAATAATAACAACAACAATAATAATAAAAACAATAATAATAATAATAATAACAATACAATAATAATAGTAATAATAATAATATTATTATTAATAATAATAATAATAATAATAATAACAATAACAACAACAACAACAACAACAATAATAATAGTAATAATAATAATAACAATAATAATGATAAATAAATAAATAAATAAATAAATAAATAAATAAATAAATAAATAATATTTATAAATTGTATTATTTATTTATTTATTCATTTATTTATTATCATTATTCATATTATGATTATAATAATAATTATTATTATTATTATTATTGTTATTATTATTTTCTTAGGACATTCCTAAAACACAACATAATGCAACGCATGCTTCAAAATGTCGGCAAGCACATCTGTGAAAAAAATAAATATGAAAAAAATTCCCTCAAAATGCCCAATTTGGACCAATTTTTCTTAGATTGGGGTGTTCTATATTTTTTCAGTTTAGCTTTCTTATTTCTGTCTGGCAGTAGAGCTGTGTGTCCTCAACCTGAAGGTAACTGTGTGAGCGATGACAGTCCTGTCTGACTAAAGGAAGAAAAGACAAACGTCTGAATCCACAGTCCACACACACACACACTGTCAGAATGGACGAGCTTGATGCTACAATTTTAACCTTCATAGCTGAAATATGAATAATGGGAAGCCAAGCTACAGGGAGACATTGATGCAATGACTCCCTGAGCTGAGCTGAAAGTGCAGAGAAACAGACGCAAGCACAGAGACTTTCTGACCTCCAGCAGTTTAAATGGCTGTCAGCCTGAACGGCCCTAAAGACTTTACTCTGATCCAGTGCTGTGGTGGATTGGATCTCATCACTGATGTCCCATATTTCTCTGTTAACCGAGGCCAGCAAAGCCCCTCCAGACCTTCAGCGTGTTCGGTATGGAGCTACAGTAATGGGACTCTGAATCCGGCCCGGTCCTGCTAGTGTTACTAAACTTTTCTAAGTGGCTGTTAGGGAGTTGCTGATTATTTATAAGTGGCTGTTAGGGTGTCGCTGAATGTTTCTAATGGCTTGTTTCCACTTACTGTACAGCACAGTGCAGTATGGTGCACATTTATTTCTCTTTCCACTATCAGAAGCACCAAAAATATTGGATTCAATTCATTTGTATATCACTTTTCACAATAATTATTGTTTCAAAGCAGCTTTACAAAAGGTGCACAATATTCCTCAAATAATATTAAGTCAGTATGGTTGTTTCCCAGTACTGGATTGCGGCTGGAAGGGCATCTGCTGCATAAAACATATGCTGGAATAGTTGGCGGTTCATTCCGCTATATGGCGACCCCGAAATAGAGACTAAGCCAAAGGAAAATGACTGAATGAAGGAGTTATTATGTATAAACATAATTTACCTGCAGTTATAGCACATAGGTAATGTGCATGTTGAATGGTGTATATTTGTGTATAAAGAGCCCCTATTATGGGTTTTTGAAAATGACCTTCCATGTAGTCTGTAACACAGATCTAAGGGTGCTTTCACATCTGTAGTTCGTTTTATTTGGTCCAGCCCAAGGGCAACAAATGATACATTGTAGCATTTTCTGCCGCCTTTGGGCCGCTTTCACACCACACTGATTGCTTTGGTCCGAACCAGTTGAAAAGAACCAAAATGCAGTCATGTGACAAAATCCACATCACTCATTGGCCAGATGTAGTTGAACGTATTTCCTAAACTGCTTATCGATTGGTCAGAAGTCACGTGCAGGAAAATGCCAATGGAACTCCTGCAAATAAACAAACCAGCAGACACAAAATGCTACTTTTCACTATGGAGGGACGACTGCGCTGGCTGATTGTATCCCTGCTCATAGTATACTATATAGTTTGTATACATCACTTTAAACAAACTATACATTTCGAGAATAAAGCGTGGCTGTGGGTGGAAACAATGTTTTAAGGCATTGCAAACGGCGAAGGTGCATCGTACGTCACTTCAGGAGGAGGCGTAAATTAATTTAGCTAAACTGCAACATGGTCATCTTCCGGAAATATTACCAACGATCCATCAGGTAATGTTTTCCCCCTCTCTCTCTTTTGGTAAAGCGTTGTCAACAAATACTTTTCCTCCACATTCCATAATGCACAGCGCATCGGCCTACGGCAGCTGGATTAGTCCAAAAAGGCGCAGTACTTTTTGCGGTTGAGTCTGTTTTAGTACGGATCATGTTCTCACCACAAACGATCCGCTCCAGGGTTCGTTTGAAAGCGTACCGAGACCACCTCTTCAAGGAGGTCTCTGTACGCTTTTTTGGTCCGCTTTTGGTGCTCACTCGAGTACGATTGCTACGTTCACACCTGCCCAAACGAACCGTACCAAGAGAGAAAACGAACTCTAGTGCGATTCAACCGAACTAAATAAGGCAGGTGTGAAAGCACCCTAAGTGAAGTGAAATATCCAGCTAAAGCTTAAATCTGAAAAACTATTGATTCATCAAAAAAAGAGTTGACTCATAGTGGTTGGAATGAATCGTCTTGATAACGAGTCTTTAGCTGTTTCGGCGTGACGTGGATACGAAACATAAGCCCCACTCACTAACACAGCAAATACAAACAGATCCTGAAGTCATGAGTTTGCAATGTTGTTTGCATTTAAAGAACATAAAATGTTTCTGTGTGAAATACTGTACAAGGGATTTTATAAATACTAGTATTGAACAGTTCATTCCAGCGCATACAGAGTAGGCTATGAAAGCTGTTTGCATGTCCAATCCGCCTGTGGGAGCCAGTTCAAGCCAAACAGTGAGAACAGCGCCTACTAGGGTCACAGAATACGATGGAATTTGGTAACACGTGCAAAATAAGGCCAGTTTATTAGGTACGCTAGGCTTTGGGCTGGTGCACAGCACTGGAAAGAAGGCTCTGGGTAAGCACATGGGAGCCCGCGAAGATAGCTTGTCAGAGGACAGAGGAGGAGCGCTACAACCCCCTGGCTGGGGATGTACAGGTTAGCCCTGAGAACATATAACACTTTAATCGTCTAATGCCACGTTGAAAACGTGACGCATGCTGCTTTGCGTTTGTGGTGTTTAACTGCACTGCTTTCAGGGGTGAGGTGTCTGAATAACACTGTTGAGAACCGGGTACTGTTTACTGTGGTGTAAGTAAGTTTCACTATGAAGCATGTTTCGGGCGTCTGCTGCGATCGGATCCTATACCAATGTTGGCGACCCAGGGGCTTGATAAACCGTGTCTCGGGCTGAACGCTGTCGACCAATGGCAACAGGCTGTCATCGGTCCAATCAGCGCAGATTAGCTGCAGCGCAGATTAAGGAGGGGTTTGGGAACAAATGAATCACTGAACGATTCATATGGGAGTCGCTGGGATAATTAGGTAAAAATAAATGCATATTATAAGACCATGAAAGTGTTTTTTGACCTTGCATGCATATTAGACTGTTGTTGAAGACCCATAAAACCAAAATATGACCCTTTTTAATGTGTAATAGGGGCTCTTTAAGTGTATGTGTTGTCCTGAAAGACTTCGCTTCATCTCTTCCCAGGTCTTGGATCTCATCAATGGCGCTGCACAATCTCTAGATGCCTCGACATGGGCGTGCTTAGATAGAAAACAAAGAATATAATTAGCGTAGCTTTTGTTCATGTATTTGAATAAGAGATATTACAGGTCAATGCAAAGATGAAGTGCTATAAATGAAAATCTGAGTTATATAAACCAACATAGAAACAAAGACATAAAACAAAGAAGTATTTCTAACAAAGTGCCTGATGTATTGAGACAGGAAGAGTATGTCCTACAAGTTGTTTGTCAAGCCCACTCACCTGCATGGAGCATACTCACGCAACCTATAGTTCAGTGTTTCTCAACCACGTTCCTTGAGGACCACCAATGCTGCATGTTTCTTTTGTCTGTCACACCCAATACAGGTCTTTCAGTCTCTGCTAATGAGTTGATGATCTGAATCAGGTGTGTTTGGTTAAGGAGACATGGAAAATGTGCAGAGCTGGTGGTCCCCCAGGAACGTGGTTGAGAAACACTGCTATAGTTGATGCCTTGTGTGTTTGCTTTACTATAAATATAGGTCTTTAATCTAGTTTTGAACTGAGAGAGTGTGTTTGAGCCTCGGACATTATCAGGAAGGCTATTCCAGAGTTTAGGAGCCATATATGAGAAGGCTCGACCTCCTTAAGGGGACTTTGCTATTCTGGGTACTATCAGGAGCCCTGTGTTTTGAGTTCTTAAAGAAATAGAGAACCATGACACTTTTTTGGGACCCTTTTGTAAGGGTATCTAGTACAACAGTATGGTAGCAAAAGGGTGGAGCTAGCCTCACTGCTGGATACTGGATTCGTTTACAGACAATCATTACATTAGTTGCATAAGTAATAAGCTAGGGGAACAATACAGAAAGTATTGTTTTTAAATACACAGTGAAAACATGATATCGTAATAATACATTAAAGACGTGTAACAATGAACCATGGTCTACACAAGTTTCTTAATGTGCCACATATCAAGAAGAAAGAACAGGATCTGATGTATGTCCTCTATTGTTGTTTAAAAATCTGCAAATCGGTCCTGGTTGAAAGACCAAATGTGTTTTTTACATTTGGGAAAAAATTAAATACTCTATTAGGGATTTTACATTAATTAGCATAATTATTTTAAATTTTTTGTTTGTAGGGTCGATTATGATAAGAGTGATGTTATGGTTGTTTACATAACTGTATTCCATTATTATTCTGTCTGTTTAAAACCAGCAGATTATATATGTTTCAGATGTCATGTATTTACAGTTAAGTATCTGCTTAATTCAAATATATATATATATATATATATATATATATATATATATATATATATATATATATATATATATATATATATATATATATATATATATATATATATATATATATATATATATATATATGTATATATATGTATAACTAAATTTGTATTATATGATCTTATTCTACATCCATAATCCTACCCCCAACTATTACCTTTCTAACTATTGTTCATTCATTCACTTCGGCTTAGTCCCTTTATCCAGTGGATGGCCTTCCAGCAGCTAATGGGAAACACCCATACACACTCATTCATACACATACACTACGGCTAATTGAGTTAATTCAGTTCACCTATAGCGCATGTGTTTAAACTGTGGGGGAAAGCACCTGGAGGAAACCCACCCAACATGGGGAGAACTTGCAAACTCCACACAGAAATGACCAGCCGGGACTCAAACCAGCAACCTTCTTGCTGTGAGGCCACAGTGCTAACCACTGAGCCATCGTGCCGCCCTTTCTAGCTTTTAATAAGCAGTAAATTAGTTTATTAAGCTAAAAGTTGAAGTAATGGTTTATTAACAGGAAGAACTGTACCTTAAAAAAAGTGTGACGACTGCGCTTCAGATGTATTTGAGCACAGTCATGTTCACTGTTAGCGTAGAGCTCTGCTGGAATCCCTGCAATTATGGCATCTCTAGAGAAATCTTCTTAGAAACTTTTTTTTTTTTTAAGCGTGCACCCCTGACTTCTGCATAGCCTCAGTTGTTCCAGCAGACCCGGTTCACCCTGTCTCGACTGAAGCGTCTGCCCGCATGTCAGCTTTCCACCTCCACACTTTTTTCGCCAGCAGATTGAAGAGCAACTCATTTGTGAAGGGGACCTGTTGATTCTGCTGACAAGTCCATCACTGTCCTGTCACTGCCAGCCTCTCGTCTAGCCGGAGTTTCAGTAGGTGGCAGATCCAAAACAATCTGTCTGATGGAGGAGTCTGTCTGCTGTGTTAGTTCTGCTCTGCTGAAGTCAGTGGAGGTTGAACTGCATCTCCAGTCATCTGTCCTACTGGTCCGACCAAACCTTCTTCACTGGTTCCTCCATACTGTAATTGCACAGATGTCCGTCTGACTACTCTGAAAACATAAATAAATAAATATAGTGTGTGGAATTTTCACTCAAATACTGACTGTAAATGTCATAAAGAATTACAATGAAATGCCAGGTTATGTATTAAATTAAATGTGAATTTTTGCGAAAATAAGACTTATTGAATATCGGTCAAAAACTCCAAGTGAATGCATCCCTACAAAAATGCAAACCGTGTGTGTGTATATATATATATATATATATATATATATATATATATATATATATATATATATATATATATATATATATATATATATATATATATACATATATACATACACACACACACACACATATACATATAGACATTCCAAGTATTATACACACAGGCATCACCTTTTTGAAAAGAACACTATATATTGTATAGCTCAGGTTAAATATGTATATACACTCACCGGCCACTTTATTAGGTACACCTGTCCAACTGCTCGATCACGCAAATTACTAATCAGCCAATCACATGGCAGCAACTCAATGCATTTAGGCATGTAGACATGGTCAAGACGATCTGCTACAGTTCAAATCGAGCATCAGAATGGGGAGGAAAGGTGATTTAAGTCACTTTGAACGTGGCATGGTTGTTGGTGCCACACGGCCTGGTCTGAGTATTTCAGAAACTGCTGATCTACTGGGATTTTCACACACAACCATCTCTAGTGTTTACGAAGAATGGTCTGAAAAAGAGAAAATATCCAGTGAGCGGCAGTTCTGTGGGCGCAAATGCCTTGATGCCAGAGGAGAATGGCCAGACTGGTTCCAGCTGATAGAAAGGCAACAGTAACTCAAATAAACACTTGTTACAACCGAGGTCTGTAGAAGAGCATCTCTGAACACACAACACGTCCAACCTTGAGGCGGATGGGCTACAGAAGCAGAAGACCACACGGGGTGCCACTCCTATCAGCTAAGAACACTAAACTGATGCTGCTATTCACACAGGCTCACCAAAACTGGACAATAGAAGGTTGGAGAAACGTTGCCTGATGTCTGATGAGTCTCGATTTCTGCTGCCACATTCGGATGGTAGTTTCAGAGTTTGCCGTCAACACCGTGAAAGCATGGATCCATCCTGCCTTGTATTAGCGGTTCAGGCTGCTGGTGGTGGTGTAATGGTGTGGGGGATATTTTCTTGGCACACTTTGGTACCAACTGAGCATCGTGTCAATGCTACAGCCTACCTAAGTATTGCTGCTGACTATGTCCATCACTTTATGACCACAGTGTACCCATCTTCTGATGGCTACTTCCAGCAGGATAATGCGCCATGTCATAAAGGACGAATCATCTTAGACTGGTTTCTTAAACATGATAATGAGTTCAGTGTACTCAAATGGCCTCCACAGTCAACAGATCTCAATCCAATAGAGCACCTTCGGGATGTGGTGGAACGGGAGATTCACATCATGGATGTGCAGCCGACAAATCTGCAGCAACTGCGTGATGCTGCTATCATGTCAATATGGAGCAAAATCTTCAAGGAATATTTCCAGTACCTTGTTGAATCTATACCACAAAGGATTTAGGCAGTTCTGAAGGCAAAAGGGGGTCCAACCCTATATACAGATAAATTGAGCAAAGCAATGTTGCTGGTAGAAAGAATTTTAAATTATTTTAGAAAGTTTGAGAGAATAAAATGCTGAACTATTGCTGTTTGATTATTGTTGTAAATATTGCGCATTAGATCATTAATTGTGCTTTGCTGAAACTCCAAATGAACCATTGTCTGAAAATATAATTAGCCCAAATGAACAACTGAAAGAGTGTTGTTTGCAGACGTGTTCAGCCAGAAGGAGAGGGGAAGCGCAGGACACAATTATAACCGGAGCACAATCGCCTTCTAATTGGTCTCTACCTGTGAATAATTAAAATAGCCGCCGCTTTCCTGGAGAAAACACCCACTGCTGAGGGATTATTCAGGCTGTGAATCTGAAAGACAGCTGTGAAAAAAGAAATGAACACTTGAAAGAAGTAGAGATAACGTGAAACCAAAATAAAGGTTGTATATCAAGGCACAGAGGCAGCAAAAAAGAAGCACCTCAAATGTTTTTCTGAACAACTATTTGTCATACAGCATACAGTTATCGGAGGCCTTGAGTCATATAATAAACTGGAGATTTATAAATGATGTTTATAAATTAGAGAACAGTTTATAGGCAGTTTTTTCAGAAATAATGAAATCTTCAATTTATCCCTCTTATTACACGTCTACTTGCCAAAAACATTGTTCCGAGTCATAGTAGTTCATTAATTCTTTAATTAAACACAAAAGCTGACAGAAACGGAAACAGCTGATGGAGTATACACTAACCTGCACATTATTCAGTCACAAGATGGTGCCAAATAGTCAAAAACACAAAGCTGACAGCTGAATGGAGCATATACTAACCTACGTATTACGTATAAGAGACAGCACCAATCAGTCAAAAATTATGGCATAACATACAAGCTGATACACATGAATGGATGTAAGTACAGTAAATGGATATGAACATATTCACTGTCGAAATATAATTCAAAGTTCCCGGATGAGCCCATGTTATTTAGGGGTTGTTATCTCAGAATATCATACCTTAAAATGTTGCGACTGACCAATCAGAATATATTATAATAAACTGGAGATTTCTAAATTATGTTTATAAATTAATAAACACTTTCCCAGAGATAGGTTGCAGCTGGACGTGCATTCGCTGCGTAAAACATGTGCTGGATAAGTTGGCGGTTCATTCCGCTGTGGCGACCCCGGATTAATAAAGGGACTAAGCCGAAAAGAAAAGGAATGAATGAATAAAATTAATAAACACTTGATTTTTTTTCAAAAATAATGTAATCTTCTTTACTTTATCCCACTTATTACGCATCCACTTGCCAAAAAACATTGTTCCGAGTCATAATAGTTTATTAATTCTTTAATTAAATGCAAAAGCTGACAGAAACGGAAACAGCTGATGGACTATACACTAACCTGCACATTATTCAGTCACAAGATGGCACCAAACAGTCAAGAACGCAAAGCTGACAGAAACGAAAACAGCTGAATGGAGCATATACTAACCTATGTATTACGTATAAGAGACAGCGCCAATCAGTCAAAAATTATGGCATAACATACAAGCTGATACACATGAATGGATGTAAGTACAGTATATGGATATGAACATATTCACTGTCAAAATATAATTCAAAGTTCCCGGATGAGCCCATGTTATTTAGGGGTTGTTATCTCAGAATATCATACCTTAAAATGTTGCGACTGACCAATCAGAATATATTATCATAAACTGGAGATTTCTAAATTATGTTTATAAATTAATAAACACTTTCCCAGAGATAGGTTGCAGCTGGACAGCATTCGCTGCGTAAAACATGTGCTGGATAAGTTGGCGGTTCATTACGCTGTGGCGACCCCGGATTAATAAAGGGACTAAGCCGAAAAGAAAAGGAATGAATGAATAAAATTAATAAACACTTGATTTTTTTTCAAAAATAATGTAATCTTCTTTACTTTATCCCACTTATTACGCATCCACTTGCCAAAAAACATTGTTCCGAGTCATAAAAGTTTATTAATTCTTTAATTAAACGCAAAAGCTGACAGAAACGGAAACAGCTGAATGGAGCATATACTAACCTATGTATTACGTATAAGAGACAGCGCCAATCAGTCAAAAATTATGGCATAACATACAAGCTGATACACATGAATGGATGTAAGTATATGGATATGAACATATTCACTGTCGGAATATAATTCAAAGTTCCACCATAAACCTGTGTTATTTAGCGGTTGTTATCTCACAATGACACCTTAAAATGTTGTGACTGACCAATCAGAATACAATATAATAAATTGGAGATTTATACATTAAATTTATAAATTAGAGAACAATTCTAAAAGGATTAGTTCACCCAAAATAAAAATGATGATAGTAATTACGCACTCATGTCATTCCAAACCCCTCAGACATTCGTTCATCTTCTGAACGCAAAATTAAGATATTTTAAGATATAATTAAGTTATAAGTTAGATATAAGTTCCATTTTCCATTAAAACTGTAAAACTATTAATACTAAAATAGTTTTCTGTGTATAACAGTAGAACTGTTCTACTGTTATACACAGAAAACTAAACTAGAAATAGTGATAGTGATATCTGTCTAATAGCAGGACACATATCATATTTAAAGGGATAGTTCAGTCAACAATTTAGCCACATTTACATTTGGAAACCTGTAACCACTGACTTTCTACTATGGAAGTCAATGGTTACATGTTTCTAACATTCTTCAAAATATCTTCTTTTGTCTTCAACAGAATAAAGAAACTGTATTCTGTAATAAAGGGTGAGTAAAGGATGACAGAACTTAAATTTTTGGGTGCACTATCTCTTTAAGAGCTTTAAAAACATTAATCATATCTCATCGTCGGGTCTGTAATTCTGTAGAATGATATAAAGTGCCTGAGTACTTGATCTGTATTAATGCATACTTCTGTGGCAAGCTTGATTTTCTGTAAATGTGCTTCCATAAATGGGAATAAGTGTGTGAGAGAGGATGACTAATGTGAATGTAGATGTTCTCTCGTCTCAACAGATGTCTGAGTTTCACTCCATCACTGATGATGATTCAGACAAGTGCATCTGTTCACTTTAAACTGAAAGCACTCAATAAGACTCTGCTGTGCTACATGTACAGCACATACTGTACATACGTCTGCACACACATGTACAGTACTGACACATGGTGATGCGGACAGAAAACAGTCAGTGGTTTCAGTCAAGCTGTTTTAGATTAGGTGAAGTTATTATCTGCACTGTAAAAAATGAGGAGTAGGGTTTACTTGAAAAAAGCTTGGAAATGTTTTTCACTCAGAAAAGGCTAGTAAATCTTCAAAGCTTTGCCAAGTAAAAGACTAACCATAATTATTAGTACATTTAATTAGAAATGTTAAGTTAAGTTTACTTGGGAAATTCTAAGTAGATTGTATTGACTTTTTGTTTGTAAAATTTACTTAAGTTGTACATTTAAATATATTGCTATTTTTAGATTTATTTTTATCCAATATTCCCAGTTATCTTTTTTAGTTATCCTGAGTAAACTTTACTTCAAACTTTTGAATGAAATTTCATCACCATATTTTATTTAATATTTTGAAGTAAAGTTTTCTCAGGATAACTAAAAAAGATAACTAGGAATATTGGATAAAAATAAATCTAAAAATAGCAATATATTTAAATGTATATTTAAACTGTTTCTTAATTAAAAACACTACCAGACATTTTCATTCAGTACTTTAATTTGAATTAAACTTCTCAAAAAACAAATTTAAAAAGTCCTTTCAGAGAGAATGATGGGGTCATCTATGTTGGCATCTTCCTCTTCTGTAGTACTGCCCAGCACAATGATCTTCACAACGATTCTGTCAAATACACAAATAAGTGCAAAGTGATTAAAATACTGTAAAGTTAGTTGCAATGTTATCAGTGTTACCTCTTGCTTTATGATATAATAGACTGTATTGATATTAAGACCTGTGCTCTGTTGCATAAAGTGATTAAAGTTTTTAAAAGTTAACCAAAAGTAAAAAAATTGGGGGATAAAAATACTAACATGTTTTTAACACTTAAAGAACCTTACATATCCAAAGTTAAAACAAATTTAGACATTTTTAATGTACCTGGGAGTCTTCAATGAGCTCCTGAGATGATTCTCCCAGGTCGGAAAGCAAGCAGTGGATCACAGCATCTCACTTGTCTTCAACTTGCTGATTAAAACAAAAGTAAACTTTAGTGGTCATTAACCAGTAACAGTGTAAATCTCCATCTACATATAACTGCATATCTAATAAGTCAGGATGCAGCTGGAAATTGGATGTGCAATGTATATATTTACCTGGTAAATGTAGTCCAGTTTTTGCAGAAAGGCTGGCTACAGGGGAGTTGTGGTTATGCTTCTGTTCTCATTACTGATCTAAGATAAATGAAATAAAATGTAACACATTTACCATTTAGTAGTCAAATCAACTATTTTTGCCAACCACACACACACACACACACACACACACACACACACACACACACACACACACACACACACACACACACACACACGCACACACACACACGAACACACACACACACACACATTTACATGTTGAATACATTAGTATATCTATAAATGTGCTATCCAACTTACCTTGCATGAGCTTGAATGGTGAGAGAAATCTGTTAAACATATTAGAAATGTTAATGTCAGAAAATTAAATAAACATACAATGATATTACTGATTTAAAATTTGATCAGGTAATTTATTTTGGACTCTTCAATTATCAGCAATAAATGTTCACAAGTATAGAGGCTGCCTGAACATACTCAGTTATGTTACTAAAATATATATCACTATAGTTTAATAAGGAGTATATTTGCATATGTTAATGTGGATGGATTAATAAATATGTCTTTCTACATCATGTTTTGGCCTCTCAGGGCTCAGGTAACTTATCATTCTGGGCTCAAATGAGTTCTGAGGCTGTCCAATCTAAGATAACTCGAATTTATAGTGCAGACATCAGGGAGGGTAACTTTAATGTTCGGTTAATTATGTCCTTATTGCAATTTACCGATATGCTTGGACACTCGTATTAGTAAAAAAAATCATCTTAAAGTTCACTGTAGATTATACTTTTCCGTAGATTATATTTAGAATGCAGCTCAGTTGTTTTAGACACAGATGTCATTTGCTAATATGCTAATGCTAATCGGAGCTTTAGCTAACTCACTCAAATAACACTTCAGGCATTCTCTTTAACCACCAAAACTGCAGACATTAGCTCTATACCTTTCTGCAAACGAATCCAAATTGATCAATAAACAAATAATGTAACTTACCTTGTAAATATCACATCAGTCTGTGTGAGGAAATGTTCGGCTGCTCTCATCTGCTCCACCCGTGCCAAGTTTGAATCAGAGAGCATGCGCATAGACTTACTGACTTTGTGAAGTAAATTTTACTCGCGTATGTCTTTTTTTTGCATTATTACGAAACACTAAGTAAATATTACTTGGGTATATCCATTTCAATTTACTATTGTTTTTTAAGCACAATAAATTAAAAAGAAATATTAAGTAGCTTATTGAATTAAACGTGACATTTTGAAGTAAAAAGACAAAATATGATTTATTTGTAAAATGTACTTGAATTATGCTCTCTTTATTTACAAGCCCCAAAAATCATTTTTTACAGTGTGTTTGATCAATGAAATGATCTAGATTTTATTTCCAAACTCAATTGGAATGACTAACATTCCTTCTTTTAAAGTACACAGAAAATATTATGTAAGAAGAACAAGAATATAGGGAAAATCTTAGGGATTTTGAAACCGTGTCTTTGCAAAAAAAAAAAAAAAAAAAAAAAAAAAAAAACATAAATTAATTTCTAAATCTCCCTCAAAAAAATAAATGTGAATGACGAAGTCTGTATCATTTGTGATCATTCACTTTGGCGCATAGATTTAAGCTGGATCTCTATTTTAAAAAGACTGAGAACACTTGTTAGATTGTAGTTGAAGTGAAATGTTCATAAAGTTAAATAAAACAAAGATTATGTACCTTTAAACTTATAACAATTACACAACAATAAATCTATATTTCATGTTATATAAAAATAAATATTTTACAAAACCTGTTTGACCCTAAAATTGACTGAAAACCAAAGCTAAATGTTTGAACAATATACAGTTGAAGTCAGAATTATTAGCCTCCTTTGATTTTTTATTTTTATTTTTTTATATTTCCCAAATTATGTTTAATGGAGCAAGGAAATTTTTACAGTATGTCTGATAATATTTTTTCTTCTGGAAAAAGTCTTATTTGTTTTACTTCGGCTAGAATAAAAGCAGTTTTTAATTTTTTAAAAGCCATTTTATGGTCAAAATTATTAGCACCTCATAGCTATATTTGTTTGTCTACAGAACAAACCATCGTTATACAATAACTTGCCTAATTCCCCTAACCTGCCTAGTTAACCTAATTAACCTAGTTAAGCCTTTAAATGTCACTTTAAGCTGTATAGAAGTGTCTTGAAAAATATCTAGTAAAATATTATTTACTGTCATCATGACAAAGGTAAAACAAATCAGTTATTAGAAATGAGTTATTAAAACTATTATGTTTAGAAATGTGTTGAAAAAATCTTCTCTCTGTTAAACAGAAATTGGAGAAAAAACTAAACAGGGGGGCTAATAATTCAGGGGGGCTAATAATTCTGACTTCAACTGTATATTTCAAATTTGAAGTTTTAAAGTCGATATGACAAGATGAGCTTTCAGATTTATTTGGGCGCAGTACCAAACATCATCACTAGAGTTTCCATTTGCGACCATATGTTATGGTTTCAGGAGGGGAAAAGGAGCGAGGACGTAAATGCAGGGACAAAAACATGGGTTTATTATAATATAAAACAAAAAGACAACAAAACAGCCGCGAACAAACAACAAACACACCAGGACAAGAAGTGTGCACGGTCCGAGCTTGGCCAAGATGGCGCTCATACAAAAGACGAAGACAGACAGGAAATATGAGTGCTCGACCAGAAAACACTCGGCACGAGCCAAGCACAACATACTAGACAAGACAGGACTTGTGAACAAGATTTAACAAGACCAAAGTGGCAGAATCCTGACACTATATAAGTGACCCCCCCCCCCCCTTTTTTCTTTGTATAATTTGAGTGGTATGAACCCTATTTTTCAAGATAAGTGTAAATACTGTACATCACATTAAAAGAAAAAAAAACACAGCAATACATAACATTTTTAAAGCTATTTACACTGAAAATTATAATATTGTGGAAAATATTAAATATTATATTATAAATATTTATTCAACAACTTCACGTTGGTCAGTATAAGAGATCTGTTCAAAAACTTCAAATATCTCATTAAAATATATATTTATGTAAATATATACAAATACACATTGTAGTTCATTTACTTAAGGCAATTTAATAGCAGGTGCTTATATCCAGAGTGTTTTACAGATATGTAAATGTTGTTATGCTAATATAATATCTGAATGAGTGATATAAGTTAGGGATAAAGTACATCCAGCCGGTTGTTATTACATAATAAAGCCTGAAAGACTTAGTGGCAGCCCAACACGAAGCGTATCACTGTTACATAGGATTATTTTTTCTGTGAAAGCAACCATCCTGGATGTACTTATTACTTATTACACAGCTACTTGCCGCAAATCATTGTTCTGAGTCATAATAGTTTATTAATTTTTAATTAAATGCAAAAAACAAACAAAAACAGCTGATGGAGTATACACTAACCTGCGCATTATTCAGACACAAGATTACGCGAAACAGTCAAAAACACAAAGCTGACAGAAACGAAAACAGCTGATGGAGTATACACTAACCTGTGCATTTTTCAGTCACAAGAGGGCGCCAAACAGTCAAAAACACAAAGCTGACAGAAACAAAAATAGTTGGAGTATACACTAACCTGCGCATTATTCAGTCACAAGAGGGCGCCTAACAGTCAAAAACACAAAGCTGACAGAAACAAAAATAGTTGGAGTATACACTAAACTGTGCATTTTTCAGTCACAAGAGGGCGCCAAACAGTCAAAAACACAAAGCTGACAGAAACAAAAATATTTGGAGTATACACTAACCTGCGCATTATTCAGACACAAGAGGGCGCCAAACAGTCAAAAACACAAAGCTGACAGAAACAAACACAGCTGATGCACTATACACTAACCTGCGCATTATTCAGTCACAAGAGGGCGCCAAACAGTCAAAAACACAAAGCTGACAGAAACAAAAATAGTTGGAGTATACACTAACCTGTGCATTTTTCAGTCACAAGAGGGCGCCAAACAGTCAAAAACACAAAGCTGACAGAAACAAAAATAGTTGGAGTATACACTAACCTGCGCATTATTCAGTCACAAGAGGGCGCCAAACAGTCAAAAACACAAAACTGACAGAAACGAAAACAGTTGATGGAGTATACACTAACCTGTGCATTATTCAGTCACAAGATGGCGCCAAACAGTCAAAAACACAAAGCTGACAGAAACAAACACAGCTGATGCACTATACTCTAACCTGCGCATTATTCAGTCACAAGAGGGCGCCAAACAGTCAAAAACCACAAAGCTGACAGAAACTAAAACAGCTGATGGAGTATACACTAACCTGCGCATTATTCAGTCACAAGATGGCGCGAAACAGTCAAAAACCCAAAGCTGTCAGAAACGAAACCAGCTGAATTGAGCATATACCAACCTATGTAATATTTATTCATAAGATGATGCCAAACAGTCAAAAAATATGGTATAACATACAAGCAGATACACATGAATGGATGTAAATATATGGGTGAACATATTCACTGACGGTCAGTGTGATTCAAAGTTCCCGGATGAACCTGTGTTATTTAGCAGTTGTTATCTTGCAATAACACACTCTGAAATGTTGCGATTGAATCAAGTATTCTAGATAGAAATGTAATACGTAGGGATAATGTACACTGTAAAACCTAACTTAAACTTAATTTAACCTCACTAAATGTAATAGGTTAGTTTAACTTATAATTTTTAAAAAAGGCTTCTATGACTCACTGAAAGCAGTTATGGTAACTCATAAACTGATTATATTAAGCAGAACTTAAACCGAATTAGTTATGAATGAATGAATTATTTTTCTTATGTGTTAACTTAACTCTAATGCTGTAGAAGCAATACCAAACCATTTGAGTAGCTACATAGTTGTTTGAACTTGATTCATTCAATTAACTGAACTCATCCTGATTTGATAGCTGAACTTAAAATCTTTAAGTTACTCTAAATGTTTGACAATATGTAATAATGATTCATTCATTCATTTTCCTTCAGCTTAGTCTTTTATTTATCAGGGGTCACCACAGCGGAACGAACCGCCAACTATTTCATTCAAAGCTTAAATGGCTTGCCACAATCGGTTTCCTCAAACAGTTTGAGTTCATTTAACTTATCAGTTTTGCAGTGTACATTCAGCCGCTTGTTATCTATATTTGCATACCTTGGAATGTTTTGACTGTCCAATCGAAAGAAATATTCCAAAGAGCAGTGTAATACTATATTTTAGACAATTTGTCCATTCATTCATTCATTTTCTTGTCGGCCACAGCGGAATGAACCGCCAACTTATCCAGCACGATTTTACACAGCGGATGCCCTTCCAGCTGCAACCCATCTCTGGGAAACATCCACACATTCATACACTACGGACAATTTAGCTTACCCAATTCACCTGTACTGCATGTCTTTGGACTGTGGGGGAAACCGGAGCACCCGGAGGAAACCCACGCGAACGCAGGGAGAACATGCAAACTCCACACAGAAACGCCAACTGACCCAGCCCAGCCGAGGTTCGAACCTGCGACCCAGCGACGTTCTTGCTGTGAGGCGACAGCACTACCTACTGCGCCACTGCGTCGCCACAATTTGTCAAAAAAAAAAAAAAAAAAAAAAAGCTTTCATAACTCATGAAGACATTTAAAAATATATTTTAAGCATCTGGATATGCAAATGGCCCTATCCCTGATTGGTGCAGATGGCAGGACACCTGTTGCATATTTAACTGGCACAGATAAACTCTGAAAATGACAGTGAAGCACTGGAAACAGACGATTCAATATGATCATCTTAGAAATAAAAACAGAACCGCAGTCTTAGAGAATGTTGGTGACCACGCATGAAAAAATGAAATACCATTTCTCTCACCTGGTTATTTTATTCACTCCGGCCCTAAGCTACACAATTTAGTGTCTGTATTGCATCAGTATAAATATATGTTTACATAATCCTTATTGCATAATGCCAGAGAGAATATTCCACTGCAATGTACTCCTGTATATGATGCCGATGGCCAGTGGGCAGAAACTGCCGGGGTCTGTGCTGATTTTTCTCTCTCAGTCTGGAGGTGTATGAGGGCAGAGGAGCACCAATTATCCTCTCAGCGCACCTCACTGTCTGCTGCACGCTTTTCATGCCTGATTTAGTGGCCGGACTGAACCAGACTGTTACAGAGGTGAAAGGACAGACTGTTTCAGTGGCTTGGCATGGAATAGAAGTTGTGATAGACTTTTCTTCTGATGAGAAATCATAGGGAGGGGCTTTGACAATTTTTTGCAATGCTATTGGTGGGTCTAGTGTGGGTGACAGGTTGTGAGTACACAATAAATGTCGTTGAAGAGGAAGGGGAAGATACTTTGGGTAAAGTTTGTGAGGATGTGATTTTTAAGCATAAAATGTACAGATCAGAAAGATTATTAAATTCAATTCACCTTTATTTCTATAGCGCTTTCACAATGTAGATTGTGTCAAAGCAGCTTCACATAGACGTTCTAGTAAATTGAAACCGTGTCAGTCCAGTTTTCAGAGTTGAAGTTCAGTTTAGCTTAGTTCAGGTATCATTTTCACTGCTGAAAGTCCAAACACTGAACAGCAAATCCATCAATGCGCAGCTCCACAAGTCCCAAACCAAGCAAGCCAGTGGCGACAGTGGCAGGGAATAAAACTTCACTAAATGACGAAAGTGAAGAAAAAAACCTCGAGAGAACCTTTTATCATTTGGGCACGACCATTTCTCCTCTGGCCAAACGTCTTGTGCAGAGCTGCAGACTAGGCGCTGGCGGCTGGAGAATGCTGGACATCCATCGTGGAGAAGCTGCAGGTGTGAGTAGGTCACAGACGAGTGATCAGGCTGGTCCACGGGATTCATGCCAAGACTCATCTGTCACTAGGGTCTTTCAGGAATCATGCTCTCCACTCCTCTATGACCACCACAGCATCTGCTCAGGATACAGCCTGGTCTAGGATTATGGAGACCTTGGGATAATGAAAAACAGACTAACATAAGCGTAGATTACACTGTAAAACACATATTTGTTCATTATCAGATTCCATGTTTTGTTATTAATGTTTTTTGTTTATTTACAGTTGTGAATTGCATTATGGGACAGATTTCTGTTTTGTCAACATTTTGATGTTGAACATTCAACTCTGGAGTTTAACAAAGGGACTTTCATTGATATTTTAGTATTTCAAACTGTATATTTTATAAGAAATAAAATATAGGAATTAAGGTAATTAACATAACATTAAAAGTGTTGTCAGTTTATTACCAGGTTATTGTATTGTAATTTGCCACACAAACCCAAAATATCACTTCCAAATACTTACAAATGTCAATAAAAGTCACTTTTTTTAAGTAAGGAAAGAATAAAGTTCCATAATGCAATTCAAAGCATAAATAAATGAAAAAAAACAAACAAAAAAACTGTGTATCCAATGTCAGATTGTGGAGGGATCATATTTTTTTGGAGATGTTAATGGGATAGTTCACATAAAAATTACAATTCTGTCATAATTTACTCACTCTTGATTTGTTTCAAACCAGTTTGAGTTTTTTGGTTCTGTTGGACACAAAATAAGATATTTTGAAGAATGTTGGAAACCTGTAACTATTCATTCATTCATTTTCTTTTTTTTATCAGTGGATTTATCAGTGGATTTATCAGCGGAATGAACCTTCAACTATTCCGACATATGTTTAATGCAGTGGATGCCCTTCCAGCTGCAACCCAGTACTGGGAAACACCCATACACTCTCGCATTCACGCACTCATACACTGCGGCCAATTTAGTTCATCCAATTCACTTATATTACATGTGTTTGGACTGTGCGGGAAACCTGAGCACCCGGAGGAAACCCACGCCAACACAGGGAGAACATGCAAACTTCCACAGAAATGCCAACTGGCCCAGCTTGAACCAGTGACTTTCTTGCTGTGAGGCAGCAGTGCTAACCGTACCACTCCAACCTGTAACCATTGACTTGCTATTTGTGTCTTACTATGGAAGTTGGGCGACGCCGTGGCACAGTAGGTAGTGCTGTCGCCTTACAGCAAGAAGGTCACTGGTTTAAACCTTTGCTGGGTCAGTTGGTGTTTCTGTGTGGAGTTTGCATGTTCTCCCCATGTTCCCGTGGGTTTGCTCCGGGTGCTCCGGTTTCCTCCACAAGTCCAAAGACATGCGGTACAGGTGAATTGGGTAAGCTAAAATTGTCCGTAGTGTATGTGTGTGAATGAGAGTGTTTCCCAGTGATGGGTTGCAGCTGGAAGGGCATCCGCTGCATGAAACATATGCTGGATAAGTTGGCGGTTCATTCCGCTGTGGCGACCCCAGATTAATAAAGGGACTAAGCCGAAAAGAAAATGAACGAATGAATACTATGGAAGTCAGTGGTTACCCGCTTCAAGTGGAGATTAAGTAAATGATGACAGAACTTTCATTTTTGGGTGAACTGTCCCTTTAAGAGATGATGGTGTTGAGTAGCAAACTGAAGTCTGCAAATAGGTTTCTTGCATAAGAGCCCTATTATCATATATGACTACAGCTGAGAACAGCAATATGTTGATTCCAAACAGAACAGAAAGAAGTTGGATATTAAATGCACAGATCTTACATAACTAACCGACTTGCAAAGGCATGGTTGCAAAGAAGTTCAGACTTGTCTTGAAAATATTTATTAAAAATAAAATCAATTACAGAATTTGGATGTAATTCCAAACTCAGATGAAATGACAAACATTCTTTCGTCTGCAGAACACAGAAAATATTCTGGAAGAAAATGTCTCAGTGTTTATAGTCACTCAGTCTCTTTCTCTAAAATAACACTATATATTTGAGTGAAATATCCTTTATCATTTTGTATTATTTTGTATTAAATACATATACCATACATACAGAATACTGTATTTGAAGTCAAAATGATTTGCCCTCTGAATTTTCTTTTCTTTTTCCAATATTTCCTAAATGATGTTTAGCAGAGCCAGGATTTTTTTTCTGTATTTCCTATAATATTTTTTCTTTTGGAGAAAGTCTTATTTGTTTTATTTTGGCTAGAATAAAAGCAGTTTTTAATTTTTTAAAACCATTTTAAGGTCAATATTATTAGCCCCCTTAAGCACTATTTGTTTTTGATTATCTACAGAACAAACTACTGTTATACAATGACTTGCCTAATTACCCTAACTTTAACCTAATTAACCCTTTAAATGTCACTTTAAGCTGAATACTTGTAAAATATCTAGTCAAATATTTTGTACTGTCATCATGTCAAAGATAAAAGAAATCAGTTATTAGAAATTAGTTATGAACACTATTGATTCTCTCCGTTTAACAGAAATTGGGGACAAAAATATATAAATCTGACTTCAACTATATACCAGTATTAAATACACAATATGTAATTTGCACCACTTGAGGGCTGTATTGACAACAAACAAAGGTGTCATTTGATTATACCGAGACTGAGTGTGGAATCATGGGATATGTAGTCTTCATTGCATCCTACGGGATTCCTGGAGAAATCATGTTGATGGTTGAGCTAAAGTATTGAACATTTATTATCATGGTAGTATGAAACAGAGTAAAATAATCTGTATACTTCGAATGAAATCAAAAACAAACTCAAATGATGTCATTTCGAACAAAATCTGGCTGAAACGAAGTTATTTTTGATTTTGTTTCAGCAGAAACAGAAGGAAAATCTTCCAAACAAACACAATACACTGGAAAAAATGCTTTTCTTCCAAAAATTCTTAAATCAGGAAGCATTTTCCAGACAATCTAAAATATCAACCCATGCTCATTATGGATACGTACCCCGGTATACATTTCTGGAAAGAGCGAAATACATTGCAGGAGGTACGTTTTTTTTGCACTTTTTCAGATCTAAAAAATTCTCTCGCGAGTGCCATTCACACCTGCTGTTCTCGCGTGAATCCACCAGAGGCCGCTGTCGACTGACTGACCGACCAACCGATACTCCCACCCAGCCCCTTCCCTAAACCCAACCGATAGTGTTTTCAAAAGCACTGATTGACCATTGCCCACTGCCTTTCCTTAACCCAGCCGACAGTGTTTTCAAAAGCAATCCAGAAAAAGAAAAGCCCTCGCGGCAGCCTGATTTTTACCCCCCCCCAACCCCCCCGTTCTCCCTGTGTTGGCGTGGGTTTCCGCTGATTTTCCGCAGATTTTTAGCCCATCATTAATTCTGTTTATTTACTTGAGTAAATGTGTGTAAATCTGAATTTATTTAGTTTTTAAATTACACATATTTCACATATTAAGGTTTTAGTTATGAGACTCCCAAAATATTTCCGCAGAAATCTGCAGATTTTTACCAAAATTCTCTGCAGAAATTGCAAAAAAACGTCCGCAGATTCCATCTGGCCCTAGGAATAGGTGAATTGGGTAGGCTAAATTGTCCGTAGTGCATGAGTGTAAAAGAGTGTGTATAGGTGTTTCCCAGTGATGGGTTGCAGCTGGAAGGCCATCCGCTGCGTAAAACATATGGCGGATAAGTTAGGAGTTCATTCCACTGTGGCGACCCCAGATTATAAAGGGACTAAGCCGAAAAGAAAATGAATAAATGATGAATGTCAACACAGGCTCATTCTGAAAATGTAGCCCTATATACATTTCTGGAGATCGCGAATTATGTAGCCAGAGTAACGTATGGCTACATTTCATCTTTAAAATGAACTCGATAGGGCGGTATGACGCCATTCATTTTCACACTTACCAGCTGACCGCTTACCTCCGTGTGAACAGCTTTTCTGCTGTTACCAGTTTGTCCAGTGGCTCGCCCCATACGTTGGCGGAGTTGACCGCGACAACGGGGTTCGAATCCGGCTAAGAACGGTTCCAGAAAGGTAAAACCAAACAAAAGCCAAAAAATAAAATAAACAAGTAAATAACAGTGTGAGAATGTGGTAAAATCTGAAAATGTGGTAAAAAATCAGGGGGCTTTTCTTTTTCTGGATTGCTTTTGAAAACACTGTCGGTTGGGTTTAGGGAAGTGGGTGGCTGTTGGTCAATCGGTGGTTTTGAAAACACTATTGGTTGGGTTTAGGGAAGGAGGAGGGTGGGTCAGTCAATCAGTCAGTCATTCAGTCAGTCAGTCGACAGCGGCCTCTGGTGGATTTACGCGAGAACAGCAGGCAGGAATGGCCCTTGCGAGAGAAAATTGACATCTCAAAAAGCGCACACAGCGCCCTCTGCTGGATTCACGAAAAGAAAAACTGCAAAAAAAAAAACATAGCTCCTGGGACCTATTTGGCGCTCTCCAGAAATGTATATAGGGGTACGTTATCAGAATGAGCCTGGGCTGTATAATGTAAGAGCAACACAACAAAAAAGTTTTGGAACAAGTAAAAAATAAAGTGAGTTAATGATGGTGAACTACCCCTTTAAGCAAACTAAACCTAACATGTCGACCTGAACTTTGATCATCCTAATATAATATCTAAATCATGTCACCTCTGGGAAGATATTTCTAATTCTCCGAGTAAATCTCACAATGGCGCGGTCCTGTTGATTGTGTTAATGTCGTTATGCTGGATGGGTCGGTCCTGATTGTTTATACTGCTGGGATAATTCTTGTCTTATTTCCTAAGCGTAATTAAAGAAATGTATGTCTTCATCTCACCCTCTCACCTCCCCTGCTCACTTCCTAATGGAAAATTGATTGTTGTGACAGTAAATTCCTGTTTGATGTGCTGTAACAAGACAGCAATTTCCTTAAGAAAACGAGAGGCGAGCAATCACCGATGTACATGGAATGGCTGAAGCTAATTTAGCATTGGATAATCGAAAGCTCGCAGTGGATATATGTGACCTGTGGACCATTTAAATATCCATCTGTGGTTGTTTTAGCTAACCCTTCAGGGTCGTTTTTGGGAGTCCTTGTGGCTTTTGGATATTTGTGCTTATTTCTTCCACTTTTACTGGGCTGATATGCAACAAGGATGGATGTATATGCTTGCATTAAGTAATAACAAAAATTCTGCATGGTTGGTATGTTTTATGGAGGTAAACATCACAGACACAAAGCCAAAAAACATACTAAAAATATCTGAATAAGACATTTGAGAAGAACAGTATTGTTGGCTTAAATATTTACTATAAAATCATGTGAAAATTCTTATTTTCACTCTTTCTGAAGCAAGAACATTCTTTTAAACTCTATAAACCAGTGTATTTTTTTTCATAAGGGGAGTATGCAAGGTGAGGTGTAATGGGCCATGCATATTAAGTAGATTCTTCCCAGGGAGACAAAAGAACCTCCCCAGTCAATGCTAATGTTGGGGAGGGGTGGGGAGTGATATCTGTCGTCAAATGGAAATGGAAATCTATTTTTAATGTAATTTAGGCCCAATCCCAATTCTACCCCTTAGCCCTTCCCCTTAATTTCCCGTGAAGGGGTAGTGGTGTCCCAATTCTCTTTAGCTTGAAGGCGTAGGGCTAAGGGGAAGGGGTAGATAGCCCTCGAAAGGGAGATTTTTCAGGACCACACTCGAAACCAAGGGGAGAAAATTTCCCAGAATACACCAGGCCACAAATGCAGGATCGCTGCACCCGGAAGTAAGGAGATCCACAAATTTGTATTTTTGTCATCATTATGAATTTTTACAACAAACAAACATGTTTTAATATATTCATAACCGCGTTCGTGTTTTACCGTCATGCTTTTAAAAAAACGCTAAAATAAATACCGCTAAATTTGCGATCTATAATCCATAATCATAACTCTTGTAAGGCAGTCCCACAACATTCTGACACTCGATGACACTCGAATACCCTGTCAGAAAAGTCTTGTGGCTGGGAATGAGCTTTTACAGTGTCTGCTATAATGCTAATGCTGTTTTTGGTGTGTTTACATAGAGGAATATGGCCACTGTGTAAATGCACAGTACAGTTAAAATCTTATTGCCACATTAGATCGTTATGATAAGATAATATGTCTTCAGTGATTTCCTGAAGATAAATACCAAAAAATAAAGCAACTGGAATAACTACAGCAGTCGCGATCATCTGATCTCATATGAAGCAAGAGCTCATGATGACATATGATGACGTGTGCAGGTGCTGTAGTGCTGTCCCATTTCTTAGGGGTAAATTTTGAAGCCCTTCCCCTTCACACTCGGTTTTAAGAGCCATGGGGAAGGGGTAGGGGTAGAATTGGGATTGGGCCTTAGTCTATTCTCCATTGAGCTAAGTTGTTTAAGCTTGTTTTAAGACACATGTAATATGTAAGATATTATTAAGCAGTATAATTGCAGATATTTTGAGATGATTTCATGTTTCTGTGTTGATTGTGAGGAAATGATCATGTCTAAATTGTTAAGAATATGCTTTATTTAAATCATGAATCAGTGTACATACCGAACCATTCAAAAATAATTAAAGGTGCTGTATGTAAGTTTTTGACTCTTCTAAAGCATACAAATACAATAATATGTGTGCAGATATTTAAGAAACATCCCAAGTGAACATACTTGTTTAACTGACAAACAATGCTAAAGTCAGATATTCTGCTTTGAAAATGTTTTTTCCCGTGCCGGAACGCTGTCTTTGTTTAGGTAATTTTCACATGCACATGCCAGTTTAACCAATTATAATTCAGCACCCCGGGTTGCCTTGTTGGAAAACAGAATATTTCATTCATTCATTCATCCATTCATTCATTCAGAAAGACTCTGAAAGCATGCGTCCATGAGCGAAATGCTACAGTGTAGTGGAAAGTATCAGATGTCAAAATGAGACAGATTCAGTTCCACATGACATTAATTAGCAAATGACATAAATATTAGGAACGTGAGCAGGTTACATCGCGTGTCCTAACAACACGCTGTGACGAGATTGTTATGAGTGATGAGCCATTTGGCTGTTTGCACCACAAAACACGGCAGAAATTTAAATACAGCCTTTCAGAAGCACAGAATATGCACTCACTCACAAAACGGTAAGGTTTAGAATCTATTTAATACATGTTAACCCTCTTTAACATCATTAAAGGTGAAGTGAACTTTCTGCTTTCAGTATATGGTAATACACGTCATGTAAAATGCATTCAAACTCGCATTGTTAGCATTTAGCACTGAATAAAGCACACGAGGCTTACCTGAGGTGATCTGTCATAGGTTTCTGTTGTTCAGCTGTGAGAAATAGAAGCCGCTTCTAATAAATCAATACGAGGTGTTGATTAGAACCAAAACTCCTTTTAATATAGAGAATATTCCCTCAATCGCGTGTCGTTGCTTTTATTTAGAACACAGTTTAAAATCCCTCAAACTGGCAACCCGGCGTACCTTTATTATGATTCAGGACTGCAATACCTAGTTCAACCACTGGGTGTCAAACTTACATACTGCACCTTTAACTTTAAACTGTTAAAAAGTGACTATTTATTATTTATTTATTTAACCAGGAAAGTTCTATTGAGATACAATATCAATAATATTCATTCATTCATTTTCCTTCGGCTTAGTCCCTTAAAATGAATGAATGAATCATTACTCTGAAAAATGTTAGCAAAAAATGTGTTGTGATGCTTGAAAACTTTTTTATCTATAACCAAAATAATATAGCCATTTGGTGATTTTGATATCAGTTACAGTCAATTTAACGAGTTACAAAAAACACACACACACACAATATTTAATCCTATGTATTATAAACAGCAGACTGGACTCTGGGAAAGTGTGTTGTTGTTGTGCACCAGAGCAGTGCTGGCCTACATTACCACATGTATACTGCGGTACAGTGTTTGACCCTCAGGCAGCTAATATTCACACATCGATTAGCTTGAACTTTCCACCCGCTCTGACGAAAACTGTGTTGAGTCGTTGCTCCTTTTTCAGATCTCATTTGAATCATTTTCATTTCGTTTCCACAAGCCTGACCTTTATTTGCAGTTCCTGTGAAGACTAAACCACTTACAGTTGAAGAAAAAATGATTTGCCCCTACTGTGAATTTCCTTTGCTTTTCAAATATTTCAGACTCAGACTCAACTTTATTATCCCATTTAGGGAAACTAAAATTGCAGCAAGTTGCCAAAACACAAGCGAAGATGTGCACATTACCAAAATATTACCACAAAACATACAGTTGAAGTCAGAATTATTCGCCCCCTTTGAATTTTTTTTCTTTTTCTAATATTTCTCAAATGATGTTTAACAGAGCAAGGACATTTTCACAGTATGTCTGATAATATTTTTTCTTTTGGAGAAAGTCTTATTTGTTTTATTTTGGCTAGAATAAAAGCAGTTTTTAATTTTTTAATAAACATTTTAAGGTCAATATTATTAGCCCCTTTAAGCTATATTTTTTTTCGATAGTCTACAGAACAAACCATCGTTATACAATAACTTGCCTAATTACCCTAACCTGCCTAGTTACCCTAATTAACCTAGTTAAGCCTTTAAATGTCACTTTAAGCTGAATACTAGTATCCTGAAAAATATCTAGTCAAATATTATTTACTGTCATCATGGCAAAGATAAAATAAATCAGTTATTAGAGATGAGTTAGTAAAACTATTATGTTTAGAAATGTGTTGAAAGTTCTTCTCTTTGTTAAACAGAAAATGGGGAAAAATAAACAGGGGGGCGAATAATTCTGACATCAACTGTACAATTTTTTTAGATGCGTCTCCCTCCCCGCTGGACTCATTTATTGAATGGCTGCTATTGTAAAATAATTTCTAATTCTGTTTGTCCTGCAAATAGGAACTCTAAAATGATGTCCTGATGGCAGCAACTGAAACACAATGGGGAATCCGGGGTGCATAAGATACCCTGAACTCTCTTGAAAACATAATTACGGTAAATTACTATTGGACCAGTTTGGTTAAAAACGATGATTAGGGCCAGACAGAATCTGCGGACATTTTTAACTATTTCTGTGGAGATTTTTGTAAAAATCTGCGGATTTATGCGGAATTATTTTGGGAGTATCATAACTACAAACTTAATATATGAAATAAAAAATAATATCTTTTAAACTTTTATTTAATGTTTACAATGCAAATCCAATTAAATCCACTTATTTGGTAACCAAAGCAAGTCTCTCATATAATATACAGTTGAAGTCAGAATTATTAGCCCCCCTCTTTATTTTTCCTCCCAATTTCTGTTTAACGGAGAGAAGATTTCTTCAACACATTTCTAAACATAATAGTTTTAATAACTCATCTCTAATAACTGATTTATTTTATCTTTGTCATGATGACAGTAAATAATATTTGACTAGATATTTTTCAAGACGCTTCTATACAGCTTAATGTGACCTTTAAAAACTTAACTAGGTTAATTAGGTTAACTAGGCAGGTTAGGGTAATTAGGCAAGTTATTGTATAACGATGATTTGTTCTGTAGACTATTGAAAAAATATAGCTTAAAGGGGCTAATAATTTTGTCTTCAAAATGGTTAATAAAAAATTAAAAACTGCTTTTATTCTAGCCGAAATAAAACAAATAAGACTTTCTCCAGAAGAAAAAACATTATCAGACATACTGTGAAAATTTCCTTGCTCTGTTAAAGATCATTTGGGAAATATTTAAAAAAGAAAAAAAAATCAAAGGGGGGCTAATAATTCTGACTTCAACTGTATCTACTAAACAACAGAAAATATGACTTTACAAACTGTATTGTAACTAAATCAAATGAACACTTTCATATTAGTCAATATTATTACTGAAATTAATTTAAAAACTGATTAAATATAAATTTACACACATTTACACAAGTAAATAAATAGACTCAACGATGGGCTAAAAA
The DNA here is from genome assembly GCA_903798195.1 of Danio kyathit. Taxonomy (NCBI): domain Eukaryota; kingdom Metazoa; phylum Chordata; class Actinopteri; order Cypriniformes; family Danionidae; genus Danio; species Danio kyathit. Next base: position 4,287,747 of record LR812530.1, on the reverse strand, counting down.
TCTGCGGATTTCTGCGCGCGCAGATTTTGTGTGGGCCTACCGATGATCTTGCCTGCCGCCTACACAAGGCTACTCAACCTGTTCTTATTTGACAGACTCAGATTAGCGTACCAAGCTACAATGCAGAAAGATAAAACAGATTCAATAAAATGTTTATAAAACAGTGTCATCAGATAGATACAAACCCGAAATGATCTAAGTTTCCTCAGAAAAAACTGTATTTATTGAACTTTTTTATAGACAACCTAGGTGTTAGGTTGGAATGTCAACATGTTGTCAATAACAACTCCTAGATATTTATGCGTGTCAACAATTTCAATGTCAAATGAGTTTAACAGAGCAAGGAATTTTTCACAGTATTTCCTATAATATTTTTTTTTCTTCTGGAGAAAGTCTTATTTGTTTTATAGAATAAAAGCACATTTAAATCTTTTTTTAATTAAATTATTATTTTTGTTTTTTAAATTATTATAAATTACTATTGACCACTTTAAGGTCAACATTATTAGCCCCCTTAAGCAATATGATATTTTCAAATGTCTACAGAACAAACCACTGTTATACAATGACTTGCCTAATTACCCTTACTTGCCTAATTAACCTAGTTAAGCCTTTAAATGTCACTTTAAGCTGAATACTAGTGTCTTGAAAAGCATCTAGTCAAATATTATGTACTGCCACTTGTACTTGTCATTTTTTTTTCATGCATCACTCTGCAGTCTTCAAAAACAAGCTAATTAAATAACTCATTCATTCATTCATTTTCTTGTCGGCTTTGTCCCTTGCGGGGTCGCCACAGCGGAATGAACCGCCAACTTATCCAGCACAATTTTACGCAGCGGATGCCCTTCCAGCCGCAACCCATCTCTGGGAACTTCCACACACACATTCACACTCATACACTATGGACAATTTAGCTTACCCAATTCACCTGTACTGCATGTCTTTGGACTGTGGGGGAAACCGGAGCACCCGGAGGAAACCCACGCGAACCCAGGGAGAACATGCAAACTCCACACAGAAACGCCAACTGACCCAGCCCAGCCGAGGTTCGAACCTGCGACCCAGCGACGTTCTTGCTGTGAGGCAACAGCACTACCTACTGCGCCACTGGGTTGCCCTAATTAAATAACTTAAACTCAAAATAATCTTCCATGTTAATTTATTTGACAGGTAACTTTGTGTTGTAGGAGAACACGTTTCTAACATTCAAGTACATCAAGACACATTTTTGCACCTGTAAACTTTAACAGATGCAGTTGAAGTCATTTTTTTTGCCCTCACAATAATTTAAAGTAATGTTTCCCAAGTGATCTCTAACAAGCCAATGAAATTTTCACAGCATTACCTGTGAAACAAAAATAATTCTTCTGGAGTCATAATATGTCTTACTTTTTATAGTTTGTCTTAAATAAAAGCAGTTTTTAATTTTTAAAAAATCAATTTTAAGGTGAGTGTTATTAGCCTCCTTAAGAAATATTTACTGTATATTTTTGATTGTCTACACAACAAACCGGTTATACAATAACTTGACTAATTATTCTAACTTTCCTAGTTAACATAACATAGTGAAGTCTTTAAATTACACTTTAATCTGAATCAAAGACTATGGAATACTTAAAGGGACTTTGTCTGAATACAACCATTTTGCTAAATAACAAGTAAAATATTATGCACTGTCACCATGGGAAAGACAAAAAAAGTTGTTATTAGAAATGAGTTAACCTATTATGTTTAAAAACGTGTTGTAAATAAATCATGTGTTTGAAGATGCTTGATGTCACGACTGAAAACAAAAATGAATGAAGGCAGAACTAAACGAGCTGAATATGACTTTTACATGAGCATGACTGAAAACTAAATTTGATCAATGTGTTACATCTGTTCTCCGGCACTTGCTGACTGTTTGTGAATTCAAGACTGCATTTCCTAACGTACAACTATGTACACTAAATTTCTGATTAATAATAGCCTATGCATAGCCGAGGACTTCCTCTATTAAACGTTCTAAAATCGCTATTGAAAACAGCAGTCTAATATAATCAACAGTGGACATTTTGATAGTGTTTCACAACATGAACATGACTGAAGTTGAATTTTTTTTATTACCTCTGTCAATTTGGGGGCTTAACTTCTGACGAATATGGGAAACCAGCCTGATCTCACGAGGAAACGTACTGTAAGTACTTTACGTTTTGTCAGTTTAGTGACTAATTTGTTCGAGTTTAGTCGTACAAAATTGTACGATTTTAAAAAGGAGACGTGGCACCCCACCCCTAACCCCAACCATCATTGGGTGATGAGCAAATTGTAAGAATTAGATTGTGCGAATTCATATGAATTAGCCACTAAATCAAAAAGTTACGAATTGCCGTGAGATTGCGTTGTTGAAACTGAGCAGCACCGTCACTGACAAAAGTCAAGGGTAAGCAGAGAGAGCGAGTGCGTGCGAGAGAGGACTCAGTTATATCTCCACTCTGCCACCGATGGCTCGCTTCTCCGTGGCATTTTAGTTGTGACACAAAAATATGCGTTCAAATTTAGGGGGGCCAGAGGGGAGGCCAAGCTTGTTGACACGGGGGCACAAATCTATTACATTTAGAAATGTGTTGATAAAATCTTCTGTCTGTTAAACAGAAATACAATGGGGCTAATAATTCTGACTTTAATGGTATATAATTCAAGGAAGATTCAAAGCAGCGCCTTTATTGCAAGTGTTTTTGCTGCTTGATATCCACTCTGTGATACGTTTGCTTACAGATCAAGATCCATAAAGAGGCCTGTTCTGCAGAGATGAACTTAATGCTCATTGACGTGCAATACTCGTGTCCTAATAGTCCAGACCGGCCTCTCCTGTCCCCCGCGGCCTAAAGTAATTGATCCTGCTATGGTTAGCTCCATGCTAATCCATCAGCGAACAGCTCATTTACAGTAGAGCCGCTGCATTCATCTCTCTCCATCCTCAACAGATTCACTCTGTAGACTTTATTATGGGGAAGATTAAAAAATGGAGGTTTCCTTCAGTGTCGCATTTGGCCACCATGCGGAGGAAGTCTCGGTCCCGGCGGAAGAGCGTGGAGGGTCTTTGCGCTAGCACTCTTTTAGGGGTTTTGCACACTAGGACCTGGTTACTAGACGCTCAGTTGGTGTATCTGCTGGAACGGACTCTAGCAGGTCCCGTTCTTCCTCCTCGAACTCAGTCGCTCTGCTCTTTTTCTCGCTCTTCCTCTGCAGATGGTGGAAATGAGGATGCCGGAGACCTGCAGAGCGCCACTTTGGATCCCTTTCACAGCTACACAGGACCAGGTAAGCTTTCGTTCCAGTGGTGTAATGTGGATATGTAAATGTTTTGGACGCATCTTTAAAGAGCCCCTATTACACATTAAAAAGGGTCATATTTTGGTTTTATGGGTCTCCAACAACATACTGATATGCATGCAAGGTCAAAAAACACTTTCATGGTTTTATAATATGCATTTATTTTTACCTAATTATCCCAGCAACTCCCATATGAATCTTTCAGCGATTCATTTGTTCCCAAACCCTCCTTAGCACGATGCTAATCTGCGCTGATTGGACCGATGACAGCCTGTTGCGATTGGTCGACAGCGTTCAGCGCGAGACAGTAAAATGCCCAGCGCGGTTTATCAAGCCCCCAGGTCGCCAACATTGGTATTGGATCCGATCGCAGGGGACGCCCGAAACACGCTCCATAGTAACCTTACTAACACCATGGTAAACAGTACCCAGTTCTCAACAGTGTTATTCAGACACCTCACCCCCGAAAGCAGTGCAGTTAAACACCAGCATATTGCTCTATTCTTAAGTATGACACACATTCAGTATCCTACCTGTGAACAATGGGATGTTAATATAAGGGATATGCCCACCATAGTAAGGGATTCCCCCGATGCCCCCCCTTAAAAAATCCCCAAATTACTAAATATGTTGATTTGGAGCTGTTTCATTGTAAATAAACAGTTAAATGGTCAGTAATATGTTTTTATATTATTATTTATATTTACATATTTTTATATTTACAAAAGAAAAAAAATAGTATACATTAGCAGCAAATACATTAGCAAACAGTTCAGCTTATTAAATGAATAGCTATAATTCATTCATTCATTTTCTTGTCAGGTTTGTCCCTTACGGGGTCGCCACAGCAGAATGAACCGCCAACTTATCCAGCACGATTTTACACAGCGGATGCCCTTCCAGCCACAACCCATCTCTGGGAACTTCCACACACACACATTCACACTCATACACTACGGACAATTTAGCTTACCCAATTCACCTGTACTGCATGTCTTTGGACTGTGGGGGAAACCGGAGCACCCGGAGGAAACCCACGCGAACGCAGGGAGAACATGCAAACTCCACACAGAAACGCCAACTGACCCAGCCCAGCCGAGGTTCGAACCTGCGACCCAGCGACGTTCTTGCTGTGAGGCAACAGCACTACCTACTGCGCCACTGCGTTGCCAATAGCTATTATAATGAAATAAAATCAAGCTATCAAATCTCATTAACCTTTTCTTCACTGTATAACTGACACATTCTGATTAAAGAGCAACGAATGAATGTTTTATTTATTTCGATTTTTTTCGTTTGATTACATTAAATTGCAGGTGTCACTATAAAAATGCACACATCTAAAGTTATAAAGAAAGCATTCGATTGCTTTCCTAACTTTTTCTGCTCATTTAGGACGAAATTAGTTGTGTTTGAAAAAAACCCCACCAAGATCGACATCTTTAGATATTATTATTATTAAATATGTGTATATGTCTGTTTAAACACGCACCCAAAACCCATGCTGCGTCCCAATCCGCATACTATCCGTCCTAAATAGTATGTGAAAGTAGAATTAGTATGTCCCAAATCGTAGTATGTTGAAAAGAGTATGCCAAAAATTCCCGGATGGTTTACTATTTCCGGTCAAAATGTTAAGTGTAGAAGCGTCCATACTCTAACCGCTGATATTGCCCACAGTACATTGCGCGTTGGACGTGAATTCGATTAGAACTACAAAACGCGGGTGAAAAGTGTAAACAAACTACAAACATGATGTACGCGCGAGACCAACCGTCAAGCAGAGAGGCTTCGGTAAAGATGTTTGTATGACTGTTAATTAAAATCTAGCCCACTGGAGAATATTTAAATAGCGTTGTCTGTGTTATATTTCATCTGCAACAACAATACTGAACTTATATAAAGACGTGTTTGGACATTACCGTCTGAAAGCAGAATTATCCAAAGACCTGAGGAGATTTCTCTGCATGAAAGACTCGTGAATGGGAGATTATCCTGCTGCTGCTTCTCCAATAAGGTAGGAAATTAAATACGACAGAAATGTGGATGATTGACAGGGCTCTTAAGCAACACAACGATCTGTGTAACGAGGAAGTAGTGTGTCCCAAAGCTTGCATACTTTTCAGTTACACACTCAAAAGTATATATTTTTCCTCCACAAAAAAAGTAAATACTTTTAGGTCGTAGTATAAGTATGCGAATTGGGACGCAGCACCAGACTTTCGCTCCGTTTCAAATCGCGTGTACAGAATCTGTTTGGGAAACAGCGTCTATTTATCACTATGGAACGCGTCAGCTGACAGTCACGCACAGCTATATGACTGTTTTGAGGATTGCATATGAAGGGGAGACGGCACATGTAATAAAAGGAAAGGGTATCTCGCCGTTTTTATATTTATTTCAAAGTGTTTTCATGCCTAAACAAAGCGAAAGCACAGAACAGACTCACATTAAAGAGCAAAGGGCAGCCCCTGGGGGTTTGGCAGTATGGGTTGCGTATAGGGAGGCTCTGCTCTTTAATGTTTATTGCCATGCTTCAGAGAAAGATTAAAAATACGGGAGAAATACGGGAAAATACCTTTACGGGATGATACCGGGATAGAACTGTAAAATACGGGAGAATCCCGGGAAAAACGGGAGGGTTGACAGGTATGTTCAGTATTAATCCACACAGCAGCACAAGCTAAACTATTCTGAACCTTGACCGCTGCACCTGTGTAGGAACAGCTATGGTGGCCGTTTGGATGGTAGCCATTGACTTCCATTGTAGAAAAAACAAATACTATGGAAGTCAATAGGTGCCAGCTACCAGCATTCTTCTAATAATCGTTTATGTTCAAGAGAAGAAACTCAGATAAGTTTTGAATAAGTGAAGAGTGAGTAAATGATGGCAAGTTCTTCCTTTTTGGGTGAACTATGACTTTAAAAAGCTTTAAACTGCCTTACAAGTTTGTGAATTTGACGTGTGTTCTTGATCTGTGTGTCCTCCAATCCTGCAGGGGGCAGTGTAGACAGTGACTGTGTCTTTGAAGGGGATTATTCTGTGGCTCCTCTGTCTGCGGCGGATGGTTTTCAGCACATGCGTGTGATGGAGGGAGTTTCTCGATCCCTACCTTCATCACCTTTACTCACACACCAGATTTCCAGCTCGCACCTGCCGTCTGCTAAGATCTTCAGTACGGCCACAGGTACTGAACTCTGTTACAATGACATAAATGGTAATACCTGTGGAAGAGTCACACCTGAGCTGATCAGGGGGGTTTAATTATAGTAGTCTTGGTGATGGAGGCTGTTTATATTGATGCTGAGGCAGTGTGTTTTTTTGCTTTATTTGATCAATTTTTAATTCAGATATTTTTTCTTTATTTTATTTTATTCATTTATAATTTTATAGTGGACTCTTCTGCATGTCCAGATTTTATTTTATTTTATTTTATTTTATTTTATTTTATTTTATTTTATTTTATTTTATTTTATTTTATCTTATTTTATTTTATTTTATTTTATTCATGTACAAATACAATAATATTTTAGTTTAGTTTAATTTACCCTTTTCACATTTCCTAATTTACAGGAGTGCTATTATTTATTTATTGCAAAGCTATAATTTATTTATTTATTTATTTATTAACACACTCAAGCTGTTATTTTATTTTATTTTATTTTAGACTCATCTATATAGGTTCCCACTGCAAAATCCCTAGTTATCACAACTACAATTTTATTTATAACTATTTTAATAAAAAATAAAATAATTTATTTAATGAACAATTGCAATAATATTTTATTTTAATTCATTTGATTTTATCTTACAGTTTTCACATTTCCAAATTTCCACAAGTGCTACTTGCATTTATTTATTTATTTATTTATTTATTTATTTATTTATTTATTTATTTATTTATTTATTTATTTATTTATTTATTTATTTATTTATTTATTTATTTATTTATTTATTTATTTAAACAAACTCAAGAGGTCTTTATTTTATTTTATTTTATTTTAGACTCATCCCACTGCAAAATCCCAAATCGTAACTACAATTTTATTCATAATTACTATAAAAAAATTTTTATATATATTTTTTAAAGTACAATTGCTGTAATATTTGTTATTTTAATTCATTTTATTTTATCTTAACGTTTTCACATTTCCTAATTTCCAGTAGTGCTTTTATTTTATTTTATTTTGGACTCTTTTTTTACCCATATAGTTTCTCAGTGAAAAGTCCCAAGTTATTATAACTACAATTTTATTCATAATTACTTTAATAAAAACTGCAATAATAATTTATTTTATATTTATTTTATTTGCTACTTGCATACCTTTATTAATTTATTTATTCAAACAGACTCAATGCATCCTTTTTTTAATTTAAATTATTTTATGTACAAATACAATATTTTATTTTAATTTATATTAATTTATTTTACCCTTTTCACATTTCCTTATTTAAGTGCTACTTGCATTTATGTATTTATTTATTTATTTATTTGAACAGACTCAAGGTGTTATTTATTTTATTTTATTTTATTTTATTTTAGACTCATCTATATAGGTTCGCATTAAAATCCCTAGTTATCAAAACTACAATTTTATTCATAATTATTTTAATAAAAAATAAAGTAATTAATTTAATGAACAATTGCAATAATATTTTTTTTATTCATTTTAATTTATCTTACAGTTTTCGCATTTCCTAATTTCCAAAAGTGCTACTTGCATTTATTTATTTATTTATTTGTTTGTTTGTTTGTTTTATTTATTTTATTATTTATTTAAACAAACTCAAGGCTTCATAGTTTTATTTTATTTTATTTTATTTTATTTTATTTTATTTTATTTTATTTTATTTTGAACTCTTTTCACCTATGTAGGATTTTAGTGCAAAGTCACAAGTTATTATAACTACATAAAATGTATTCATAGTTACTTTTAAAAACTATTTTTTATTAATTTTATTTTATTTTATTTTACCATTTTCACATTTCCCAATTTGCAGACATGCTACTTGCATACCTTTATTTATTTATTTATTTATTTATTTATTTATTTATTTATTCGTTCATTCATTCATTTATTTATTTATTTATTTATTTATTTATTTATTTATTTATTTATTTGTTTGTTTAAACAGACTCAATGCATCATAGTTTTATTTTATTTCATTTTATTTTAAGGCTTTTAAAAAAAGAGAGAAAATAAGTAATAAATATTATGATATTTGTTATTATTTTGTTTCAAGATTTGCCATCACTTCATAAGCTGTTGTATTATAATCATTTGACTAAATTTCTACAATTTAATGCCAAAATAATACAACTATATAATATGCGACTATAATATAATAATGTTAAAATCAAAATAAATACAGAATAATGGCCACATGAAAAAATTTACTTTTCAACGTTCACAATATTTCCATTTGTGAAAATGCATTATTACATTTTATGAAAAGACTCCATACGTTTTACAATATGTCCAGAAAGTGTCCAGAAGCCTTTCTGTGTGTCCACTAGGGTGAGCCAGTCTCATATCACTGCAGAAGCTTGACCAGATACATGTACATGTTACAGCAGCATCACACTGACATTTTAATAACCCCCTCTGTGCTGTGTCAGAAGATGTTGCTTTAGAAAAGCAGGTTTATACCATGACGCTTACATTCCTTTAAGAAGTAGAACACATCCTTGCACATTCATCAGTTGTGAAATCAAGTGCATTGTGGGAGTTTGTCTGAAAAGGACAGCGGTGTTGTTGATGTGAGTCACTCAGTGGTTCTGATGCTGCTCTTTGTGATGTTAATGACTCTCACTGCTCTGATTTAAGGCTCACTTTCATACAGATTGGATGCTTGGTTTCAAAGTTGGATGGTTAGCATTTACGGAAAACAAAATGGCAGCAGCATTTGTATAAAAACAGCAGTTGTGTCCCAAATGACACACTTATGCACTTAACCATGTAGTGTATGAGTTTAGTGTCGTCCAAAATGAAACACTAACATTATTTATTTTACTAAACTCTCAAATTTTCAGATTACAGTAGGTCTGTCTGAGATACTGGGTGTGGCTAACATATGTAACCACGCCCCTCCAGCTGTCAGTTTTGACAACAAACAGAAATGGTGAGCAGGAGGATTCTGTTAGGTTGTAATAACTCTCCCCAAACCTTTTTCCCCATCTTTTTGAATGAAATGGCTACTTTTAATACATCCAATCAGCTCGCAGTAGAAAAAAAACAAGCCACGCCAACTGTTTTCTCATTTCATATTCTATTTCTCTATGAACTGCATTATAATATGAAATAAAAACGATCATAGCTTCCTGTTTATGTGAACTTTATAGGTTCAGTATGTAAGATTGACACCCAGTGGTTGAACTAGGAATTGCACTCCAAATTCAAAACACTTTTTCGCCTGCCTCCTTTGATGACTCTACGCAAATGCAGGTTGCCAGAACGTTCTCGTGGCTGAAAAAGCATAAACATCTCTGATAAGGATCACCTCAGGTACTGATTATGGGCTTTATTGAGTGTTAAATGCTATAATGTGAGTTTGAATACAATTTTACGTGACATTATATCCGTACTACTGAAAGCAGCGGCAGATTCACCTCAGATCTTGAAAATAATATAAACATATAGATTGAACTTAAACTTAAGAACTGTGACTCGGTGCAAATAAATAAATATCAGTCATTCTTTATGTACTTTTAATAATGTTAAAGGGCTTAAATATGCATTAATTGAATTTTGCTCTGCTTTCCATTTTTTCCACTGTTCTGTGCTTCTGATCTTATGTATTTAAATGTTTCTATAGTGCCGCGTCTGGTGCGGATAGCCAAACCAACAGTGTTGCAATATAAGCTGTTCAGCTAATGTTTACATTTGTGGTATTTATATTATTTGCTAATTAATAACCACCTTATGTGGAGTTTTATCTCTAAATCTGTATCTCATTGCGGAGGCGGTTACAACTGTGGTTTTCCACCAATTAAAGCAACCCTGGGTGCTGAAATACAATTGTATTGGGTGGTATAAACTGGCAGTGGGTGGGTTATAGAGACCAAAACAAAGTGTGGACTCCATTTCCATTTCATATTTCAAGAGCACTAATTGTTTATAAGGAATAGGAAGTGTGGAATTACTCGTTTAAAAAAACAATGTGTGTTAAACTTGTTATTGTCTTTTTGTGATGGTTTAGAAATTAAAGGCAATAGTTTTCCTCTTTGATGCTGTTGTCCTGACAAACAGTCAGAGTATGATGCTAACCATATTTGGGTGACACTCTTCACCGCAGTGAGTGTTTGAATGATGAAGATTTCAGTTTTCAGAAAAGAAAAGTTGATGAAGAAAATTCCAAAAAGAAAAGAGTTATGCATTCATTTTGCTCTAATCCAGCACAAAACTCTTCAGTTTGATTAGTAATGTGATGGCTGGAGTTGTGAAGAGTGGAAATGTCAAACGCCACTATGAAACTTAAGTATATGTTACTGATGCAATACATACAGGGTCATTTCTCTCATCATAATACTCTGCATTTTGCACCATGTTCATTTTGAACATACTCTGGTTGTGTGTTGTTCATCAAAATGGCTTCAAGAGTTCACACTTAGATATTGCTTGACGCTATTAGCAGGTTTGGCATGCTGTCCCGGGAGAGAACCCTGAGCTCGGAGATGATTGAGCCCAGGGCTCCCACCTGGTCAATTGAGCATGTACAGGGAGGACGAGATCAGGTAGTTCTCGAGAGCTCCCCGTGGTAAAGAAAGAAAGGTGGAGAAGGGGTGGATGGGGGGTTTCTTCGGAAAACGAAGATAAGGGAGTAATATTTGCTATGCTACTTATAGTGAGTTTGGAGTAATCTGATTGGCTAACTAATGATTGTAGATGAGAGACCAGCTGCGGTCAATTATATCACGTGCTCCTCTCGAAATTAGTTTGTGAAACTTCACTTAAATGAAGTGTCACTTGTCATTTAGTCATGTTTGCACTTGTTATTAATGTATTTTTTAATGGAAAAGTCAGTGGATTTTTTTTAAATGCTTCATTTATATGTGCATGTTTATTAAAAAAGTTTTATTAAAACCAATTTTTCTGGAAAATTCAGATATTGATGAAAATTCAGACAATTTAGAGCAGGGCTATTCAATTAGTTTGTCATGGGGGCCAGTTCATGAAAAGCATCCCAAAAGAAGGGCCGGAGAGATATGAATTGCAATATGAGTGATGATGACACAACAGCATATAAGAGCCCATATGTTGTATTTTTGCTCCTTAAGACACACACGTTGTATTTTTCTACATTAAAATGTTAATATATTGTATTTTGAAACTACATTAAATCAGTGAATTGTACAATAGATTTTTTTACAAACATTCAAATGTTGTATTTCAGAGCACAACAACAGCAGCGCATTGCTTAAGTAGGCGTCTTCTACATTCAGACACATTCATATGTTATGTTTTAAACTGCATAACAATTATGGATGCAACAATTATAGAGTTTGGTTGTACGATTATATAGTCTGAAGAATAATCATGGTTTCTCTGTTATCACATCTAATGTAAATTTAAGCTTTATATTAGCTAGAATTAGATCTGGACATCCCTAACTAATACTAAACCTTTAAAGGGCATTTTCATTAACAATAGTTTTTATACTGTAGGTTTTTTCTGTGCTTATAGGGCTACACAATTATGTGTGTTTATATGATATAATAATAATTATTATGAAGGTCGGCGCATATATTTAGATTAACTGTTGTTATCATGTGCGTTCATACATACGTAATCATTTTAATAATAATTTGTCTAACATATCTTTTGTTTACATGCACTGAAAGGCACACACAACCCTCACCGCTACAGCATGAGATGTTTTCTACTGCGTGCGGCCGGAAAGCTCCCGCGCAAGCTCCCGCTTGCGCCCGCATATTGGCATATATTCTTACATTAGAAATAACAAACTTGCATGCGGTAAAGACGAGATATGGGAACGGCCCGCTGCAGCTGCTATAGTTAATCCGGTGTGTGTGCTATTAGCCTCGGAACTTTCAAAACTGTAGCGCACAGTTGGCAACTTGGTATAACTTTGTTCAATTGCAGCAGTTTCACTCTGTGCAACAGAAATGCGGCTTAGAGAAGCCTTTACGATTAATTAACCATGACGAATTAAAGCGCAGTTAATAGTGAAATCGGCTAATCGTTGCATCCCTAATAACGATATCAGTGCATTGTACAAAAGGGAAAAGGTCTTTTCTACAAACATATTTAAATGTTTTCGGCTGCTCTCGCCGCTCGCTTAATGTCAGGTGACTCACTCTCCGCGCAGCTCATGCTATATTGAATAGACTCGCGTCACTTCATAACTATAGCGGCTGTTTTTCGACTGAACTAAATTTATTTTTGATGTCTTGGTCACACTATTTGGAGGGCCAGAACAAATTGCCTTGGGGGCCGGGTTCGGCCTGTGGGCCGCCAATTGTGTAGCCCTGATTTAGACCATTGATTTATTTAATGTATGGCCTATTATGCCTCTTTTTACAAGATCTATACAAAATAAGTCAGTGATGTCCCTAGAGTGTGTGTGTGTGAAGTTTCAACTCAAAATACCCCACAGATAATGTTATAGAACTTTTTGAAACTGACCCTTTTAGGCTTTAATCCTAATTGTGCCATTTGGGTGACTGTCGCTTTAAATTCAAACGAGATTGTGCTCTTTTCAAAAGAGGGCGGAGCTACAAATGCCTTTGTGTGAGCATAGTGGCAGATTCAAAAACAAGACTTATGTCATATGCTAATGAGGGAGAGATGGTCTCTAGTGGGCGGGGCTTTCCCCTCTGATGAAACGTACAATGAGAGAATGTCAATCAAAGTGTTTCTGCAGACTGTTTTTATCAAGTGTGATTATAAAAAAAATAATAATTAATACATTTTTACCAATAGGAGCTGGTTATATTTGCCACACAACTGTGTTTAAACCCCTTATAAAAGTGATTTTTGCATAATAGGTCAATTTTAAGAGTTGAGAACCCCTAAAAGATTAGAAATGCTCTCACCCCAAGCCAACAAACCATAACATATATCTAATCTTAGCGGTCTACAAGACGAATGGTTGGAGAATCCTCTAAACCTTGTTTAGGAGTAGAAGAAAAGTGTTTTTCCAGTTTGGAGGTCTCCTATATTTGCTCCCAGCATTAATTGCAGTGTGTTTTCCAGCGGCTGAATTGTAATTCTCCAGCGTAAGCAGCGTGCAGAGCTTCTCATCTCCGCTAATGAAAGTCAGGCCTCTTTATGAGCGCCGTTTTATCCCGTTTTTCATGTTTTTACTGCATATTCATGAGAACCTAATCAGGTGTTGCTTTTGCATTTAAGAAATGTTCTTTTATTATGGAGGAAAACAAACCGTGGACTGAGAGTTATATGTTCAGTAAGGATCAGTGAAAGAGAACCACGTCCTTTGTGATGTGAAATTATACAGTGAAGGATCTCAGATTATAAAGGATAGATTTGAATGTCTTCCACTTAGACAGTTTGGTTTAGAAGTCATTTAAAGCATATATTCAGTTTTATTTCTCCCAAATGAGAAACCTAACAGTCAGAATCACTATGTGAAATAAGTTACGTTAACTTATATATTTTTAAAAGATTACTTTGACTCATCGAAAAAGAGTTAGGTCACACTTTATTTTGATGGTCCGTTTGTTGAATTTAAGTTACATTGCAACTAATTATCATTAGATTATAAGTAGATTGTTAGGTTGGGGTTAGGGTTTGGGTTGGGGTTAGGGTTAGTGTAAGTTGACATGTACTTGCATAGTTTCTTATAGTCAGTTAAATGTCTCTTAAAGGACTGTTAAATGTCAGCATCAACCTATATTAAGCAGACAGTCTACTAATACTCAAATGGACCATCAAAATAAAGTGTTACCAAGAGTTATCATAACTCATGAACAGATTATATTAAGCAGAACTCAAAACGAATGAGCAGGGCCAGACGGAATCTGCGGTTGTTTTTTGCAATTTCTGCAGAGAATTTTGGTAAAAAATCTGTGGATTTCTGCGGAATTATTTTGGGAGTCTCATAACTAAAACCTTAATATGTGAAATATGTGTAATTTAAAAACTGAATAAATTCAGATTTACACACATTTACTCAAGTAAATAAACAGAATTAATGATGGCCAAAAAATCTGCGGAATTCTGTGGAAAATCTGCGAAATTCTGTGGAATTCTGTGGAAAATCTGCGGAATTCTGTGGAAAATCTGCGAAATTCTGTGGAAAATCTGTGGAATTCTGTGGAAAATCTGCGGAATTCTGCGTGCAGATTCCGTGTGGGCCTACAAATGAGTTATGAATGAATGAATTATATTTTTTGTGTTAACTTAACTCAAAAACTAGGAGCAATACCAAACCATTCCAGTAGCTATATAGTTGTTTGGAGTTAATTTGTTGAACTTATAGCGATTTGATAACTGAACTTAAAATGTTTAAGTTACTAATACTCTAACCCCCGGTTTCACAAACAAGGTTTAAGGCTAGTCCTGGATTAAATTGCATGTTTGAGCTGTCTCAACTGAAAATAACTTGCAGTGAGATGTCTTAAAATACATCAGTGTCATTTTTTGTCTCCAGGTGCACACCAGTAATGTATTTTTCTAAGGCTGATTTTATAAATGTGGCTTAAATAGCCTAATTTAACTAAGGCCTAGTCCTGGCTTAAGCTAAGCCCTGTTTGTGAAACTGGGCCTAAAAGTTTGAAAACACAAATTCTTAACCCAAATAATACATGTGTATAGGACTCTATATATAGTCATATAGTTTTCAGTACTCAAACCATATTGTTTCAAAACTTAAATGGTTTGCCGCAATCAGTTTCCTCAAACAGTTTGAGATAATTGTACTTATCGGGTTTTACAGTGTACTTTTATGTGTAAGACGCCTCTTTTTATTTTATTTATTCCTAAACAAGGGTGACACAATGACTCAGTGGTTAGTACTGTCACCTCACAGCAAGAAGGTTGCTGGTTCGTGTCCTGCCTGGGCCAGTTGGCATTACTGTGTGGAGTTTGCATGTTCTCCTCGTGTTGGCGTGGGTTTCCTCTGGGTGCTCCTTTTTACCTCACAGACCAAACACACCGCTATAGGTAAATTGAATAAGCTAAATTGGCCGTAGTGTATGTGTGTGAATGAGTGTGTCTGGATGTTTTCCAGTACTGGGTTGCAGCTGGAAGGACATTCGCTGTATAAAACATGTGCTAGATGCGTTGGCGGTTCATTCCGCTGTGGCGAATGCTGTGGCGAGTGTTGGCTGTAATTAGTTACACAATAACTAAACCACAATAATGTTCATGTCTGGTGACTGGGCTGGCCAATCCAGGAGCCCCTTGACCTTCTTTGCTTTCAGGAACTTTGATGTGGAGGCTGAAGTATGAGAAGGAGTGCTATCCTGCTGAAGAATTTGCCCTCTTCTGTGGTTTGTAATGTAATGGGCAGCACAAATGTCTTGATACCTCAGGCTGTTGATGTTGCGATCCACTCTGCAGATCTCTCACACGCCCCCATACTGAATGTAACCCCAAACCATGATTTTTCCTTCACCAAACTTGACTGATTTCTGTGAGAATCTTGGGTCCATGTGGGTTCCAGTATGTCTTCTGCAGTATTTGTGATGATTGGGATGCAGATCAACAGATGATTCATAAGGAAAATCCACCTTCTGCCACTTTTCCAAATGATCAACTAGAAGTCAAGTTATTATTTGTTGCAATTTGGATCGACGATGAGACTTTTGTCAGGTAGTGTAAAGTCATCGGTTCAGAGAAGCAGGGTAATTTATATATTGCGGAATAATATTATTTTTCAGTTAAAAAAGAGCATTCATATAGTTTAGCAATGGACAATTCCATAAACTTCAGTAAAAAAGATATATATGTATATATATATATATATATATGTATTAAATATAGTGTATTTTTATAGTTTAATTTCTGTTGTCTCTGTGTTTAAATATATGTGGGTTTTTAGTATTGAGTAAAGTAATTAAATTACTTATTGAGTAACTTAGTTACTTTCCAAACTAAAGTAATTATAAAAGTAATTTAAATACAATTTTAATAATGTAATAAACAATTAGTTGCTGTTTTAAAAAAGAAACTTACCCAACAATGGAGTAAAGTAACCACTACCCATTCTCATTGATCTCATTTCCCCCTTTTCCTCCTCTATCTCCATTATTACATTTGTCTGTGATTGTCTGGTGCTGTAGAGAAGGAGAAAATGGCAGATTGTATCCATCTCTTCACCTTCAGATTTGAACAAAAGCCCAGCGAGAGAGCAGTGACCTTTTTAACAGATCAATTGCATCCTGATTTAAGCATCCCGGGGCGAGGTGGGGGGTCCGACGCTCCCCTCCTCCATCCGTTCAGACGCCTCCCCTGGACAACCACTGCTTCTTGATTGAAAATGCCACAAGGCTTTTGTTTTTTGCCGACTGAATTCGGTTTTCTGGCAAGTGTGCTGCTGCAACGTCAATTAACTTCTGCCGACTCTTGCAGGGAAGCACTTAATTCACCTCTGTGTCAGATATACAGCGCACACCCAATGTGGATTTATTGAGATTTCATAAGGCTCTATCTGGCATCTACTGAGAGCTTTTTGTCATAACTTTTACTGCGGTAAAGATGTTGTTCAGTGTGCATCTGAGAGGCAGCATGTTGATTCTACATAGTGCACTATTCTATTACAGTAGTGCTAACATAAGGAATGGGCTGTGATGTTATACTCTGAAGAATGTGTTTAACACTCCTGTTGATTGATCGGTCAAAAATGAGCTGGACAACAATTTAACAGCAGGATAAAAACAACGTTTCGAAGTTTGGTGATGTTTTCTAAAATGACCCCAGCATTATAATACACACACACAGAGACACACACACTGTCATGATCACCAGCGATCTAGGCCTTGCAGATCGCTGGAAACATGCACTCGGACATCACCTGGACTACAATTCTGCCACTGAAATGAACTACAAATCCCATCATTCCCTGCACTCACACATCTGGCCCCTTGATTGCAAACATACTATAAAACGCCAGTACTATAAATACACCTCACTCACATTGCTGAGTCTTGTTTTCCCTTTGAAGCATTACAAAGCGTTTTTCCCGCCGTGTTTTTGATCCTTGTCTTGTTTACCGTTAATGTTGTTTTGCCACCTGTTCTGACTATTCACCTGTTTTTGATTAAGCTCTTTGGATTATCCTTAGGGTGCTTTCACATATGTGGTTCGGTTCATTTGGTCCGGACCAAAGGCAACAAATGATACATTGTAGCATTTTTCTGCCGTTTTGGGTCCCTTTCACACCACACTGATTGCTTTGGTCCGAACCAGTTGAAACGAACCAAAATGCAGTCATGTGACAAAATCTACATCACTCACTGGCCAGATGTTATTGAACGCATTTCCTAAACTACTTTTCAGTTGGTCAGAATTCACGTGGAACTACCGCAAATAAACAAACCGACAGACACACAATGTCGCTGCGCTGGCTGACGCAGTATCCCTGGTCATAGTATACTATGTAGTTTGTATGCATCACTTTAGACAAACTATACATTTCGAGAATGAAGGGCGCCTGGGGCTGGAAAACAATGTTTTAATGCATTGCAATCGGCGAAAGCATTAGGAGAAGGCGTGAAATAATTTAGCTAAACTGCGACATGGTCATCTTTCGGAAATATCACCAATGATCCATCAGGTAATGTTTCTCCCTCTCTCTCTCTCTCCCTCTCTCTCTCTCTCTCTCTCTCTCTCTCTCTCTCTCTCTGTTTAAAACTGTTGGTAAAGCGCTGTAAACAAATATTTTTCCTCCAAACCCCATAAGATAGACAGCTCATCACACTACGGCAGCTGGATTAGTCCAAAAAGGCGCAGTACTTTTTGCGGTTGGGTCTGTTTTAGTTTGGATCACGTTCTCACCACAAACGAACCGCTACAGGGTTCGTTTGAAAGCGTACCGAGACCACCTCTTCAAGCAGGTCTCGGTACGCTTTTTTGGTGCGCTTTTGATGCGCACCCGAGTGCGATTGCTACGTTCTCACCTGCCCAAACGAACCGCACCAAGAGGGAAAACGAACTCTAGTGCGATTCAACCGAACTAAATAAGGCAGGTGTGAAAGCACCCTTAGGCTCCTGTTTGTAACTGTTTGTCCATTGCCTGCCTGACTACTCTTTATTCATAAACTGCACATGCAAGATAGATTTGAGGATTGAAATTAAATTGAGCTGCTTTGTATTAGAGGTTTAGTGAAGGATGAATGGTGTCACCTAGAATTCTAGAACAACAGGAGGGTTAATTAATAATAGCAATGTTAGTCATATTTATAGAGTAAATTCATGTTCACACTAAAGATTGAGCATGCAAAATTCTGTTGTGTGGCACTGTAAAAAGGGGCAGAATAAAAAAAAACATAATAAAACTAAAAATTTAACATTTCCACACAGAAAGGTCACATTTTAATCTTCTGTTGGTCTCATGCAATCACAAGACACAAAATCGCAGATCAGAGCTAACCAAAATCGAACTTTAGAAATCATTGACATGCAGAACTTGTCACATGATCTTATGTTTCCAGTGTGCTGCAGAACGAAAAGTTATTAGAATCATCTGTTTGAGAATCTGGCTAAATTTATGTTTCACTTGATCACTTCACTCACTGTAAATAAAAGATTAATTTTCAGCATTTTTATTTTTTACTCCATATGTAATATTTTGGGTGGCACGGTGGCTCAGTGGTTAGCACTGTCACCTCACAGCAAGAAGGTCACTGGTTCGAGTGCTGGCTGGGCCAGTTGGCATTTTGAGTGGAGTTTGCATGTTCTCCCCATGTTGGTGTAGGTTTCCTCCGGGTGCTTCGAATTCCCCCCACAGTCCAAACACATGCGCTATAGGGGAATTGAACAAAACTAAATTGGAGTTGGTAGTGTATGAGTGTGTGTGTGAATGAGTGTGTATGGGTGTTTTTAGTACTGGGTAGGAAAGGGAACGGCATCCGCTGTGTAAAACAAATGTTGGAATAGTTGGCGATTCATTCTGCAGTGGCGACCTCTAAAATAGAGAGTAAGCCAAAAGAAATTGAATGAATGAATATTACATTTCTCCCTGGGTTCGCGTGGGTTTCCTCCGGGTGCTCCGGTTTCCCCCACAGTCCAAAGACATGCGGTACAGGTGAATTGGGTAAGCTAAATTGTTCATAGTGTATGAGTGTGAATGTGTGTGTGGAAGTTCCCAGAGATGGGTTGCGGCTGGAAGGGCATCCGCTGCGTAAAATCGTGCTGGATAAGTTGGCGGTTCATTCCGCTGTGGCGACCCCGCAAGGGACAAAGCCGACAAGAAAATGAATGAATGAATGAATGAATATTACATTTGTCTTATTTCCTGTATGGATTGATTTTATATTCAACCCAGGCTCATTGAAGATATGTGCCCAGGACTACATTTTTTGAGAACTGATAAATATGTACAGTACCTTTCTTGCAGTTTTTGTTTTCACAAATCCACTTGAGGGCGCCGTGTATATTTTAGACAATCTCAAATATGTTACTAGGGCACGTTTTCTCACATATGCCATTTCTCATAAATCCACCTGAGCAGTTTCCCAACCCTGTTCCTGGAGGCACACCAACAGTACATATTTTGGATGTCTCCCCTATCTGACCCATTGACTTCAGGTTTTGGAGTCTCTTTTAATGATTTGATTAGTTAATTCAGGTGTATTGATTTGGGAGAGGATGAAAATGTATACTGTTAGTGTGCCTTTAGGAACAGGGTTGGGGAAACATTGCACCAGAGGCTGCTGTATACATTTCTGCCAATAATAACTTCCTTCATGTGTGCGTCTGTGAGAGAATCCAGTCGGCTTGTTGCGGATAATAATAATAATAATAATAATAATAATAATAATAATAATTCCTTACATTTATATAGTACTTTTCTGGACACTCAAAGCGCTTTACACATTGGGGGGAATCTCCTCATCCACCACTAGTGTGCAGCATCCACCTGGATGACGCGACGGCAGCCATATTGCGCCAGACTGATTGGTGGAGAGGAAACAGAGTAATGAAGCCAATTATGATATGGGGATGGTTAGGAGGCCATGATGGACGGAGGCCAGTGGCCAAATTTGGCCAGGATGCTGGGGTTAAACCCCTACTCTTTTCGACGGACATCCTGGGATTTTTAATGACCACAGAGAGTCCGAACCTCGGTTTAAAGTCTCATCCAAAAGACGGCGCTCACTGAGCAGTATAGAGTCCCCTTCACTGTACTGGGGCATTAGGACCCACACAAACTGCAGGTTGAGCGCCCCCTGCTGGCCTCACTAACACCACTTCCGGCAGCAACCTAGCTTTCCCATGAGGTCTCCCATGCAGGTACTGACCGGGCACAGCCCTGCTTAGCTTCAGCGGGCGACCATGTGAGAGTTGCAGAGAGCTAGCTGCCGACATACACATAAAATGTAGCCATGTGTACCCACGAGTACATATTTCTTAGTTCACAAAAATATACACCAGGGCATGTTTTCCCAATGAGCCTGCGTTATTTATCTATTCCTCATCAAAGCAAATCTCTGCATGTTTTTTTTTTTTTTTCTGTAGCGTGTTGTTGATTTCCCTGATTAAATCTTGAGATTCACTCCTCTGAACTCAAACCCTCGAATAACCCTCCTGATCTAACCCAGATTAACTACCAAAATCAATACTGTTACTTCTATCCCTATAGATCTATATGGAAAGAGACAAAATTACATTTTCCCCCAATGCCCATTAATTGTCTTGATGAAATTACACTGTCGATCTGCTTCTACTTTTCCTTCTCAATCCATACCGTAATTACAAGGACATGATTAGCCCTTGAGAACAACCAGCTTTTCTTTACATCCATATGAAGCACTTTACCAAAAAAAGAGTGCAGACCTGCCACTGAGAGTCATCACAGGTGGTCTGATCACAAGTGCTCGAGTGAGACACTTTGCAGTTTACACCTAGAGCAAACATGACCTACTACAGGAAAGGGTGTGATGTTTCTATTATAGCTCTCTGTTATTTTAGTGTGATATCTGGACTTCAGATGTGCTATCAGAACTCATATCTAAAAACACTGGCTAAGGCTCATTAAAGGAACTATTCACCCAAAAATGAAAATTCAGTCATCATTTAGGCACAGGACATCAACATGACGTCAGATACGCTTATTTCACGCGACCGCCATTTTAGAACACGAAAGCGAGGCTGCGGTGGGAAGAAAGCCGGAAGTATAGGATCAGCACTGTAAACATTGCAACAATATGCTGTGTGCTATAAACCTCCAGCTCTTGCTGTGACTTCAAAATGCAGTAATGGTGTAAACATCCCTTTAATATCATTCCGTTCAGTTTCATTTAAACAATTAAAAGCATATTAGGCGTCAAACAACATCACAATCTCTTTTCAAGAGTTCACACTTAGCTGATGATCAATAAAGCGTAATTGGCATACTGTCCCGGGAGAGAGCCCAGAGCTCGTATATCCTCGAGCCCGGGGCTCCCTCCCGTTCGAAGGGCGAGAGGGAAGTTCGAGCTCAGGAAGGTCTCGAGAACTCCCCTGCTTATCGCCGTGTGAAAAGTGTAAACTAAAGTTGTCTTAGGCAATAATTTGGTTTAGTCGATTGACTATGGTGTTTGTTTTTGGACGGTGGGAGGAAACCGGGGAACCCGGGGGAAACCCACGCGAACACGTGGAGAACATGAAAACTGGTGGCGTTCTTGCTGTGAGGCAACAGTGCTATTCACTGGGCCGCCGTGTCGCCCTATAGGAAAGGGTGGAAGTAGGGGTGGAAGGAGGGGGAACTTCAAGACGAAGATAGCTGGAGTGAAATCTCTGGGTATTTATAGTGTGTCCGTAATTATCTAATAGGGCAGATTACGGAGCTGACAAGGTGCCAGCCGTGTTGATCATAAGCACGTGATCCTCTCGAAATTAGTTTATAAATAAACCACACTAAGAGTGATACACTTAAGTGTCCTCCTAGACTTCAGTCCAGGGCAGCAGGTAAACACCGTGGGGACGCTTTCCTGCTTCAGCCTATGTAACCCGGTGAGTGATAAAACACTGCAGTCCTCTGTAGCACATCTTCGTGTTGTCCCGGTACTGAAGTTTTAAAAATGTAAATTTCCCGCTAACATTTACGCGCCGCTGAGCGCGCTCATAAACACCGCTGATTTGCCGTAGTATTCACCAGTGCTCAACTGAATGACTGTGAAGGTTATCAGCTTCCTGCTCTTCACAGATTGAAACCACACATAGACGGATATTGGAGCGTTTTAAAGCCGTAAAGATCAGTCGTTTCATCAGCGGATCACTCGTCTATGTTTGCACTCAGTAAACAGCAGTGAGGTGAACTGATGACCTTCACAGCCAATCAGAGTGATTTCTGTTGAGCACGTGAACACAATGGCCAATCAGCGCTGTTTAAGAACTCCATGAACAGTGTCTTAAATGTTAACGAGAAATTGGCGTTTTTTTATATTTCATTACGGAAATTTTGTATCGTGACTAGTCTAATATAGATAAAGACTCAGTTCATTAACTTGAGTTTGATGAATGGCATCTAAAATGTGTGTTTGGGAAAGAAAACGTTAACTAAGTAGTGCCATTTCCCTTAACTTAGCTGAAAATGAGGTCAAATATCCTTTTTTATTTTCACTATTCATTCAGAACTGACCTTAGGGTCACTCGGAAGGCGCCGAAATCATAAATTTGTGTCACTTTCTCTTCGCTGATAAGATATACAGCCAGGTACACAACATTCCTGTGTGACTCAGTCTATACTTCCGGGTTTCTTCCCACCGCAGCCTCGATTTCTCTGTTAATAATGGCGGCCGCGTGAAATCAGTCTATTGATGCTGTAGCAAACGTCGTGGGACGTAGCATTTTGTTTGGAAATGAAAATCTGGTTGACGTCAGAACCCAACGTCAAGCTGATGTCTATGTCCAATGTCAGACAGAAATTGCATTTTGGGTTCTTTCCAACGCAACCTAAAAACAACTAAATATCAACGCCTAATGAGGTCACAGCTTGACGTTGTGTGGTTGTTATCAAAATGACAATATCTATCAGATGTTGAATTTTGATTGCCATACCTGATGAATAAATATCAGTATGTGACATCAATATGATGTTGGTTTAAGATGTTGGCTCAATGTTGGATTTTCAGCACAACCTAAAATCAACCAAATAGCAACGTCATTTCATGTTGTTATTGTACGTCAAAATAACATTGTCCTTAGATGCTGGTGACCTAAATCTAGCCTAATATTAATGTCTTGTGACGTTGTGTGTCTGGTGGGTCCACTTGTTCCAAGCCGGTTTGAGTTTCTTACTTCTGCTGAACACAGAAAACCTACTGAAGATATACAGTCATTGATTTCCATAGTATTTTTGTTCCTTCTATAGATGTTGATGGCTGAACATGTCTCACATCGCATAGCATAACTTATCCTTTAATGATATCTGTGCTTAATCCACCATCGAAAAGATCTATCGATAAAAGGAGTTATCGACAATTAATTGAGTAACCGTTAACATCTGCAGGGTTTGAGGGTCTGAATAGACATTGTACAGAGGCAGCCAATGAAAACCATTAAGCGGGATTATGAAAATTTGCTACTTATTGTTTGGACAGGATAGAAAAGATATTTTTTTACAGATACAGTGTGCATTGGAGTTGAAATTGACTAGTAAGTAGGCCCACGCGGAATCTGCGCACAAAGAAATCTGCAGATTTTCAGCCCATCAATGGGCCCTATCATACACCTGGCGCAAAATGGTGCAAGACGTATTTGGCGCGATTTGTTGCTATTTGCTATTTTCAGAATTGTCATGTTTTGCACCACGTTGTTTAAATAGCAAATCCATTTGCACCCCTTTGTGGACTCATGGGTGTGCTGGTCTATAAAGGAGGTGTGTTAAAGGGCACCTAGGTTATCCCTTTTTCCAGATTTAATATAAGTCTTTTGTGTCTCCAGAATGTGTCTGTAAAGTTTCAGCTCAAAACACCCATCAGATTATTGATTATAGCCGTCACTAGTTTGTATTTTATAGCTCTCAACAGCTTTTTGCTGTTTTGTGTACTGCACCTTTAAGGCTAGTCTTCCCCGCCCACCATTCCCACGTGCCTGTCAGCGTCCCTCAGTCTCCTCTCTCGGCTGCCTCAGATAACTGACAGACATAAGGGAAGCAGATCTCACGTAACGCTTGTGAGGAATAACTACAGTAAGAACTTTACCAATGAGTATTTGATGCATTTGTTGTGGAGCTGCAACGACGAGTCACACACAATGTCATTACAAAGTTCAAGCACACACACACACACACAGCGCGGACACACACACACATACAGCACGCGTATTTAGCTTTGCACAGTCTTTGCACGCAAATGTGACAGGATACAGGTTAATATCCACTGCTGTATGGATATCTGTTATGTTAATGTACAAAATAAACCTGATTTAACGTCCACAAACCGGGATTGAATCGTCTTGTATAATTGTTCTGACAGGCGGCTGTGGTGATGAAGTAAAGCTGAAGTAAATCGCTGTAATTTATTACACACGTGCACTGTTTTAAAAGATTTTAAACTTGTAAAACTCACTCTTGATCACATTTGATGATGATTGATGATCCTAGCAAACTGAACAGACCTTTTATTCCCGGTTGCTTTGCACACGCCCTGTCTTGTTGATAGGATTATAAGCGTTACTACGGAGACATGTTAATAAGCAGCTGTCAATCAATTCGGTGGGCGGGGGGACCGCACTCCTACGTCAAGTTGCGGTCGATCTCAAAACCACTCCAATTGGTCCACCGTTTTTATGTTGTTACATTGAAAAAAAAGCACTGGGTGTGTTTATATCACCCCAATATGACGGTCTATACACTATACCTACACATATGTCTGTCCAAACAGCTTGAAAAGTAGGTTTTTCACCATAGGTGCCCTTTAAGGCGCGTTGCTATTTTGAGGAACTGACAAAAGAACCATTGACCAACTAAAAGCTGCTCTAAAGTCCAGCGCAGAGTGCATTAGCTATGTGCCTTTGCAGGTCCAAACTTTTACACATTGCTTAATACACACAGGATGTCCTACAATGCACAAATATCTTCACAAGGATTAAAATATTACAAAAAGTATTATTTTCTACATAAATATAAAAAAACACTGTCTCCATGCTTTCTGCGTGTGGGGTGGGGTAGGGGGGCCTTTTTCAGTTTAATTATAACAATTTGCATTTATATAATGTTATTATTATTAGCAGTATTATTTATTATATGCATATTTATATTTGTAAGTTTGTCAGTGGAGTGCGTACAACACCGTTTCTCATAGTCCATGAATGTAAAGGAGTAGAGTAAAGAGTAAAAGTAAAGTGAAGAGAAAGTAAAGAGGCTGAATGGAGGAGGCTCCTTCTTTATTCTTGCGCTGCAGATGCTCTGTTTAACTGTTTTCACGCAAGTGAAGCGTTTAGTTTTTTCCACTTACAAAGTCCGCAATGTAAATAGCAAATGCGCCATGGCGCGGCACAATAGGAGATGAGACTCTGATTGGTTTAATGCACGTTATGCTCAAAACACACCCAGAACTAATTAAGAGAGTAAGGACAACACTGTTAGACCATGTGGTGGGGCGCAGAGTGTATTTTTCCATCCTTAAAATAGCAAAAGAAGATTCAGATATGCCCTTAATCATGCCTAGATTGTTAAAATAGAGCCTACTGAGTCTATTTATTTACTTGTGTAAATGTGTGTAAATTTATATTTATTCAGTTTTAAAATTCATTTAAAATTGTAATTGACTAATATGAAAATGTTTACATGATTTAGTTACAATACAGTTTGTAAAGTAATATGTTCTGTCTTTTAGTAGATCTATTATATGAGAGACTTGCTTTGTTTACCAAATAAGTGGATCTAATTATATTGTAAATATTAAATAAAAGTTAAAAAGGTGTAATTTTTTAAATTTCATATATTACGCTTTTAGTTACGATACTCCTAAAATCATTCCACATTCTGAGAGTAGGCATGTTATGAAAGCAAAACTGATCTTAAAATCACTCAGTGCATGAAAAAACAATGATTTAGCTTGCGGCGTCTTTTAGTGAAACCGACAGTAAACAGGTCACGGCTCAGAGAAGACCTCAGAAAAGAGAAGAATTTGAAAGCTTGTCGTTTTCTCACTTCATCTCCATCGGTTTTTTCAAATTGCTGCCCAATTACATCCCCAGCACCCACACCCCCGGCAGCCCTTCTTGTCCCCCCACCGCCAGTCATTTGTTCAGCTAAATGGAAATGTGACATTTAGTGCTGGATTTCAGCTCAGGTGAAGAGGACTGGAGTGAGAACGAGTCCACATAATAAAAAGATGAGCTTTAAATGAAGAAGAGCTCATAAAAGGAGAACGATGCAGCCACTGATGACATATATATATATATATATATATATATTTTTTTATCTGAAGAAAGAAGTGCTAATGCCTACGTTATTATACACTCCTAAATAAAGGGCCTATTATTCTTCCCCCCCACCCGATACAATTATTGTACATTACTGTACTGTTTTTGTTTGTTTGTTTGTTTTTGCAGCAATGCCATCAAAGAATATTATTTGGTTCCCTAACAAACCTTTTAGTTTGGATAACTTTTTGTTTTCTTAAAAGTACACTTTACTGTGTACACTATGGCTGCACGCTGTTGGAAAAAAAGGGACATTGCAATATTTGATTTATCAACAATATATAATCAATTTCAGCAGATTGCTTCAATAGCCCTATTTTTGTAAGAATTCATACACTGTAAAAATGCTGGGCTCAACATAATCGATCAACATGAAGGAATTAGGTTAACTTATTGTTTTTTATAAATTTAAGTGGATTGAATATAAAACAATTAAGTTGTCTTAAGAACTCAAGGATTGCTTTGTTTCAGCTCATTTCAAACAAGTTGTTTGAACAAACGGCAGACATAAAGGGCCCTATCATACGCCCGGCACAATAAGGCGCAAGACGTGTTTCCACAACGTGTTGCTATTTTCAGATCAAGGCAACCTTAATTTTCCCATCTTCCGCCACGTTGTTTAAATAGCAAATACATTTGCACCCCTTTGTGGACTCATGGGTGTTCTGGTCTAAAAAAGAGGTGTGTTAGGGCGCGTTGCTGGTGCGTTGCTATTTAGAGGAACTAAAATAGACTGTTCAATAGACCAACTGAAAGCAGGTCTGAAGTCCAGCGCGCCTCGCTTAAACATTGCTTAAAACACACAGGATGTACAGCAATACACAAATATCTATGCAAATGAAAAAGAATTAAAGGATTAAAATATTACAAAAAATATTATTTTCTACATAAATATAAAAACCTCTGCCTCCTTCATCTCGGGGGGCTTTTATCAGTTTATTCACAACAACTTGCTTTTGTATAATGTTATTATTATTAGCAGTATTATATGCATATTTATATTTGTTTTATTAAAAACAAGCTTAGATTTGTCCACCTGTCAGGATTTGGGGCATAAAAATAGGACGTGGCATTGGATATAACTCAGTTTTTTTGACCACACTTCATTTCTATTGTTTATTTATTCGTTTGCTGGAAATTAGAACTGAATTTATAAATAGTTTTGAAACAAATCTTTGTGTTTAACAAGCAAAATTAATTATGTAGGCTAACGGATGTCTTTAGTGAGTGCGTCCAACACGTTTCCTCACCCACGAAAGAGAGAAAGTGAAAGTAAAGGCCAAACGGAGGAGGCTCTTTCTTAATCCTTGCATTGCAGATGATCTGTTTAACTGTTTTCACGCTAGTGAAGCATTCAGTTTTTACACTTACAAAGTTCGCCATGTAAATAGCAAATGCGCTATGGCGTGACGCAACTGACTCTTAAAGGGAATGGGAGATGAGACTTTAATTGGTTTATGCTCAGAACACACTCATAACTCATTAAGAGAATAAGCTCAACCCTGTTAGACCATGCCCCGCGACGCAGAGCGTATTTTTCCGTCCTTAAAATAGCAAACGTGGATTCAGACACGCACTTAATGCTTTTGCACCCTGAGCTTTAGACTTTGCGCCTAGATCGTTAAAATAGAGCCCAATGTGTTTAAGTGTAATTTTAGATTGATTGCATAAGATTATTATATTGGAGGCAGTCTGCATAAAATATATTAAACTATTTACAAGCACAGATAAATAAAAAAGCAAAGATACAAATAAAACAAATATATGGTTTCCAGACAGAAACTGTTTAATCAATTGTAAATTCGTAATTAGTTGTAAAATTACTGTAAAAAAGCGATTTGTTGACTTAACTTAAAAAAGCAAGTAAACACGTCACCTTAACATTATTAAGTAAAGGAACTGCATAATTATGAAAAAAAGTCAGCTTAACAGTTTCAAGTTTCTACAGGTATACTCACTTATTTTTTCCCTTATCACCTATCAAAGGTGTAGGAACAACAAATAATAACTTGACTTCTAGTTGATAATAATGTAGAAATAATGAAATAAGAAATAATGTCCAGTATAGAATATAAAGTCATGCTGCAGTGAAAACAGAATGAATATTGTGTCTGACTCCATCATGAGCTTGGAGGACTGCATCCATACATCTCTGCAATGACTCAAATCACTTATTAATAAAGTCATCTGGAATGGCAAAGAAAGCGTTCTTGCAGGACTCCCAAAGTTCATCAGGATTCTTTGGATTCATCTTCAATCCCTCCTTCTTCATCTTACCCCAGACATGCTCAATAATGTTCATATCTGGTGACTGGGCTGGCCAATCCTGGAGCACCTTGACCTTCTTTGCTTTCAGGAGCTTTGATGTGGAGGCTGAAGTATGAGAAGGAGCGCTATCCTGCTGATGAATTTGCCCTCTCCTGTGGTTTGTAATGTAATGGGCAGCACAAATGTCTTGATACCTCAGGCTGTTGATGTTGCCATCCACTCTGCAGATCTCTCACACGCCCCCATACTGAACGTAACCCCAAACCATGATTTTTCCTTCACCAAACTTGACTGATTTCTGTGAGAATCTTGGGTCCATGCTGGTTCCAGTAGGTCTTCTGCAGTATTTGTGATGATTGGGATGCAGCTCAACAGAGGATTCATCAGGAAAATTGACCGTCTGCCACTTTTCCAAATGATCAACTAGAAGTCAAGTTATTATCTGTTGCTCTTACAACTGGGATCCACGACAAGACTTTTGTCAGGGAGTGTATAAGGCAGTTGTGTGTGTATCAGCTGACCTGATGAACTTCCGTTCAGCTTTGCACAAGCATAAATGATTTGTCTTTTGCTAAAAACAACACGTTCACCATTTCTTTGAGTGTTTTTGCAAAAGATTTGTCAGTGTGGCATGTTCTCCATATACAGTGCATGTACAGTGAAGCGTTTATCATGCAGGGCTGGTGCTTGACATTCAGAGGACAGAGAGACATCCAGTGATATTAAAGCCATAAATCTCTGCCCGTTTTAGCAGCACAAATACAAGGCAGAGAGCAAAGTCAAGGCTGTGAGGAAAGTTAGATCGCAAACTAGTATTCAGGTCACATTTTCGGCCAGACTGAACTGTTTGTTGGAATCGCTGATGCGTTTAGTCTGCTTGATCTTTAATATTTTATGTCTTTATTTGAGAGCGTCCAGGGTTGAGTTTGATTCATGGGGAACACGGATGAGGTGGAAACCTTGGGCTTTACCAATGTGGAATTTTCTGTGTTTGGTAAAAGCTTTATAAACCGCATTTGAGAGCTGATGTTAATGGATTATTACAAAAGATTATTTCAAACCTCACTCCTTTAATCAAAAGATAATAAGGGTTACGAGAAGGCACTTACAATGGGAACGAATGTGGGCCATTTTTTATTTTAAAAGCAGAAATGGCACACTTATGATTTACTAGTCACATATATTCATTTTTCTGTTAAAACCTGTGTATTATTTAATCTTTAAAATCTTTTTTTGGGGGAGGGTTTACTTTAACAAAGCTGTAAATGAGCATACGACTTTACACAAAATATGTTAATGTTCATACATTTATTCATTTTCTTTTCGGCTTAGTCCCTTTATTAATTTGGGGTCACCACAGCGGAATGAACCGCCAACTTATCCAGCGCATGTTTTACGCAGCGGATGCCCTTCCAGCTGCAACCCATCTCTGGGAAGCACCCATACACTCTCATTCACACTCAACCACTACGGACAAATTAGCTTATTCAATTCACCTGTACCACATGTCTTTGGACTGTGGGGGAAACCAGAGCACCCGGAGGAAACCCACGCGAATGCAGGGAGAACATGCAAACTCCACACAGAAACTGCCACTCCTGTCAGCTAAGAACAGGAAACTGAGGCTACAGTTCGCCCAGGCTCACCAAAATTGGACAATAGAAGATTGGAGAAACGTTGCCTGGTCTGATGAGTCTCGATTTCTGCAGTGACATTCGGATGGTCGGGTCAGAATTTGACATCAACAACATGAAAGCATGGACCCATCCTGTCTTGTATCAGTGGTTCAGGCTGGTGGTGGTGGTGTAATGGTGTGGGGGATATTTTCTTGGCACACTTTGGGTCCATTAGTACCAATTGAGCATCGTGTCAACGCCACAGCCTATCTGAGTATTGTTGCTGACCTGTCCATCTCTTTATGACCACAGTGTACTCATCTTCTGATGGCTACTTCCAGCAGGATAATGCACCATGTCATAAAGCACAAATCATCTCAGACTGGTTTCTTGAACATGACAATGAGTTCACTGTACTCAAATGGCCTCCCCAGTCACCAGAACTTAATCCAATAGAGCACCTTGGGAAGTGGTGGAACGGGAGATTCACATCATGGATGTGCAGCCGACAAATCTTCAGCAACTGCGTGATGCTATCATGTCAATATGGAGCAAAATCTCTGAGGAATATTTCCAGTACCTTGTTGAATCTATCTCACAAAGGATTAGGGCAGTTCTGAAGGGGTCCAACCCGGTACTAGTAAGGTGTACCTAATAAAGTGGCCGGTGAGTGTACATCAAATGAAATTTTTATTTTGGAAGTGATTAATTGCACTTATATATCATAACTGTTTCTAAATATAAGAATGTTGCTGTTTTTCAGATAATCATAGTTTCCACAAAAACATAAAGCATAGAAATGTTTTTACTACAAAAATAATAAATGATAATCAATGATTTAAGAAAATCATTGTATTAGCATCATTTCTGAATGATCATGCACTCAAAAAATTATATTTGCAGTTTGTTCAAACTACTTATTTAAAATGAGTTAAAACAACACAATTCTTGAGGTTTTCGGGGTGGACAACTTAATTGCTTTATGTTCAATCCACTTAAATTTGTAAAAAAAACTAATAAGTTAACTTAATTACTTTGAATTTATCAATTTCAATTCAATCAATTTACAAATTACTTTGAGAGTTCAATTTTAGTCTCATCAGACCAGAGAGTTTAGTTTCTTATGGTCTGAGAGTCCTTCAGATGCCTTTTGGCAAATTCCAGGCGGGGGGTGGCTTCCGTCTGGCCACTCTACCATACAGGCCTGATTAGTGGATTGCTGCACAGATGGTTGTCCTTCTGTAAGGTTCTTCTTTCTCCACAGAAGAACGCTGGAGCTCAGACAGAGTGGCCATTGAATTATTGATTACCTCCCTGACTAAGACCCTTCTCCCCCGATCACTCAGCTTTGATGGCCGGCCAGCTCTAGAAAGAGTCCTGGTGGTTCCAAACATCTTTCACTTACAGATGATGGAGGCTACTGTGCTCATTGAAACTTTCAGAGCAGCAGAAATTTTTTCTGTAACCTTCCCCAGCCTTGTGCCACAAGACAATTCTGTCTTGGAGGTCAACAGACAATTCCTTTGTCTTCATGCTTGGTTTGTGCTTTGACATGCACTGGGCCCTTATATAGACAGCTGTATGCCTTTTCAGATCATGTCCAGTCAACTGAATTTACCACAGGTAAACTCCAATTAAGCTGCTGAAACATCTCAAGAATGATCAGTGGAAACAGAATGTACCTGAGCTCATTTCAGAGCTCCACGGCAAAGGCTGTGAATACTGATGTACAGGTGATTTTTCAGGATTTTTAATAAATTTGCAACAATTTCAAAAACTCTTTTTCCACATTGTCATTATGGGGGATTGTGTGTAGAATGTTGAGGAAATAAATGAATTTAATCCATTTTGGAATAAGGCTGTAACAAAAAAAATGTGGAAAAAGTAAAGCTCTATCAATACTTTCCGGATGCACTGTAGCTACATAATTTTTTTAATATTTGTTTTTTATCATAATTTTTTTAATATTTGCTCCCACATTGGTGAGCACTTTAAAGACATTTAAAGTTTTAAAAGCTAAACTTTTTAACTGTAGTGTTTGTATTGATATATTTATGTATAGTACTCACATAACAAAAGAGACATTATTTATTGATATGCACAGACATTTACTTGAATTTACTGAAAGTTAAAGATTTAGCCAGCTGAATACCTTTGTTTTTATACCGAGCTTGTTTTTCACTCAAATTAATTTAAAATCCAACAATAATTGGCAGACCCCCTGCGGTGTCGTCACACACCACCCGTTGAAGACCCCTGCTCCGTTCTATTAATGCTCACCAAGAAAATGGAAAAATACGTGCGTGAACCGATAAAAACATGTCATTCTGTTATAGCAGCTCATTGCTCAAGTGCTCTGGATGTCAAGTTTGGATTAAGGACAAGAGAAGAAGAGGAGATCATTTCCAACAGAACATTAGCGAGAGCAGCAGGAGACCCTAATGATCTCCACCCGTCATTAAGACCCTCACAACTCCACAAGAGGAGCTCAAACCGAACAAAACAGAGAAAATGATGCATTTTAAAGGAGCAGTTTAAACTAATTCATTCATTGATTCAACCATCTATCTATTTATTTAGTTATTTGCTTAGCTACCTACTTGCTTACGTATCTTATGGTCCTCTCAATTCTTAACAATAAGATTTTTACTTGCTAAATAAAACCAGATTTAAAAAAAAGACAAAAAAAATGGTGTGTTTATGTGTTATATTTTGGTCATTATAGATTTAAATAGCACCTATTGTGGCACTTTTTACAAGATGTAAAGTAAGTCTATGGTGTCTCCTGAATGTGTCTGTGAAGTTTCAGTTCAAAATACCCATCAGATCATTAATTATACCCTGTGGAAAATGTCAATTTTTGGATCAGAACTCTTTTGGTCGAGTAAGGACTGATGAGAGTGTTATGTTATTTAATAATGCACGCAGAATGGAAGGACAAAACTTCCGCATTTTGCGATGTGTGTGTGTGGTCCTTTACTGACAGCCGCTTCTGTGGATCTTGTCGGAAAATATGGGGAAAAGTCCTACATGACGGTAATAGTTTGATCGTGGTGTTTACTTCAATAATGCCACTAATATTTACAAACTCCTCGTCTTAATTCCATTTCTGTTTAGTTCAGTTATGACTTTAAGGTCATCAACAATCGCTGTTTGGAGCTTATGTAGGCCTACAGTTCAAAATTCATGTTTAACTGAATAAACAGTTAGTAAACACAAGTAGTAGAACAGCTTCTCAAGCAGTTTGTGATGCATTTTGGAAACAGGAGATGAGCCCCTGGTCTAATGCGCCACCTGGCTTGAGAAAACCGTTCTCAAAGACTTACTTTTAGTTATTATTTGGGTAGCACACATATTCTGAATGCCTTCGGCAAAATTCAATTGAGCCATTTCAATTTAGATTAATCTAGATTAATTGCAAGATTACAGTGAGATTAATCTGGAATAAAAAAAAAATTATCTATGCCCACCTATAATACAGTTGAAACCAGAAGTTTACATACACTGTATAAAGGCACATAACCATTTTTTAAAAAGTCAGATGTTAATGTGACTAAACTTTTTCTCTTTTAGGTAAGTCAGGATGATCACATTTGTTTCTGTTATGCTTAATAGCAGAATAATGAGAGAGATATTTTTTGAGAAATTGGTCTTGAAAGTCAAGTTTACATACAATCATAATAGTATTTAAGGAAAACCTCAAACACACTGCTTCCTTGTGTGACAACATGGAAAAATCAACAATCCAGAATCAACAATAAAAGCCAGATTATACTTTGCTAAATTACACTGGGAAAAAGACTAATGTTTGGAGACATGTCCTGTGGTCTGATGGAACTAAGATTGAACTGTTTGGCCATAATGACCAGTGTTACATTTGGAGGATAAAGGGGAAAGCTTACAAGCCTAGGAACACCATCCCAACTGTGAAGTATGGGGGCGGCAGCATCATGTTGTGGGGCTGTTTTGCTGCAGGAGGGACTGGTCCACTTCACAGCATAGATGGCATCATGAAGAAAGAACATTATGTAGAAATACTGAAGCAACATCAAAACATCAGCCAGGAAATTAAAACTTGGCCACAAATGGGTCTTCCAAACAGACCATGACCCTAAGCATACTGCCAAATTAGTTAAAATGTGCTTTAAGGACAACAGAGTGAATGTTTTGGAGTGGCCATCACAAAGCCCTGAGCTCAATCTTATAGAAAATTTGTGGGCAGAGTTGAAAAAGCTTGTGTGAGCAAGACAGCTTACAAATCTGACTCAGTTACACCAATTCTGTCAGGAGGAATGGGCCAAAATTCCTGCAAACTATTGTGAGAAGCTTGTGGAAGGAGACCCAAAACATCTGACCAAAGTTATACAGTTTAAAAGCAAAACTAAAAAAATACCAAGGAAATGTATGTAAACTTTTGACTGTCTAGAATTTAATAAAAATTTCTCTAAAAAGAAATTCTCTTATTATTCTGGCATTTAGCAAATGTAAATGATTTAGGTAATCCTAACGGGCCTAAAATAGTAAACGTTTAGTATGATTTACCATCAGACATTTAAAAAAAAAAAATGGTTATGTTCCTTTTTTTAGAGTGTATGTAAACTTCTGGTTTCAACTGTATATGTATATATATATATATATATATATATATATATATATATATATATATATATATATATATATATACATATATATACTTTTTTTATACTTATATTTTTTATCGCAAAATTGTCTGCAGATTTCTGGGAAGTAGCATCACAAAATCAGTTATTTTTATTGCAAAAAATCACACAAAAAATTGGGAAAAACTAGCAGGTCTGACTGATGAAGCAGAGAGCCAGTAATAAATACCAAAGTTAAGCCTGAACCAAGATATTTCTAAATGGTTATTTGATGTAGTTTAATCCTTTAAGAAGAATTCACCAAAATATTCCTTGAGCCAATCCTTAATGATTCGGGACTAAGGCGTGACACGTACAGCAGGTCTAAAAAGTATTGAACACGTCACCATTTTTCTCAGAAAAATTATTAATGTAATTTTTCTTTTACCAGATATCAGTAACAACAAAAGTAATCCATACATTCAAAACAAAACATATTAGTTTAGAAATTAAGCTGTAATTAAATTAAATGACACAGGGGGGTTGCGGGGGGGTATAATAAACAGACTAATTAAACACCTTAAGAGACTTTATTTTTGATAAAAAAACATAATAATTCAAAAATTCAGATTTAAATCTCATTTAATTCTCAGACTGGCCCTTCTTCAATATTGAAGGAGGAAGTGGCGCAGACAAGTTGAAAGCGTGAGCTGAACGTAGACCGATGAATGGACTTGTAGATGCATAGAGTATTAGAAGGTGTTTTGAAGGGTAACATGAGGTCACAGTGTAGAAATATACAGAATATAGAGCCCTCTCCATACTCATTCCAGCACTCCAGTGTCCCTCTGCAGAGCACCTTCTCTCTCTCTTTCTCTCTCTCGTTCCCTCACTCCCCCTCACCACTTTACCAGCCTCCTCCCCAGTGGTCTCCATGACAACAGCAGCACTGCACCATTGATAGAGTATAGCAGTAGACTCTCTCTCTCTCTCTCTCTCCCTCTCTCTCTCTGTCTCTCTCTCTCTGCTCCACCACCGCTCTCTCATTCCTGTCGAAGGGATTCTCCAGTGCGCAGAACGCCTGCGAAGACTACAAGGTGCCAGGCTGCCAGGGAACGGCTTGATTTTTATGGTTTATTCATCCAAGGAGTGATTATATCCCACGAAGGCGCCTTCCCTTCAAGCCTTTGCTCTTCCATTGGACTCTTCTGGAGGAAATATCCACTGGCGTGCGTCCTGACGCTGGGCTGTAGTGTGTGTGGATGAGCTGGCCATCGTTGAGACGCTCGCAGGGGCTGTTTGTGTCCGTGGACGGAGAGGGAGGACAGATCTACACCCGCCTGCCAGCCCAATGCGGGATTTGGGTTGAGCATGGTGAGCTACCGAACCCCACCCTCCCCACACATCTCCTTACCTAACCTCTCTCTCTCTCTTTCTCTCGTTCTCAATCGCTCTCCTCCCACACACACACATGCAATCTCACATGCAAACCCGCTTGGGTATCATAAGAAACGGACGAGGCGCTATTTTTGGTGGTGTTGTTGTGTTTGAACATGCTAATGCGATCGTTTTCAGCTGAAAGATGTTGTGTTTGTGGATCTCCTATGCGAGCGTACGCTGTCAGCTGATTTTGAATGAGTGTTTATGCTGCAGAAAATGACAGGCTGAAAGTAATGATGCTGGACCTGTGGGAGGTGGAGTGTGCTGCAATGTTGGACTTTTTCGGCAGTTTGGCTTTTTGGTAGCCACTATTTCTGGTGTTGTACAGGACGTGATTTGGTAGCTAATTCATCATTGGTTTGCGTTTGTTTTTGTGAGTGGGGTTAGATTCTCATGCTGGTTGTAAAGTCTTAAAAGACAGCTCTACGCATTGACAATTTTTTACAATAAGGTAAGTGGTTGTAAACAATTTATATGGGCTGAATTTGAACGTTGAACATGACTATATTTAATTAGTTTGTTTAATTCAGCCCATATATGTACGTTGTTTGCAACTACTCACCTTAAAAAATAAAAAGTAAATCCAATGGATCCAATGGGTTTTGCTGATGGTTAACAAACATTCATTGGAATTCAAAGCAAATCGCTTCTTTACACATGGCTATTGCTCAACTGCTGAATTTGGATGGTTGTAGCAGTGTTATTAGTTCCCAAGGTCATGACCAGTGGTGGGAGGAGTACTGAAAAATCATACTATAGTAAAAGTACCACTACTTGCCTAAAAATGTAGTGCAAGTAGAGTAAAAGTACCTGTTGTAAATATTACTGAAAGTATGAGTAAAAAGTAGCCCTTTCAAAAGTACTCAAGAGTATTACGCTGTAAAAAGCTGATGTACATGTAATTTGTGGATGTGTGTAAACGTAACATTCTGTAGTGCATTTAGTTAATATTAGGTTAGATTTAAGTTGTGACGTCAGTTGATCAAAATTTAATGTCTAGCCAGCGTCTAAGGACAATGTTATTTGGACGTTCAATAACAACGTCAAATGACGTTGATATTTGGTTGATTTTAGGTTGTGTTGGAAAGTGACCAAAATCTAACGTCGATCCAACATCTTAAACCAACGTCATATTAATGTCAAATACTGATGTTTAATCATCAGGTATGGCAACCAAAATCCAACGCCTGATAGACATCATAGTGGTAACGTCCACACAACGTTGGGTTCTGACGTCAGCCCGATTTTCATTTCCAAACAAAATGCAACGTCCCCATGACGTTGGGGTATAACGTCAATCTGACGTCTTGTTGATGTCTTGCATAGATATATACACTAGATGTCGCCTACCCTGCTATTGTCTATTAGAACGAATGCGTCAATAGAGCCGCCATTTTAGTACAGGGTAGCGCTCCTTTGAAATGAATGCGGGACCAAGGTGAAGCGGAGGACTGTGGCCATCCAAAGCCAGAGAAATACACATATACACATATATCTATGATCGGGAGTTTTCCCCGGTGGTCAGTATGCAAATATTTTTTTCAATTATGAAATATTATAATTTTACGTCACTTTTCTACATTGATGGATGTGACCGCACGGGCATTCCTGACAAAAAGTGAGTGTTTGTGTGCATGGAAATGCATTACCCTCCTTCCCTGTTTAATTTGATCTAATCCATGTCCTGAAACACACCCCCTCTCCTGCTTTCACTTCTCATTCTGACGGAGGGAGCGATTCGTTTGTGAATGAATCTCCGTTATGAACGACTCGTTCACTTAGCCGACAATAATACAAGTTTCTAGCATGGCAGCATCTTCTTGTCATATTTCATAACATAGTTTGCTTATTTTGTTCAACAAAACTAGCATAAGTCTAGAATTTAGTGCGAGTTGGTGCTACTTTGCCTTATGGTGAATGCAGCAAGAGACTGTATTATCATCAATAACATTACTTTTTAAGCACAAAAGTTCATAACATACAAAAACATAAAAAACAAAATCTTACTTATGAAATGTTCTGCCTTTGTGCTTTGTTTTCTTTGTTTGCTCGTTACTACAACGCAAACACAGCGCTAAAGTCCAGCATCTTCACATTGGCACACTGTCTTGACTAGTGCGGTTGAATGACGTTTGTCCTAGAAGCACTGTACCAATGTGGCGGCGCTATTGACGCATGCTCAGGGTCCCTATGCGATATCCAGTGTACATATCTATGGATGTCTTGTGCCTGCTGGGTGTTTAAGGCCATTTCGGCCATCATACAGTAAACATCCATCATCTTCTCATCAGTAACATGCATCTAAACAGTCTTTGGGTCAATACGTGTAAAAGTTTTCAGACATCTTTTTGGACACTTTTAATGCTTACAAACAGTTTGCTGCAATTATAAATCGCCATGTCTTGAGGTAGTTCATTATGATGCGATTTACCTTCTATGTGCAATTTGATTGGACGGGAATCACAGGACGGATTTTTCTAATCCCCATAGACAAGAAAAAATAAGGTAGTGACTGCAGATTGAAGAAAAGTAGTGGAGTAAAAGTACCAATACTGCACTAAAAATGTACTCAAGAGAAAGTAGAAGTACACATTTTTAAAACTACTTAGTATTTCTTTTTTTCTTATGCCGAGATCAGACTGCATGATTTTAGCCCTGATTTTGACTCGCAGACAGGTTTTGAGAAATTGCCGACAAATGCCTGAAATCACAGGCAAATCGGTGCTCGTGCATGCGAGTGACAATCACACAGTGTGAACTATCAAGGACGTGATTTGAAAGAATCGCCGATGAGTCGCCGATGCCCGTGAGATATTTGGCATGCTAAATATCTGGAGCTGTCGGCGATTCAAATCAATCCGTCTGAAATTAGTTTTGACTGAAAATAACATCCGCGATCACCAACAGCCAATGAGAGAGCAGCATCCATTAGCGTGGGTACCTGCAGGCCCGAGGGAGAAATTAAAAGCACTCATTTTTAGTTTATTTGGACCCAAGAAATGGAGGAAAAACTAGCAGAAATTTGTAAGGAACACCCGTGTCTGTTTGACGTGTCATGCGAGCAATATCACAACCAGGTCAAAAAAGAAAATTAACTTGAGGAGAAATTGCTAATTCCCTTCAAACCCAGGTGAGCAAATATGTAAATTTTCTACCCCATTAAAGGCTTTTTTCTCGTTATGTAGTTAATAACAAAGATACACTACGTGTGTTTGGTTGTGAGACGTAGTTTGGACAAAGTTGTCGGCGATTCTTCTTATTGTAAAGTCATGCAGTGTGAAATCCCGTCGCCGATCCATCCACAGTGTAAACAAAGCATCGACAAAACGCTAGCCCAGATAGTCATGCAGTGTGAAAACATCTGTGACACGACTACTTTGAAAATCCTGCAGTCTGAACTCGGCATTAGTATTTTTTTAAAACTACTCAATTACTGTAGTTTGAGTATTTGTAAGTTGTTACTTTACACAACTGGTCATGACAGAGTTAAAGTTTAAATGATAGTGGTCATCGTGGGTTTATTGTGAGGAATCTTGCTTGGCTGAATCAAACAGGGTGTGACTTAAGGGCTTGGTTATGATAAAGACACAATTGTGCCCTTTGAAGTAAACACTTACCTCTTTACAATGGTTTTCCCTAGAACTAAAGTCCCTGTGGTTATTTTGAAAAGGGTAGTACTTTAAATGATTATATTCAAATGCATCTTAAAGCCTGATGACTTTCTGTCTGTGGTGGAACACAAATAGAGATGTTCTGCAGAAAGTTCAAGCTGCCCTTTTCCATGCAATATACTTTCAGTATTGTTAAAGGCATCCTAACACATGGCTGTCATTTACACTAACATATTGTTCAGTACTGTTCAGTATTTTGGGTTTTTGTTTTTTTATTAAATGCATAATGGGTTAGGGTTATGGTTAGGCCAGCTGAATATTTCTTGTTCAGCAAAGTAACTCAATAAATTGATCATTTTGTAACAGTATATACAGTGGTCGCTCATTTATCACAGGAGTTACGTTCTAAAAATAACCTGTGATAGGCGAAATTCACGAAGTAGTCAGCTTTATTTTTTTTACAATTATTATAGATGTTTTAACCCCTCACTACACACTTTATACATGTTTCTCAGACAGGCATTAACATTTTCACACTTTTCTCTCTTGTTTAAACACTCTCAAAGTTCAAACTTTTGTAGAAAAATAAGTCCAGTATTCAAAACCTGTTGTCAGACGGAAAAAAATCATCGCTGTCAGCAAAAGGTTCATAAAGCTTTTTAGCTTTAGTGCGGATAATGTTGGCATCCAGCGTAATGTTCTTTATCCTGCAGTCACTGATCCACAAAGCGAAAGCAGACTCCATTCTTAAGGGGGTCATGCACAGAATGCACCACGCACATGACAGTTGAAAGTAACTCACACCGGATGCGCATATTCGCATGTTATTTAAAATTACATTTTAATCTGTCGTAGCTGGGCACTGCAGATAGCCGCTGACTTGTGGCGCCGGTGTGTGTACTCTGATAGAAACCTATGTTTGCATTTGCATATTATTCAGACACAGGATGGCGCCAAACAGTCAAAAACACAAAGCTGACAGAAACACAAACAGCTGATGGAGTATACACTAACCTGTGCATTATTCAGTCACAAGAGGGCGCAAAACTGTCAAAAACACAAAGCTGACAGAAACTAAAACAGCTGATGGAGTATACACTAACCTGCGCATTATTAAGACACAAGATGGCGCCAAACAGTCAAAAACACAAAGCTGACAGAAACTAAAACAGCTGATGGAGTATACACTAACCTGCGCATTATTCAGTCACAAGATGGCGCCAAACAGTCAAAAACGCAAAGCTGACAGAAACTAAAACAGCTGATGGAGTATACACTAACCTGCGCATTATTCAGTCACAAGATGGCGCCAAACAGTCAAAAACGCAAAGCTGACAGAAACGAAAACAGCTGATGGAGTATACACTAACCTGCGCATTATTCAGTCACAAGAGGACGCCAAACAGTCAAAAACACAAAGCTGACAGAAACGAAAACAGCTGATGGAGTATACACTAACCTGCGCATTATTCAGACACAAGATGGCGCCAAACAGTCAAAAACACAAAGCTGTCAGAAACTAAAACAGCTGATGGAGTATACACTAACCTGTGCATTATTCAGACACAAGATGGCGCCAAACAGTCAAAAACACAAAGCAGACAGAAACTAAAACAGCTGATGGAGTATACATTAACCTGTGCATTATTCAGACACAAGATGGCGCCAAACAGTCAAAAACACAAAGCTGACAGATGAAAACATCATCAACATTTCAGCAGTGTTTATTTTTACAATTGTTTGGACAAAATTTAATAAAGTTCTGACATGGGATTTATTTAACTTCAAGTAAAACGGAGTTACTAATGTTACTGGGGTAAATAAATTATGATAACACTTTACAATAAGCTTGTATTAATCTTATTTAATGCATTTACTAACATGAAATAACAATGAACAATACATTAATTACAATATTTGTTCATGTTAGTTAATGTTAGTTAATGAAAATACAGTTGTTCATAATTAGTTCATGTTACTCACGGTGCATAAATTAATGTTAACAGTTATGAATTTGGATTTTAATAATGCATTAGTAAAAGTTGAACTCATAATTAGAAATTGATGCAGTTCTGTGAGACATAACTAGTACTAAATGTTCATATCTCTTATGTTCTCAGTACAAAGCAGCCCAAACACGATTTCATGTGGAAATCTTTCTTCTCCTTCTCTGCCCCCTCTTTTACCTTTTCAGATTCTCAGGGTCTGAAATGTGCAGCATTGCTGTTGTACGGCTGATGTTGCCCAGGCAATGTGTTAACAAAATCAGTAGGAGGCTGGAGTCCAATGTTTTCAGTCACGTTTAGCTCAAATCCAGTTTTTCAACAAGAAGCTCTGTTCTAGAACCTACCGAGCTGTTTCACTGCCTGCTGCCTACATACAGTAGATGGCTTCCTTATAAGGCTGGAACAGTCAGGTGGCTGATCTGACATGCAATACATAAACAGTATATTCCAAATCACGTAGAATATTCTAAGGAGCTATTTTAAAACATTCAGCCTACATTTTTGTGAAATGTATAAAATACGTTACCAAAGGCAGTGTTTCCTGACCCTGTTCCTAAAGGCACACCAACAGTATACATTTTCAACCTCTCCCGACTCAAACACACCTGAAGAGACTCCAAAACCTGGGTCAGATAAGCAAGACATTCAAAATATGTACTGTTGGTGTGCCTGGAGGAGCAGGGTTGGGAAACACTGACTTAGGGTATGTTTTGCTGCTTGTTTCAGATAAAAAAAAATCCACTAGAGGCGCTGTCAACATTTTTGGAAATCTGAAATACATTTCTTAGGGTATGTTTTGTTGGCTAACATGTTTAAATGCAAATCATACACAGCGTTACGTTGTTTTGTGATGTTCTGCAAAGAACTGCATAAAAATAATCTTATATTCGTCGATATTATGTATTTTAAATCATCCATTCATTCATTTTCTTTTCAGCTTAGTCCCTTTATTGTTCCGGAGTCGCCACAGCGGAATGAACCGCCAACTTATCCAACACATTTTTACGCAGCGGATGCCCTTCCAGCTGCAACCCATCTCTGGGAAACAACCATACACACTCATACACTACAGACAATTTAGCCTACCCAATTCCCCACCACATATCTTTGGACTGTGGGGGAAACCGGAGCACCCGGAGGAAACCAACGCAAACGCAGGGAGAACATGCAAACTCCACACAGAAACGCCAACTGACCCAGCCGAGGCTCGAACCAGTGACCTTCTTGCTGTGAGGCGACAGCACTACCTACTGCGCCACTGCGTCGCCCTATTTTAAAAATCAGTAGTGTGAAAATGAATGTAAATACCACAGAAAACAATAATGTAATATTCACATGAAATAATTTTGTTCAGGCGACAATGAAAATATTAAAAGTGTACATTTGGTAGCACTTTTTTTTACATC
Organism: Danio kyathit; assembly: GCA_903798195.1. NCBI lineage: Eukaryota > Metazoa > Chordata > Actinopteri > Cypriniformes > Danionidae > Danio > Danio kyathit. The sequence goes on along the minus strand of LR812530.1, from coordinate 4,243,925 downwards.
TCTGCAGGACTTGTTTAAGCAAAAGTGTCCAAACACAAATTGATTTGTGTGAAACCCAGCATTTTTTACACTGTGTCAAAAATGTTTGCAATTTCAGTGATTAAAAAAAAATCTGTAATAGTTTCCTCAACAAATACACTTAATTACCATAAATTGACTTTCCTATTATTTCCTGCATGACACTTCATTTTTATGTATTTATTCATTTGTTGACATTACTGTGGCTCTTTTAGTTTGTTTTTTTAATGTATATATAATGTTTATTGCATTACGTTAGTGTCGTGTGTTATCTTGATGGTGTCTAGTAGTATATATGTTAGTATATTTCTCTGCTTATGGGAAAAGCTGTTTGTGATGAGTGTTGGTTAATCATGTGACAAAACATTTACAAACTTAAAATTCTAATAGGTCGATACGATAATTAGTGATTTATTTTTTTCGGTCACATCACGTGGCATATAATGCCTACACTGTAAAACCCAAAAAGTTCATTTAAGTCAGTTGCATTGCGCCATGGCGCATTTGCTATTTACATGGTGGACTTTGTTAGTGTAAAAACTGAACGCTTCACTAGCGAGAAAACAGTTAAACAGAATATCTGCAGCACGAGGGATAAAGAACGAGCCTCCTCCATTCAGCCTCTTTACTTTCTCTTTACTTTACTCCTTTACTTTCGTGTACGCACTCCACTGAAGACATCCATTAGCCCACATATTTAATTTCGTCTGTTAAGCGCAAAGATTTCTTTTAAAACTATTTCTAAATTCAGTTCTAATTTCCATCAAATGAATAAATGAACATGATTAATGAAGTGTGGTCAAAAATCTGGGTTAAATCCAAACACACGTTCTTATTCTCCATATGGTGATGCAGACGTCTCTAAAACCCAACAGATGGACAAAGCTAAACTTGTTTTTATTAAAACAAATATAAATATGCATAATAAATAATACTGCTAATAATAATAACATTATACAAATGCAAATTGTCATGAATAAACTGAAAAAGGCCCCTCGACATAAAGAGGGCATAGAGGCAGTGGTTTTTATATTTATGTAGAAAATATATTTTAATCCTTTAATTGTTTTCATATGTAAAGATATTTGTGTATTGCTGTACATCCTGTGTGTTTTAAGTAACGTGTAAGCATTTTGAACCTGCATGGGCGCATAACTAACATGCTCTGCGCCAGACTTTAGAGCAGCTTTTAGTTGGTCAATGGTGCAGTCTATTTCAGTTCCTGAAATAGCAACACACCAACAATGCGCCTTAACACACCTCCTTTTCCGACCAGCACACCCACTGAGTCCACAAAGTGGCGCAAATGAGTTTGCTATTTAAACAACAAGGTGCAAAACATAAAAATTAGGGTTGCGCTTGTCTGAAAATAGCAACAAACCATGCCATACACATCTTGCACCTTATTGCGATGGGTGTATGATAGGGCCCCTTATATTCAACATTTCGGGTATTTTGATTGATAAGTTTTCAGAAAGCTCGCTATAGTGCATTATGCAATTGGTTTTTCTGTAAAGGATTCATTCAATGCTGCCTTACGACTTAAAACAAGTTATCTTAGGAGTCAGCATCATTAAGATACCTTTTGGATCACATCAGGAGTGCGGCAGCGATGTTTAAAATGCCTCCGTAGGCTGCTCGCAGGAATGGAGAGAGAGAAAAAATGAAGCCTTTAAAAACAAGCATTAAAAAGGTTCCCCGAAAACAGATGGAGAGAAATGGAGATGGAGAAGGTGGGAGAAATGGACTGAAAAGAGAGACTGAGTGGGAGCAAGAGAAGGACAGAGAGAGAGAGAGAGGGAGAGGGAGGAAGAGAGAATTCTGCAGTGTGCCATTAATAGTCTTGATAATGATTTGCTTACAAAACAGAGCTGTGGGATTAACAGTGTGTTGGATCTTTCCCCACAGCTCATACTGATGCTAGGGAGAGAAGCGTTCAGCGGCCCACATATATGTGTGTGCGCGTGTGTGTTTACATCCATTCTTTTTATATACAGTTCTGTGTTGTTTTGTGTAGCGTGGTTAACTGATGCCAGCGCAAAGTGTATGATAGAATGTTATGGGTTTTTAATGTGACGTTGTGTTTTCACACGACAAAAAGAATTGAATTAGTACTGACATCGTTTAAAATGCAGGAAATGATTAAACATCTTTGTCTGACATGGACCTCTTGTTATGAAAACTGCCGTGTTATTACATTCTTTGAATTGTTGAGCCAAATCTCAAACACTATTTTGCTTTATTTGGAATATTGTTCATGTATTAAGGTGTCTACGTAGAACATTCCAAATCACACACCATTTAAAACATGGAACATTTGGAACATTGAACATGCGTTAAGGTGTCTATGTAGTGTGTTTAAAGTCACACACCATTTAAAACACACTATTTTACTTTATTTGGAACATTGTACATGCACTAAGATATCTACGTAGAGCATTTCAAATCACATACAATTTAAAACACACTATTTGGAACATTGGACATGCGTTAAGGTGTCTATGTAGTGTGTTTAAAATCACACACCATTTAAAACACACTATTTTACTTTATTTGGAACATTGTACATGCACTAAGATATCTACGTAGAGCATTTCAAATCACATACAATTTAAAACACACTATTTGGAACATTGGACATGCGTTAAGGTGTCTATGTAGTGTGTTTAAAATCACACACCATTTAAAACACACTATTTTACTTTATTTGGAACATTGTACATGCACTAAGATATCTACGTAGAGCATTTCAAATCACATACAATTTAAAACACACTATTTGGAACATTGGACATGCGTTAAGGTGTCTATGTAGTGTGTTTAAAATCACACACCATTTAAAACACACTATTTTACTTTATTTGGAACATTGGACATGCACTAAGATATTTACGTAGAGCATTTCAAATCACACACCATTTAAAATACCTTATTTTGCTTTATTTGGAATATTGTACATGTATTAAGGTGTCTACGTAGAACATTCCAAACCACATACCATTTAAAACACACTATTTGGAACATTGGACATGCGTTAAGGTGTCTATGTAGTGTGTTTAAAGTCACACACCATTTAAAACACACTATTTTACTTTATTTGGAACATTGGACATGCACTAAGATATATACGTAAAGCATTTCAAATCACATACCATTTAAAGCACACTATTTGGAACATTAGGCATGCTCTAAGTTGTCTATGTAGTTTGTTTAAAATCACACACCATTTAAAACACACTATTTTACTTTATTTGGAATATTGTACATGCTTTAAGGTGTCTACGTAGAACATTCCAAATCACATACCATTTATAACACACTATTTTACTTTATTTGGAACATTGTACATGCATTAAGATATCTACGTAGAGCATTTCAAATCACATACCATTTAAAACACACTATTTAGAACGTTAGGCATGCGTTAAGGTGTCCATGTAGTGTGTTTAAAATCACACACTATTTAAAACACACTATTTTGCTTTATTTGGAATATTGTACATGTATTAAGGTGTCTACGTAGAACATTCCAAATCACATACCATTTAAAACACACTATTTGGAACATTGTACATGCCCTAAGATATCTACATAGAGCATTTCAAATCACATACCATTTAAAACAGCTTATTTTACTTTATTTGGAACATTCTACATTCACCAACGTGTCTAAGTAGAGTGTTCCAAATCACAATCAATTTACTAGTCAAGTTATTATTTGTTGGTCTTACAACGGGGATAGACGACAAGACTTTTATCAGGGAGTGTATACCTACAACCCTCTAGCAACACTGCTTTATTCAACAAAAACCATCCAGGTAAATCAGCAGACTCTTTCAGTGAGTACCATGGATGAAAAAAGGAGACATACTGACTGTGAGAATTGGTGGTTAATCAGACATGCTGGTGTGCAGGTGCTCAGTGTAATGTTTAGTGAAGCGAGGGGAAAGTAAATAGCAGAGAGAGCGAGTGCCATTACAAACGCTCCAGAAGACTTGGACGGATGTTGACATGCAAGCAATAAACGAGGAAGGATGAATGTCCCCTACTATTTTTGATATTCTTCATGCGCTCCATTTTGCAGCGCTGTCAGTGTTGGAAGGATGACAAAACATTTTAAAACACACACTTATACGCTGATCTTCCTCAGAACTGCAGCACATCGGCGTCAGAAATGTAAATTCCAGCAGTTTTAACAGGGAAAGAGTGTGAGGAAAGGTAACTAAACATTCCATTTTATAGAACCACAGGCTTTATGATTTACGTGACCCATATCATTTTCTTTATAATTAAATGGGATGAGACATATTCAGCTTATTAGGCATATGATTATAACTTCTAGTTGATCATTTGGAAAAGTGTCAGAAGGTTGATTTTTCAGATGAATCATCTGTTGAGCTGCATCCCAATCATCACAAATACTGCAGAAGACCTACTGGAACCCGCATGGACCCAAGATTCTCACAGAAATCAGTCAAGTTTGGTGAAGGAAAAGTCATGGTTTGGGGGCGTGCGAGAGATCTGCAGAGTGGATGGCAACATCAACAGCCTGAGGTATCAAGACATTTGTGCTGCCCATTACATTACAAACCACTGGAGAGGGTAAATTCTTCAGCAGGATAGCGCTCCTCATACTTCAGCCTCCACACCAAAGCTCCTGAAAGCAAAGAAGGTCAAGGTGCACCAGGATTGGCCAGCCCAATCACCAGACTTGAACATTATTAAGCATGCCTGGGGTGAGATGAAGGAGGAGGCATTGAAGATGAATCCAAAGAATCTTGATGAACTCTGGGAGTCCTGCAAGAACGCTTTCTTTGCCATTCCAGATGACTTTATTAATAAGTGATTTGAGTCATTGCAGAGATGTATGGATGCCAGGCACGTGCAGAGGTGGGGGCTTTGGGTGCTTGAGCCCCTGCCCTTTTTTCTCCTGGAAAGAAAGTGCCCTTTTTTCTGGGGATAATAATTTTTTTTTTAAATACTAGGCTACTAATAATATAATATATGTATGTTAATATTTAAGGACCGCTTTCCCTGTCAAACAATAAAAAAACGAAATTTTAAAGTATATCTTTTAGTCTAGCCGCTCCAAGCGACCCTCGAACTGACGATTTGCCACATGCGAGGTGAATAGTCTAACGAAGACTCCATTGACATTGTTATTCTCGCCTCGAAAGTAAGCTGTCAACAGTGGAGTAACGTATATCAGCGCCTATGCCAACTCCTGCATCCGCATTATTTTGTCTTGCTAACATCCTCCTGATTAACAACCATGTAATAAGTTAGCTAGTAAGTTTAATAAGTTTAGCCAGGGCAATATCATAGGCTTATACAGGCTAATGTAATGGAGAAACGACAGCTGGATAGTGAAAATATTGCCCTCTTGTTTTTGCAGTCACACAGAATATATAATGTCAATTGAAGCTATAAAACATGTACATATAGGCTAGCTATGGAAGTCAGTGACTTAAACAAAAATAATAGATTGAAAAGGGATAGTTCACCCAAACATTTAAATTTACTCACCCTCAAGTGGTTCCATTTCTTTGTTTCTTTATTCTGTTGAACACTAACGAATAAAAGATTTAAAAAAGATATTTTAAAGAAAGCTATAAACTTGAAATCATTGACTTTCAGAGTAGGAAAAACAAACACCATGAAAGTCAATGGTTACAGGTTTCCTGCTTTCTTCAAAATATTTTGTGTATTAAGTCAAATGGGTTTGGAACAAGTAAAAGGTGAGTAAATGGTGACATAATTTTCAGTTTTGAATTAACTATCCTTTTAAGGGCGAGTATATGGTGAATTTAGGGTGAAATCTCCTTAATAATCTCATTATAATATATTTAATTTATTAAAGTACGATTATTACTATTATTTAATAAAAAGTGCCCTTTTTTCCCATTTAAGCCCCTGCCCCTTAAAAGGTCTCTGCACGTCCCTGATGGATGCAGTCCTCCAAGCTCATGATGGAGTCAGACACAATATTCATTCTGTTTCCACTGCAGCATGACTTTATATTCTATACTGGACACTATTTCTGACAAGACTTTTGTCTACTTTTACATAAAACAAAACAATATTGTGCAAAGGAGGTATTTAAGGTTGAAGAAAACAAGTAGTGCAACATGATTTGTAGGACATTCACAGGTAAACAGTGTTTTCCTTACTGAGTCCTTGTAAGATGGAGTTTAATTAAAGTGTCCAGTGCATATAGAGGGAAGAGTGTTTCTTCAGGTGGTTTGTCATGCCTACTAACCTGTGTGAAGCACACTTAGAATTGCACAATATTTTTAATGCCCAGTGCATACAGAGAGAAAAGTGTTTCTACAGGTGGTTTGTCATGCCCACTAACCTGTGTGAGGCACACTCAGAAATGCAAAAATGTCTAGACATATGGAGTGATTGTAAGAAAGTGTCTGGTGCAAGTGCGCAAACTGGTGCACACTCTCAATGGCTATTAATGACTAGCCTATATCGAAAACAGTTGTTATACTGTGGGAAAGACTGGAATACATGGAAGTTATGCAAACCAGGTTAGCAAACTGAAGAATAAAAATAAAAGTACCTCAGGTATCCAGTGCTAATTTCAGTCTATTTGAATTGATTTCTTTGAAGATGGTTTGTGTTGTTTTTATTCCACTGTGATCACTTAATTAGGTTGATTAGATAAATACATTTGATTAGATAGATTACACGAGCTGGATTCACTGGTCAGATGCGCAAGTGGCACACTGAGGACGTCTGCTGGTTTTTTTAAGGTGGTAATGGCTAAGGCCAGACTGAATCTGCGGATGTTTTTTGCTATTTGTGTGGAGAATTTTGGTAAAAATCTATCTATTTTGGGAGTATCATAACTAAAACCTTAATATGTTAAATAAAAAATTATATCTTTTGAACTTTTATTTAATGTTTAAAATGCAAATCCAATTAGATCCACTTTATTTGGTAAACAAAGCAAGTCTCTCATATAATATATCTACTAAAAGACAGAAACTATTACTGTACAAACTGCATTGTACATAGATCAGGTGAACATTTTCACATTAGTCAATAATATTACTGTAATTATTTAAAAATTGAATAAATATAGATTTACACGCATTTACTCAAGTAAATAAACAGAATTAATGATGGGCTAAAAATCTGCGGAAATCTGCAGAAAATCTGAGGAATTCTGCGCGCGCAGATTCTGTGTGAGCCTAGTAATGGCGAATGAAATGCATAAACTAAAACAATCTGATTTTTTTGTTCGTCAGTGTGGACGTACAATATTTATAGTTAAAAATATTTTTATATATAATAAAATATTTATATTTCTCATGCTTGGTGTAAATGGACCTTTACATCCTGGTTTGATTGACAGCTTAAAATGATTAAATGAAGACATTCGAGCACTATATAGAAACAACCAGAGATGTATAAAGTACTAGAGACCCAGACTTAAGTAAAAGTACAAGTGCTCTATCAAAAAAGTGACTTGAGTAGAAGTTGAAGTGCTCTTTAAGCACAATACTTAAGTGGAAGTACTAAAGTATTCAACATTTTTTGTACTTAAGTATTGCAAGTAGTTTATTTAAAAATGTACTACTCAAGTACTGAAAGTAAAAGTACAAGTATTGCGTTATGTAGTTATTTTTAAAAAGCAGTCAAAAGACATATTGTTTTGTTTATTTTAAATATCTTTTTTGTAGTAATTCCTATAATATTTTTTCTTCTGGAGAAAGGCTTATTTGTTTTATTTCAGCTAGAACAAAAGCAGTTCTTAATTTTTTTAAAACCATTTGTTTTTGATTGTTTACAGACTTGTCTAATTACACTTTAAGCTGAATACTAGTATCTTGAAAATATCTAGTAACATATTAGGTCACACTTTATTTTGACGGTCCGTTTGTTGAATTTAAGTTACATTGCAACTAATTATCATTAGATTATAAGTAGACTGTTAGGTTGGGGTTAGGGTTGGGGTTGGGGTTAGGGTTAGTGTAAGTCAAGGGTGCTCAACCCTATTCCTGGCGATCGACCGTCCTGCAGTTTTCAGTTGCAGCCCTTATCAAACACACCTGCCTGTAATTATCAAGTGCTCCTCACGTTCTAAATAATTGGTTCAGGTGTGTTTGATCAGGGTTGGAGCTGAAATCAGCTGGAAGGTCGATCGCCAGGAACAGGGTTGAGCACCCCTGGTGTAAGTTGACATGTAATTGCAAAGTTTCTTATAGTCAGTTAAATGTCTGTTGAAGGACTGTTAAATGTCAGTGTTAACAGATATTAAGTAGACAGTCTACTAATACTCAAGTGGACCATCAAAATAAAGTGTTACCAAATATTATGTGCTGTCATCATGGCAAAGATAAAAGAAATCAGTTATTAGAAACTCATTATTAAAACTATTATGTTTAGAAATGTGTTGGGGGGGGGGGGGAAATATACAGAGGGGCTAATAAATCTGACTTCAACTGTATTTTACATTCATAACAATACATGCTTATGAAATATTCAGGGACCAGGTTTCTGTAGCCCAGTCCACATTAAAATCTCATCGGTTTAAAATCCAGCTCCGCACATTCAACAGATATGCTTTTATATCAACTATATTGAAAAGGGCTGTGGATGTGTGCCGTCATTCATCATCTCAGATGGGTTTGACTGAAAATGACTGCGGGCCTGCACCCCGTTTAACCTTTGGGATGAATCGGAGCTGTGATTGTGAGCCAGAGCTCATCGCCCAGCGTGAACGCCTGATCTCACTGATGCTCTGCTGTCTGAATGAGAACAAATCCCCACAGCTATATGCGACAGCATCTAGTGGAAAGCTTCCCAGAAGAGGCAGAGCTGTTAGCCCAAACCAATTCCATATTAATGCTAATGCGCTTGAAATTAAATGTTCAGCCTGCGCATATGGCTTTGGTGTTTAGGTGTCCATAATGTGATTATTATCCAGGAGCCATACCAGTTTTTAAAAAGGTGGTACAAGTTGAGATAATGATATTTATTTATTTGTTTGTTTGTTTGTTCATTCATTTGTTTGTTTGTTCGTTCGTTTGCTTGTTTGTTCATTAGTTTGTTCGTTCATTAGTTTATCAGTTTGTTCATTAGTTCATTTGTTGTTTGCTTGTTAGTTTATTTGTTGATTTGTTTATTTATTCATTCGCCCGTTCTTTTATTTGTTAGTTTATTAGTTCATTTGTCCGTCTGTTCGTTCGTCTGTTCATTCGCTTGCTCGTTTGTTGGTTACTTCATTCATTTATTCATTCCTTCATTCATTAGTTAGTTTGTTCATTTGTTCGTTCATTCGTTAGTTCATTTGTTGGTTCGATAGTTTGTTCGTTCCTTCATTCATTCATTTTGTTTGTTCTTTAGTTCATTAGTTAGTTCGTTTGTTCATTCTTTTGTTTGTTCTTATGATCCTTAGTTTGTTCGTCCGTTCGCTTGTTTGTTCATTAGTTTGTTCGTTCATTAGTTTATCAGTTTGTTCATTAGTTCATTTGTTGTTTGCTTGTTAGTTTATTTGTTGATTTGTTGATTTGTTTATTTATTCATTCGCCCGTTCTTTTATTTGTTTGTTTATTAGTTCATTTGTCCGTCTGTTCGTTCATCTGTTCAGTCGCTTGCTCGTTTGTTGGTTACTTCATTCATTTATTCGTTCCTTCGTTCATTAGTTAGTTTGTTCATTCATTTGTTCATTCATTTGTTCGTTCATTCATTGGTTTGTTAGTTTGTTCGTTCCTTCATTCATTCATTTTGTTTGTTCTTTAGTTCATTAGTTAGTTTGTTTGTTCATTCTTTTGTTTGTTCTTTTGATCCTTAGTTTGTTCGTCCGTTCGCTTGTTTGTTCATTCGTTTGTTCAATTATTCGTTCATTAGTTTGTTCATTCATTCGTTCGTCTATTCATTCGCTTTTTTGTTTGTTGGTTTGTTAGTTTGTTCGTTCCTTCATTCATTCATTTTGTTTGTTCTTTAGTTCATTAGTTAGTTTGTTTGTTCATTCTTTTGTTTGTTCTTTTGATCCTTAGTTTGTTCGTCCGTTCGCTTGTTTGTTCATTCGTTTGTTCAATTATTCGTTCATTAGTTTGTTCATTCATTCGTTCGTCTATTCATTCGCTTTTTTGTTTGTTGGTTTGTTAGTTAGTTTGTTCGTTCATTCATTCATTCATTCATTCATTCGTTTGTTCATTGGTTTGTTTGTTCATTTGTTCGTTCATTCGTTTGTTCATCTGTTCGCTTGTTTGTTTGATTATTCGTTCATTAGTTTGTTCGTTCATTAGTTTGTTCATTAATTCATTTGTTGTTTGCTTGTTAGTTCGTTAGTTTATTTGTTCATTCGTTCATTTGTTTATTTATTAATTTGCCCGTTCGTTCATTTGTTAGTTTATTAGTTTGTTTGTCCGTCTGTTCGTTCGTCTGTTCATTCGCTTGCTCGTTTGTTGGTTCCTTTGTTGGTTCCTTCATTCATTCATCCGTTCCTTCATTCATTAGTTAGTTTGTTCATTTGTTTGTTCATTAGTTTGTTCACTCATTTGTTCGTTCATTCGTTAGTTCATTTGTTGGTTCGATAGTTTGTTCGTTCCTTCATTCATTCATTTTGTTTGTTCTTTAGTTCATTAGTTAGTTTGTTTGTTCATTCTTTTGTTTGTTCTTATGATCCTTAGCTTGTTCGTCCGTTCGCTTGTTTGTTCATTACTTTGTTCGTTTATTAGTTTATCAGTTTGTTCATTAGTTCATTTGTTGTTTGCTTGTTAGTTTATTTGTTGATTTGTTTATTTATTCATTCGCCCGTTCTTTTATTTGTTTGTTTATTAGTTCATTTGTCCGTCTGTTCGTTCATCTGTTCATTCGCTTGCTCGTTTGTTGGTTACTTCATTCATTTATTCGTTCCTTCGTTCATTAGTTAGTTTGTTCATTCATTTGTTCATTCATTTGTATGTTCATTCATTGGTTTGTTAGTTTGTTCATTCCTTCATTCATTCATTTTGTTTGTTCTTTAGTTCATTAGTTAGTTTGTTTGTTCATTCTTTTGTTTGTTCTTTTGATCCTTAGTTTGTTCGTCCGTTCGCTTGTTTGTTCATTCGTTTGTTCAATTATTCGTTCATTAGTTTGTTCATTAATTCGTTCGTCTATTCATTCGCTTTTTTGTTTGTTGGTTTGTTAGTTAGTTTGTTCGTTCATTCATTCATTCATTCGTTTGTTCATTGGCTTGTTTGTTCATTTGTTCGTTCATTCGTTTGTTCATCTGTTCGCTTGTTTGTTCGATTATTCGTTCATTAGTTTGTTTGTTCATTAGTTTATCAGTTTGTTCATTAATTCATTTGTTGTTTGCTTGTTAGTTTGTTAGTTTATTTGTTCATTCGTTCATTTGTTTATTTATTAATTTGCCCGTTCGTTCATTTGTTAGTTTATTAGTTTGTTTGTCCGTCTGTTCGTTCGTCTGTTCATTCACTTGCTCGTTTGTTGGTTCCTTTGTTGGTTCCTTCATTCATTCATCCGTTCCTTCATTCATTAGTTAGTTTGTTCATTTGTTTGTTCATTAGTTTGTTCATTCATTTGTTCGTTCATTCGTTAGTTCATTTGTTGGTTCGATAGTTTGTTCGTTCCTTCATTCATTCATTTTGTTTGTTCTTTAGTTCATTAGTTAGTTTGTTTGTTCATTCTTTTGTTTGTTCTTTTGATCCTTAGTTTGTTCGTCCGTTCACTTGTTTGTTTATTCGTTCGTTTAATTATTCGTTCATTAGTTTGTTCATTCGTTCGTTCGTCTATTCATTCGCTTTTTTGTTTGTTGGTTTGTTAGTTTGTTCGCTCGTTCATTCATTCATTCGTTCGTTCATTGGTTTGTTTGTTCATTTGTTCGTTCATTCGTTTGTTCATCCGTTTGCTTGTTTGTTCGATTATTTGTTCATTAGTTTGTTCATTAATTCATTTGTTGTTTGCTTGTTAGTTCGTTAGTTTATTTGTTCATTCGTTCATTTGTTTATTTATTCATTTGCCCGTTCGTTCATTTGTTAAGTTTATTAGTTTGTTTGTCCGTCTGTTCGTTCGTCTGTTCATTCGATTGCTCGTTTGTCGGTTCCTTTATTGGTTCCTTCATTCATTTATTCGTTCCTTCGTTCATTAGTTAGTTTGTTCATTTGTTTGTTGATTAGTTTGTTCATTCATTTGTTTGTTCATTCGTTAGTACATTTGTTGGTTCGATAGTTTGTTCGTTCCTTCATTCATTCATTTTGTTTGTTCTTTAGTTCATTAGTTAGTTTGTTTGTTCATTCTTTTGTTTGTTCTTTTGATCCTTAGTTTGTTCGTCCGTTCGCTAGTTTGTTCATTAGTTTGTTCAATTATTCGTTCATTAGTTTGTTCATTTGTTCGTTCGTCTATTTATTTGCTTTTTTGTTTGTTGGTTTGTTAGTTCGTTCGCTCATTCATTCATTCATTCGTTCATTGGTTTGTTCGTTCATTCGTTTGTTCATCCCTTTGCTTGTTTGTTCAATTATTCGTTCATTAGTTTGTTCGTTCATTCATTCGTTCGTTCATCCATTCATTCGCTTGTTCATTTGTTTGTTCATTCATTTGTTCATTCGTTTGTTTGTTCATTCGATCGTTCGTTTGTTTGTTAATTTGTAAGTTTGTTTGTTCATTTGTTCATTCTTTCATTAGTTGGCTGGTTCCTTCCTTCCTTCCTTCCTTCATTCATTCATTCATTCATTTTTTGTGCGGGTTTTTTATGGTTTTGAATGGATGTTATCTCTGGATTGAACTGAATTTGGGTTTACTATATTTAGAAAACCTGGATTCGTAAAGTAAAGTGTAAAGTAAAGTGTTAACATTTGTTTAATTCTGTAAAGGTCTGATGACATTTCTTTCAATGTATTCCAATTTCAATATTTCAAAATTCAAATCAAGTCAACACTGTCATGTAGAGATTTTTGCACCAAATATTGATTTCTTAACTCGTCTGATGTTAAAACAATGGCATTATGTTGCCATAAAATTGTTTAAAACTTAGTGCAGTTTTTATTTAATGTATGAGAAAATTATCTAAATAACAACTTTTTAATTTCACTTACCAGTAGTTTCAAGAATAAATTCAAAAATACCTTTTACTCAAACGCATAACCATAAATCATAAATCCAGAGAAACCGGCAAATTTCAAGTGATCTCTTTTTTCCCCCATAACAATCCACAGCTAGCTGTACTGCACATTAAACAATTTTAATGCCCAACATGGAGGCAAAGAAGCACACAATGAGCTGCTCAATCATAGTATTGCTTTGAATAAATTATCCAGAGGGATGGAAGCTCTGAATGTGAATTACTGCACCTGTGTATTGTGCTCCACAAACAATGAAGCTCGAAGTTTACTTACTTCAGAAATACAAATTTTACCTTTAATATAGTGATTCATTTTCAAAGCTATTTCAGTAATGCAGTTGCAGGGCAGCTGCTGAATATTTCTGGCAATGTTTATTCTTTTAATTAATTAATTTATTTTTTACTTATTTAACCAGTAAGGTTGAGATCTCTTCTACCAGGGGGTCCAAGTCAAAACAAGCAAGGTACATATCACAACACACAAACACACACACAGAAATTGTACTTAAAATAATATAAACCATAATCAATTCCTCTGTATGAAAGCAACATCTTAAGTAAGGGTATCTAAGAGTACAGTATATATAGGCAACACCTTATGCTAAATGGTTTGAATGTGCGCTTTCATTTAGAATAGAGTATTCAGACAGACCATAGTGAAGTAAATCATTGGATATTAATAGGATATTGGTCTGTATGAGCGCTGTGTTTAAGTGCATCTGCTGGCTTTGGAGGGTCTCCTCTCAGGATTTCCCCTCACTCTCATAAATCTTTCATCTCCTGTTGGGATTACTGGATCAGTGCTAATCGAACGTTACTGAAATGTTGAACAATATATAGTGGGTACTTAGGATACGTGTCTGACTGGAGGAACAGTGTTTTTCACTTTGTAAATGCTAAGTTCGGATATCCATATGATTTTGCTTTGTCTGTAACATAACATAACATGCATCCCAAGTGCATTACGCAACACAGGTTGATTAAAAATATGTGCTTCTGCTTACATTTTTGTGAAACTGCCAAAATGTACTTTAACATACTGTACGTTTGACTGCAGTTTCTATGTAAATTGAACACTAAATTAAACAAACGACTTTTATTCCTTTTTACACTAATGATATTTACAGGCACATATTATCAACGAATATATGATTATTTTTTTTTTGAACTTGCATGTTTGTTTTTTTAGGGCTGTCAATTGATTAAAAAAATAACTAATTAATCACATTTTTTTTGTAATTAATCATAATTCATCGTGAAAAGCCGTATTTATTACAGAAATAAAAACACAGGCATGTAAGTGCCATTTGAATTTCAAAACAATCAATGCCAATAACAAACACGAATGATTTCCATGTTGGATTCTAAGTGGACTACAAAAAAATCCAAAATACAGGCATTGCAAATATGGAAAATGATAATAATAATAAAGTATTGAATACAAACAATTGTACTCATTGTAAAGTTGTATTGCGAGTTGAGAACATTAATTATAAAGTAGAAACAATTTTGCTTAGTCCTCCTTAACATTTAGCCAGTTGCTAAGACATTCGAGTCTTTTGACATTATCAGGGGACAATGTGGCCAAGGGGTACATTAAAGGCACGTACCAAAGACTATAGACTTCTTACAGGGACTTTGGTCACACCATCGACTGTAGGCCTGTGAACAGTTCTAACACCATCATCAAATTTGCAGATGACACCACAGTGATTGGTCTAATCAGCAACAATGATGAGACTGCCTACAGGGAGGAGATACAGCATCTGGCCACCTGGTGCACCGACAATAATCTGCTCCTTAACACCGACAAGACCAAGGAGCTCATTGTGGACTTCAGGAAGGGACGAACAGGCTCACCTGATCCCATCCACATCAATGGGATGGCCGTCGAGCCCGTCTCATCCTTCAAGTTCCTGGGGACCCACATCTCAAAGGACTTTTCCTGGACCACCAACACCTCCAGCCTGGTCAAGAAGGCTCACCAGCGCCTATTTTTCTTAAGGCAACTTAAGAAGAACCAGCTGTCATCAGCCGTCTTGGTGAACTTCTACCGCTGCACAATAGAAAGCATCCTGACGAACTGTGTCACAGTCTGGTATGGAAGCTGCTCTGTTGCGGAGCGTAAGGCACTGCAGCGGGTGGTGAAAACTGCCCAACGCATCACAGGGACCACACTGCCAACCATAGAGGACATCCAGAGGAAACACTGTCTGCGCCGAGCACGCAGTATTCTTAAAGATTCCTCTCACCCTGCTCACAGACTGTTTTCTCTCCTGCCTTCTGGCAGGCGCTTCAGGCTCCCCCGGACTAAAACCAGCAGACTAAGGAACAGCTTTTTTCCCAGAGCTGTCTCCCTTTTGAACTCTGACCCCCACTGACTCTTTGCCCCCCTGATACACCCCCACTATCCTCATAACTCAGACTCCTCATAATCACTGCACTATTTAACATTTGCACATTTAAAAATTGCACATATTCATTGCACTGATTCATTTATTCTAACTGTACATACCCATGTACATTTGTAATTATGTACACACACACTGTACATATACATTTGTAATTATGTTTATATATCTGCACACTTCTGATTATTAATAGCAACCTGTACATATATCCATCTATTGTAAATCTCTGTTCATAGCTAACACAACCTGTATATAATGTTCATAGTACATCCATTTGTAAATATCACCATAGTTTTTCTATAACTGCACTTTATAACTTATACCTGTATCCTGCACTTGCTGCTATTGCACTCCTGGTTAGACCTAAACTGCATTTCGTTTCCTTGTACTTGTACATGTGTAATGACAATAAAGTTGAATCTAATCTAATCTAATCTAACCATCTCTAAACATTTAATTCTAAACAGCTTTGAGAGATACGGACACCGCAAATACTATAGAATACATATAGGCCCAGTTTCACAAACAGGGCTTAGCTTAAGCCAGGACTAGACCTTAGTTAAATTAGGCTATTTAAGCCACATTTATAAAAACAGCCTTAGAAAAATACATTACTGGTGTGCACCTGGAGACAAAAAATGACACTGACATATTTTAAGACATCTCACTGCAAGTTATTTTCAGTTGAAACAGCTCAAACATGCAAATTAATCTTGACTAGCCTTAAACCTTGTTTGTGGAAGCGGGGGATAGAATGCCTTAAAGAGACTTTTATTAGCTTTTTTTTATTGGCTTTTAATAATAAATACTTATTTAAAAGTATTTAAAAATAATATTCAAAAAAAAATATTCAAAAACTGGTTTTATTCTAGGTGAAATAAAACAAATAAGACTTTCTCCAGAAGAAAAAAATATAATCAGACATGCTGTGAAAATTTTCTTGCTCTGTTAAACATCGTTTGGGAAATATTTAAAAAAGAAAAAAAATCAAAGGGACAAATAATTCTGACTTCAACTGTATATATATATATATATATATATATATATATATATATATATATATATATATATATATATATATATATATATATATATATATATATATATATATATATATATACATACAATATAATGCTTGTTCCAAAATATTTCCCTTTACTATAAATTACTATAGTATTTTAAATGTGTAACACCTGGTTTTATTGTATTTTTGTTGTTGCTTCTTATATACTATAATTTGTTTCTGTTTAGTACAGCATATTATTTACAGTAAATAACTGAACTGAATAATTCTGCCTCATATGTTTCTTTGACAGTTTTATTGATCACTAAAATATGATTGACTTGGATTTACGTTGCTTTGATTTAAAAATGAAAATTGTAAAAATAGCTTAGATGTAGCTATGCTACTTTTGCCATGTAGCTTTTAGCTTAGCTTGCTACATTTCCCAGGGGGTAGCTTTTAGTGTAGTAAGCTACATTTTAAGTAGAGTAGCTAATAGCTTACCTCACTACATTTTTCAAGTGGCTTGCCCAACACTGGTTAATTGTTTATGCAAATTTAAGTGGATTGAGCATAAAACAATTAAGTTGTCACCCAAAAACCTTAAGACTTGTGTTGTTTCAACTTATTTTAAAGAAGTAGTTTGAACAAGCAGCAAAAGTTATTTTTGAGTGTACTGTAAGCCCATACCGGAATTGTTGTTTTTTCGCTTTTTATTGGCAACTGAAAAGAAATACGTTGCATACCTCAATCATTTAAGCAGCTGTCATCATGTAATGTAATGTAATGTAATGTGTATTTATATAGCGCATTTATCATGTATGGCCATACACCCAAAGCGCTTCACAATCATGAGGGGGGTCTCTCCACACCACCACCAGTGTGCAGCATCCACTTGGATGATGCGACGGCAGCCACAGGACAACGGCGCCAGTGCGCTCACCACACACCAGCTATTGGTGGAGTGAAGAGACAGTGATAGAGCCAATTCAGTGGATGGGGATGATTAGGAGGCCATGATGGGTAAGGGCCGATTGAGGGACTTTGACCAGGACACCGGGGTTACACCCCTACTCTTTACGAGAAGTGCCATGGGTTTTTTAATGACCACAGAGAGTCAGGACCTCGGTTTAACGTCTCATCCGAAAGATCATCACTGAAGCTGAATTTGATTGGGTCTCACAGTGTGACGGTGGCTCAGAGGTTTTGTTGTACTGTAAATGGATGTTTCATTGTTGATCTGAGAATATGCAGAAGGACCTGCTGGAGTCCTCTTATCCGGTTACCATGGTGATCTGGGCCGCACATTCATGATGTAGCCATGTGTGTGTGTATGTGTGTGTGTGTGTTTGGACTGCCCACAGGTGCGAGTTATGTTGCTCACCCTCCCTTTTTGGCAGTTGAATGCAGGTTTGGTGTTCACACTGCGTCTATGTTTCGTGCTCCTGATAAATTAATGTAAAAACTGAACTCATTCTCATCAAAAACACCCTGAGCATATTTGAAATGAAGAGAAATCTCAAATCAGGTATATACAGTTGAAGTCAGAATTATTAGCCCCCCTGTTTATTTTTATCCCCAATTTCTGTTTAACGGAGAGAAGATTTTTTTCAACACATTTCTAAACAGAATAGTTTTAATAACTCATCTCTAATAACTGATTTATTTTATCTTTGGCATGATGACAGTAAATAATATTTTACCAGACACTTCTATACAGCTTAAAGTGACATTTAAAGGCCTAACTAGGTTAATTAGGTTAACTAGGCAGGTTAGGGTAATTAGGCAAGTTATTGTATAATGATGGTTTGTTCTGTAGACTGTCGAAAAAAAATTAGCTTAAAGGGGCTAATAATTTTGTCCACAAAATGGTTCAGAAAAAATTAAAAACTGCTTTTATTCTAGCTGAAAAAATACAAATAAGGCTTTCTCCAGAAGAAAAAAATATTATCAGACATACTGTGAAAATTTCCTTGCTCTGTTAAACATCATTTGGGAAATATTTAAAAAAGAAAAAAAAATTCAAAGAGGGGCGAATAATTCTGACTTCAACTGTATACAAAGCACTTTGGTACATTTGCTGGAATAACTGCCTTTATAAAAAACGATATCGGCGTGAAATAAACTTTCTCATACACTGTAAAAAAAAAAGTTATTGCTGGCTTTAGTTGAATCAAACTTACTTTTCCAGGCATCTCAATTTGCATCAATCAAACGGACTAAAAATATTAAGTTAAACTTTGCATAACATGACGACAGGATTCGAGTCTGGCGAAGAACAGTTCCAGAAAGCAGGTAAAACAAAAACAAAAGCCAAAAAATTTAATAATCAAGTAAATACCAGGGTGAGAATGTGGTAAAATCTGAAAACGTGGTAAAAATCTGGCGGCCATGAGGGCTTTTCTTTTTCTGTATCGCTTGGGTTTAGGGTAGTGGGTGGGCGCTGGTCAATCGGTGCTTTTGAAAACACTATCGGTTGGGTTTACGGAAGAGGGTGGGTGGGGGAATTGGTCTGTCAGTCGACAGTGGCCTCTGGTGGATTTACGTGAGAAGGGCAATCGCGAATGGCACTCACGAGAGAAATTTGAGATCTCAAAAAGCAGTAATTAAGTACGTAATTAAAATGAGCCTGGGTTGTAAAAAAATGTTGAAACCTGATTAACTTATTAAAATAAGTTAAAGAAACATCAAAATGTTTGTTGTCTTGACTTTTTTGTCATGGCATTTTTTACAGTGTACCATGAAATTAAATTTTGCTCATATCGCCCAGCCCTACATGCCAATGACATTAGTAATCCACCATAACTGCACATTTGCTTATCAACACAATGTGCACTTCCAAAAATATTACGCTCATAAAGGGATAATGACGATTTTATGAAGGTTGCAGAATTGATGCTCACGTTCTTTCCATCAACGCTTCTTTTTAATATCCTTTCTGTCCTCGACTGTGTTCATAATCAACACGTGCGCTG
Organism: Danio kyathit; assembly: GCA_903798195.1. Classification (NCBI taxonomy): domain Eukaryota; kingdom Metazoa; phylum Chordata; class Actinopteri; order Cypriniformes; family Danionidae; genus Danio; species Danio kyathit. Next base: position 4,224,440 of record LR812530.1, on the reverse strand, counting down.
GAAAGATGTCATTTCCATTAGCTCAACAAACTCACGGCATTCAGTGGCTGTTGGGGAAAGATTAGTGCTGTGATTTGTGTGTCTGACATTATTAACTGTGTTTTTCTTCATTAACACAGAGGATAAGGGAAGCGTCGTCTGTCAGTGTCAGGGAAATCCAGGACACACACACACAGACATGAAACACACTCGTAGGGCCTTTCTCTAAGGCCGTACTCACACTATGTACAGTTGCCTTGAACCGGGCCGAAGCACGATTGCGCCCCCTCGCCTCTCCCCCGACGGCCCGCACTCACATTACATTCGGGCCTGGGCACGGTTGCGTCATTGATGACGCGCAGTTCAGTAAGCGCTTTCGCTCAGCACAGTGGAGATTTCTTTAGTAAGTTATAGTTATATCGTTTAAGTAGTTTCATATGCGGTGACACGCAGTCAAATATTTCGCCGAACAGATCAGCCACTTTTGACGCTCATAAACAATCATTAAGTCCTCGTGCTGCAGGAATTAGGAGGTTTGCTGAAGGCGCAGCTGTAGTGCAGTGAGGGGTTTGCGTCTTTAATAATCTACGACAGTTTGCGTTCATTGAACAGTACGAATGATTAATTAATCCATATCAAACAGATTTGTGTAGGCGAGGACTTTTTTTTATTTACGAGGACTTTAGATGGGTAATTTAATAGCAGATGGGTCATTTAGGGCATATCACAGCCTCATTTCTTGCTTTCAGTTTCGGGCTTAGGCACGCTTGCACTCACACTGTAAGCGTACCGCGCCTGAGCCCAAGTGAACCGCGCTCTGGCACACCTCTTCCAACCGGGCCAGGGCCGGCCAAGTGTACCGTGCCCGAGCCCGATTCAGAGCACTCACACTTCTTAAATGATCCGGGAAACGGGCCTGGGCACGGTTCGGATAGCATAGTGTGAGTAAGCCCTAAATATTACCACACATCATTGATTGAAATATTTGCTGTGATTATTTAAGCACTGACTTTAATATACAGTTACGTCACAATTATTAGCCCCCCCCCCCCCCCCCCCCCCCCCCCCCCCCCCATATATATATTTGTTCCCCAATTTCTGTTTAAAGGAAAGAAACATTTTTAACACATTTCCACATAATACTTTTAATAACACATTTATAAATACTGATTTCTTTTATCTTTGCCATGATGAAAGTACATAATACTTGAGAGTATATTATTTAAGATACTAGTATTTGGCTTAAAGTGACATTTAAAAAAGCTTAACTAGGTTAATTAGGCAAGTCATTGTCTAACAGCGGTTTGTTTGTTGTTGAGAATCGAATATAAATATTGCTTAAGGGGGCTAATAATATTGACCTTAAAAAAAGTTGTAAAATTTTTAACTGCTTTTATTCTAGCCAGAATAAATCAAATAAGACTTTCTCCAGAAGAAAAAATATTATAGGAAATACTGTGAAAAATTCCTTGCTCTGTTCTGAAAATTTCAACCCAGGCTCATTCTGAAAACGCACCCCTATATACATTTCTGGAGAGCGCCAAATATGTCCCAGGAGCTACGTTTTTTTTTTTTTTTGCAGTTTTTGTTTTCGCAAATCCACCAGAGATCGCTGCTTTTTGTTTTTTTAAATCTCAAATTTCTCTCTTGAGTGCCATTTGCACCTGCTGTTCTCACATAAATCCACCAGAGGCCACTGTCGACTAACTGACTGACTGACTAACCGGTTGCCCCACCCATCCCCAACGCTAAACCCAACCGATGTGTTTTAAAAAGCACAGATTGAAAACATAATATATATTCAAAAAGGCGGCAACACCAAATGGCAATTTATTAAAAAGCCTGATAAAAGGCGTGTAACGTTTCGAGCACAGTCTGATGAAGAGCCGGTGTGCTCGAGACGTTACACGCCTTGTATCAGCCTTTTTAATAAATTGGCCTTTTTGGAGCTTTGGTGTTGCCACCTTTTTGAATATATAATTAGTTTTTGTCTTACCAGCTTTCTGAAACTGTTCTTCGTCGTAATAGAACCCCGTCATCATGGTCAACTCCATTCTGCATCTTAAATCCTCCGACATACAAGGGGAGCCACTGGGAAAACTGGTAACAGCGGAAAAGCCGTCCACACGAAGGTAAGCGGTCATCTATTAAGCGTGAAAAGGGAACGGCGTCACACCGCCCCGTAGCGTTCATTTTAAAGATGAAATGCAGCCATAGCTCTGGCTACATAATTTACGATCTCCAGAAATGTATATAGGGCTACGTTTTCAGAATATGCCTGTGTTTTTTAGATCAGAATGTCATTATTTTGTTTAGACAGGTTTTGCAGATGTTACACTTTTAGTTCTGATGTTTAGTTCTGTGTTTGACGTAGTGTTGAAGGTAAAAATTATGAGTTCTATGACATTGTGATTTTTCTCATATATTTTCCAAGTGTTGTTTAACAGGGAAGAACTAATTATTTTAGAGAATTAACCAAGTTAATTAGGCAAGTCACTTGACAACAGAGGTTTGTTCTGTAGACGATTGAAAAAAGTATATATATTTCTCCAGAAGAAATAAATATTATATTAAATACTGTGAAAATTTCCTTGCCGTGTTAAACGGTTCTGGTGAAATAATTGAAGAAAAAATACATAAATAAATTTGACAGGAGCGCTAATCGTTTTGCATTTAACCTTATATGGCTTTATTTTGTACAACTTGCATTGGATCCTTTTGCCTTCAGAACTGCTGTAATTCTTTGGGGCACAGATTCAACATTGTGTTGGAAACATTCCTCTGAGATTTATATTGATATGAGATCCTCACTAGAGGTTTTGTTGGATGCTTAAACATGCTGCAAATCCCAAAGCTGGTTTATTATACTGAGATCTGGCAACCATGGATGACATTTGTGTTTACTAAACTTTTGTGATGTTCATGAAGCCGGTTTTAGAGAATTTTTGGAGATTTTTGGTTCACTGTGGTAATAAAAGAAAGGACATGACCAGGAGAAATGCTCATCATGCTCATTAATTGATGCTCAATTGGTACCACAATGTGCCAAGAAAACACACAACACTATTATACCAGCAGCTGTATGAAACTTTGATACAAAGCAGGACTGATGCCAGTGGTGGATCTATTAATTTTTAAAGGCAGCGGCCAAGGTGGGGCCACAGTTTACAGAGGGGGGCCAAGTTATTCATTTGCTGCTTGCACTATATATATAGGCCTGTCATATCTTTTCACAGCTATCATTTGTGGTAAATGTTATGCATGAGGCAGTTATTTAAAAAGACACGATGTTTTGTCATAGATATGAGATATCAAGCACGTTAACCGAAGGTTTTCGGTAAATGATGTTTGTCATTTTGACAGATTTGCCCTCACAGTTGTTTTGTAACCTTCTTATACACAAAAAAAATCTGTTATTTTAGTTTTTTTCCGGCAGGTATGGTGCCTAAAAAAAAGTAAAATAACAGCCATTAAATTACAGAAATTTATCGTAAAATAACGGGCGGTAAATGACTGAAATTTACTGTAAAATAACAGACGTTAAATTACAGAAATTGACTGTAAAATAACGCTGTTAAATGACAGAAATTTACAGTAAAATAACAGACGTTAAATTACAGAAATTTACTGTAAAATAACAGACGTTAAATGACAGAAATTTACCGTAATATAACAGATGTTAAATTACAGAAATTTACCGTAAAATAACAGACGTTAAATTACAGAAATTGACTGTAAAATAACGCTGTTAAATGACAGAAATTTACCGTAAAATAACAGACGTTAAATTACAGAAGTTTACCGTAAAATAACAGACGTTAAATTGCAGAAATTGACTGTAAAATAACGCTGTTAAATGACAGAAATTTACCGTAAAATAACAGACGTTAAATTACAGAAGTTTACCGTAAAATAACAGAGGTTAAATTACAGAAATTTACCGTAAAATAACAGACGTTAAATGACAGAAATTTACGGTAAAATAACAGACGTTAAATTACAGAAGTTTACCGTAAAATCACAGACGTTAAATTACAGAAATTGACTGTAAAATAACGCTGTTAAATGACAGAAATTTACCGTAAAATAACAGACGTTAAATTACAGAAATTTACAGTAAAATAACAGACGTTAAATTACAGAAATTGACTGTAAAATAACGCTGTTAAATGACAGAAATTTACCGTAAAATAACAGACGTTAAATTACAGAAATTTACAGTAAAATAACAGACGTTAAATTACAGAAGTTTACCGTAAAATAACAGACGTTAAATTACAGAAATTGACTGTAAAATAACGCTTTTAAATGACAGAAATTTACCGTAAAATAACAGACGCTAAATTACAGAAGTTTACCGTAAAATAACAGACGTTAAATTGCAGAAATTTACCATAAAAATATTAGACATTAAATTACAGAAATGTACCAGAAATTTAAATTTAAAGAAATTTCTGTAATTTAACGTCCATTATTCTATGGTAAATTTCTGTAATTTAATGGTTGTTATTTTAAGGGGGGTTTTTTTCGGCACCCCAGCTAGTGATAAAACAGCATAGTAATTCTAAACAGAAAATGTCCGTGTTGCAAATGACAGCACAGAACCCGTCTTTGCTTTCAGTGTCTATTTTGCCATGAAGCGCACCTTTACCGTTGACATAACAGCTCAAAATGGTAATTTAATATAACACATATATGACAGCTATGAACGGAATCACGGAAAATAAACCTTGTAACTCTGATCAACGATTGACATGTTTAGTTTACTCGCATATGACTATCAATTTTGGTTCATTTTTTTTTAAACGTTCTGTTTTGAAAGCGAACCATGCCAAGCAACTTTGTAAAAAAATTTAATCTCTGTTTCGGATTAAGCCAGTCGATCTACAGGGATGACTACACTTGTCATACAATAAAAATAGCCTAAGTAGCAGGTATCATCTGGCTTTCAATTTAAACTAAAGCTTTGATATAAATCTGTAATCACTTAGAGGAGAGGGGCACAACAGGGTCCAAACCGATTTAAACAGGGGCCGGTGCACCTCTGGCCCTACCCCTAGGTCCGCCCTGACTGATGCATGCTTTCATGATGTTTACAACAATCAACTATAAGTCAAAATTATTAGCACTCCTGTGAATTTTTTTTAACAGAGCAATTAGCAATTTCCTATTAATATTTGTTCTTCTGGAGAAAGTTTATTTCGGCTAGAGTAAAACAAAGACTATAGAATACACAAGACATGTCACTTTTTAAATGGGGAAAAGTGTAACGGTCAATATGGTAAATAAAGCCCCGCCTACTAGTACAGGAGCCAATCATCAATCGCTATATGGCAAATAAATCCCACCTTCTAGTACAAGAGCAAATCATCACTCGCTATAAACTGATGATACTCCGGGGGAGGGGCTCAGACCAGACGTGAGTTTCTGCAGATTTTGAGTGATTTGAACATTTAGAAATGAAACTAAAGAGACAGATGTTGTTTAACTTTATTGGTGATTCCTATGAAATTCATACGTAAGCTTGGAAAGCAGTTTTGGAGAATTTGGGGGCTATTAATTCTGGAGGGTGAATAATTCGGACTTCACCTGTACGTATTTATGTCAATTTTCTCTTGACAGAAAACAAAATAATGCAATGTCTGTTTCTGGAGCCTTAATAAACACACACACACACACACACACACACACACACACACACACACGCACGCACGCACGCACGCACGCACGCACGCACACACACAAACACACACACACATTTTATCCATAATAGTAAGTTCACAGAGGAACAAACCACAGCGTCTTCATCTTCGCTGACCTGAAATGAACTCAAACACACTCTTGTTCGCACAGTTGTTCAATGCTATCAGACACACAGCAGATGTTGTGTTACATGTGTGTGTAAACCGCTGTATTATCTGAATGAAGTATTGGACACGCTCCACTGAAATCTGTCTGGGATTGCTGTTGTTAGGAGTGTGTGTGTGTGTGTGTGTGTGTGTGTGTGTGTGTGTGTGTGTGTGTGTGTGTGTGTGTGTGTGCGTGTGCGTGTGCGTATGTGTGTGTGTGTGTGTGTGTTTGTCCTACATTAAGCTGATACACTCAAAACACACATATTTGTTTCACATGACAGTGATCTGCACTTTGAAACGCATTATGTTGGTGAATTTGTGCGCCGGCTCGTCTGAGTTTAACATGATCAAAGAATAAGAGATTTCATCTTGAATATCAAAACAAAGCTGATTGTAGGAATTTATTTATTTATTTATTTTTTTCAATTGTAACTCAAAGCATCACTAACAACGAAAAGGACAGGGGGAACTTTTGTGTTTGTGAACATTATGTTTGCATGCATTGCAGCTAGAAGGGTATCCGCTGCATAAGACATGCTGGAATAGTTGGCGGTTCATTCTGCTGTGGCAACCCCTGATAAATAAGGGAGTAAGTGAAAGAAAAATGAATGAATGTTTGCATGCCAAAAAAAAATAAGCATATACAGTTGAAGTCAGAATTATTCGCCCCCTTTGAATTATTTTTTCTTTTTTAAATATTTCCCAAATGATGTTTAACAGAGCAAGGAAATGTTCACAGTATGTCTGATAATGTTTTTTCTTCTGGAGAAAGTCTTATTTGTTTTATTTCAGCTAGAATAAAAGCAGTTTTTAATTTTTTGTTAACCATTTCAGGGTCAAAATTATTAGCCTCTTAAGCTATATATTTTTCGATAGTCTACAGAACAAACCATCATTATACAATAACTTGCCTAATTATCCTAACCTGCCTAGTTAACCTAATTAACCTAGTTAAGACTTTAAATGTCACTTTAAGCTGTATAGAAGTGTCTAGTAAAATATTATTTACTGTCATCATGGCAAAGATAAAATAAATCAGTTATTAGAAATGAGTTATTAAAACTATTATGTTTAGAAATGTGTTGAAAAAAATCTTCTCTCTGTTAAACAGAAATTGGAGGAAAAATACACAGGGGGGCGAATAATTCTGACTTCAACTGTATATATTTATTGCTTTAATGCAGCTGCAGATTAAATATGGTCAATAATAAAATATTGTATTATTTTGACTAATTATATTCTAAATGAAAGCTAAAAAAGACCTATAAGCAATCATTTCAATCTTTCAATAAACATTTCAGTTTATTTTGAAATTGGTTAAATTCTTTAGTTATATGTTATTCAATTATTAAAGCAACAATTCAAAAATGGTAAATGTAAACAAAATGAAAAAATATATATACAAAAAAAAAGTATAACCAGTACTGATAAATTAATGAAATGTACACAAATGATCAAAATATTAAATATAAATTTGATATTAAAAATAGATTTGAAATTAATAGATTTTTCTCAATAAAATATTTAATATTAACCAATAAAAAATGTGGTACTGGTATTTTTTCGACACCTTATATAATAATAATAATAATAATATTATATTTATTAATTATTTAATAATTTTATATTATTAATATATCATTTTTTATTCATTATTTTTATAATTATTTTATTTTTATTATTAATATTATTATTATTAATTATTTAATCATTTTATTTGATTAAATATTATTATTATTATTATTATATTTAATAATTATTTAATCATTTTATATTATTATTTATTATTAATTATTTTATAAATAATTTTATCATTCATTCATTTATTTTCTTTTCGACTTAGTCCCTTAATCTGGGGTCGCCAAAGCAGAATGAACCACCAACGTATCCAGCATATGTTTTACGCAGCAGATGCCCTTCCATCTGCAACCCATCACTGGAATAGTTACAATCTCATACACACACATACACTACGGACAATTTAGCTTACCCAATTCACCTGTAGCTCATGTTTTTGGACTGTGGGGGAAACCGGAGCACCCGGAGGAAACCCACGCGAACATGGAGAGAACATGCAAACTCCACACAGAAATGCCAACTGACCCAGCCGAGGCTCGAATCAGTTTTTGCTGTGATGCGACAGAGCTACCCACTTAAAATGTGCTTATCAAACGAAATAAATCTTGTTTGCCTGAAAAAATAGATATCAGATCAGGCCATCGGGTCACTGTAATGTGTGTTTGATATGCGTTCTGGACTGTTGAACATAAAGAGAGCAAGAGAGCATTCCAGATCAAAAGTACAGTATCGTGATATCATTCATACACCATTTAAAAATAGCATTCAGACATGGAAAGAGCAAACTCACACGCAACAATTATCATTTACCTTATATAGTATTTTTACAGGGTTTTAGATAGCACTTTCATAACATTAACAAACAATGAAAAATACATTTATCACAGTATTTATTCATCTTTGTTAATGTTAGTTAATAAAACTGATTAACTGACAGTGCATTAACTATTGTTAACAAACACTAGTTTGTTAACTCTATGGGGAACACAAACAAATGCATTTTAATAATGCATTAATAAATGTTGAACTATGATTAATAAATGCTGTATAAGTATTGTTAATTCTTAGTTTATGTTAGTAAAATAAATTTTTAAAAATGTTTTAAGTGTGACCAAAAATTCATGGTTACGCTATGAAAAGTCATATAATATTTTCACTTATTAAAACAAGCTAACGATGCTTCAACATTGAGGGCAACACTTTTTATTCCAATGCAATACTTGCCGTTTTACCCATATTCAACTAATATGGAAATATGTGCCTCAGCCTACATTATGGCAAAACATAAACATATGTAGCTCCAAGTACATTTCGCTGAAGGTTTCAGAGGACAAATCCACTAGAGGGCGCTGTCTACATTTTCACAATTCTGAAATACGTTACTTAGGCTATGTTTTGTGGTGCATTTCAGATTAAAAATCCACTAGAGGGCACTGTCTACATTTTTGCAGTTATGAAATACGTTACATAGGGTACTAGAGAGCGCAGTCTACATATTTGCAATTCTGAAATACATTACTTAGGGTACGTTTTGTTGTGCGTTTCAAATTAAAAATCTACCAGAGGGCGCTGTCTCCATATTTGCAATTCTGAAATACGTTACTTAGGCTATGTTTTGTGGTGCATTTCAGATTAAAAATCCACTAGAGGGCACTGTCTACATTTTTGCAGTTATGAAATACGTTACATAGGGTACTAGAGAGGGCAGTCTACATATTTGCAATTCTGAAATACATTACTTAGGGTACGTTTTGTTGTGCGTTTCAAATTAAAAATCTACCAGAGGGCGCTGTCTCCATATTTGCAATTCTGAAATACGTTACTTAGGCTATGTTTTGTGGTGCATTTTGGATTGAAAATCCACTAGAGGGTGCTGTTTGTATATTTGCAATTTTGAAATATGTTACTTAGGATATGTTTTGTTGTGCATTTCGAATAAAAAATACATTAGAGAGAGCTGTCTACATTTTCGCAATTCTGAAATACGATACTTAGGGTACATTGTATTGTGTGTTTCAGATTAAAAATCCACCATAGGGCGCTGTCTACATTTTTGATATTCCGAAATACATTATTTAGGGTACATTTTGTTGGGCTTTTTCAGATAAAAAAATCCACTAGAGGGCGATGTTTACATAATTGCAATTCCGAAAAACATTACTTATGATATGATTTGTTGTGCATTTTGGATTAAAAAATCCACTAGACGGCGCTGTCTACATATTTTTAATTCTGATATATGTTACTTGGGGTACGTTTTGTTGTGCGTTTCAAATAAACAATCCACTAGAGAGCGCTGTCTACATTTTTGCAATTATGAAATACGTTACATAGGGTAATAGAGGGCGCAGTCTACATATTTGCAATTCTGAAATACATTACTTAGGGTACGTTTTGTTGTGCGTTTCAAATTAAAAATCTACCAGAGGGCGCTGTCTCCATATTTGCAATTCTGAAATACGTTACTTAGGCTATGTTTTGTGGTGCATTTTGGATTGAAAATCCACTAGAGGGTGCTGTTTGTATATTTGCAATTTTGAAATATGTTACTTTGGATATGTTTTGTTGTGCATTTCGAATAAAAAATACATTAGAGAGGGCTGTCTACATTTTCGCAATTCTGAAATACGATACTTAGGGTACATTGTATTGTGTGTTTCAGATTAAAAATCCACCATAGGGCGCTGTCTACAGTTTTGATATTCCGAAATACATTATTTAGGGTACATTTTGTTGGGCTTTTTCAGATAAAAAAATCCACTAGAGGGCGATGTTTACATAATTGCAATTCCGAAAAACATTACTTATGATATGATTTTTTGTGCATTTTGGATTAAAAAATCCACTAGACGGCGCTGTCTACATATTTTTAATTCTGATATATGTTACTTGGGGTACGTTTTGTTGTGCGTTTCAAATAAACAATCCACTAGAGAGCGCTGTCTACATTTTTGCAGTTATGAAATACGTTACATAGGGTACTAGAGAGCGCAGTCTACATATTTGCAATTCTGAAATACATTACTTAGGGTACGTTTTGTTGTGCGTTTCAAATTAAAAATCTACCAGAGGGCGCTGTCTCCATATTTGCAATTCTGAAATACGTTACTTAGGCTATGTTTTGTGGTGCATTTTGGATTGAAAATCCACTAGAGGGTGCTGTTTGTATATTTGCAATTTTGAAATATGTTACTTAGGATATGTTTTGTTGTGCATTTCGAATAAAAAATACATTAGAGAGGGCTGTCTACATTTTCGCAATTCTGAAATATGATACTTAGGGTACATTGTGTTGTGTGTTTCAGATGAAAAATCCACTATAGGGCGCTGTCTACATTTTTGATATTCCGAAATACATTATTTAGGGTACATTTTGTTGGGCTTTTTCAGATAAAAAAATCCACTAGAGGGCGATGTTTACATAATTGCAATTCCGAAAAACATTACTTATGATATGATTTGTTGTGCATTTTGGATTAAAAAATCCACTAGACGGCGCTGTCTACATATTTTTAATTCTGATATATGTTACTTGGGGTACGTTTTGTTGTGCGTTTCAAATAAACAATCCACTAGAGAGCGCTGTCTACATTTTTGCAATTCTTAAAAATATGTTACTTAGGGTACGTTTTGTTGTACGTTTCAGAATTAAAATCTACCAGAGAGCGCTGCTTTAATTTTTTGCAATTCTGAAATACGTTACTTAAGCTACATTTTGGTGTGCGTTTCAGATTTTAAAAAATTTCACTGGAGGGCACTGTCTACATTTTTGCAATTATAAAATACATTACTTAGGGTATGTTTTGCTGTGCGTTTTGAATAAAAAAAATCCAATAGAGGGCGCTGTTTACATATTTGCAATTTCGAAATACATTACTTCAGGTATGTTTTCGAAAAAAAAAATTGTCGTACAGATCAGCTAGGGAAACACTGACCTAAACTCTTCCCTAAATTCAACCAATAGTGTTTTCAAAAGCAAAAGTAGGAGAAATTGCATTGCAACCACACAGATTTACCTTGATTTTACATTAGTTTAATCTCATTTATGCAAAAGAGCTTTACCAGACTTGAACAACACAAGTACAACACCGTACAAAGTGAACTACCGAGCAAACTGACCACGCCAGAAAAGTCGTCTGCATGGAGAACATATTCGATTATAAATTTGCATTGTTGTTTTGTGGTATTTATTTTTATTTTGTGTTCTGCACAGTCATTTATTCGTCGATAATATGTCCCTGTAAATAACATTAGTCTAAAAAGGACCAAAAGTTGTTTGCGTCATACTGCCCCCTAGTGTTCAATTTAGACATTAACTGCGATCAAACGTGCAGTATGTTGAAGTAAGTTTCACAAAAATGTAGGCTGAAGCACATATTTCCTGTGTTGCCTTTATTTGATGCATTTTTAATTAACTTACCATCTCATATTCAGTTTTAACAGGGGTACTTTGTATTTGTGCACTTCAGTAGTGTTTTGCGGGTGTTTCTTCATCTCAGTTGGTCCAGCTGTTGTGCTCCTCATAAGGGCTGTTTGTTCGCAGCAGGTCACATGATCTGTGGATCTGTTGTTCAGGCGTCTGTCAGTGCACTTCATGCTTCACATTTCACCGTGAGCTGGTTTCATGTTCAGCCATTCCTCCGTCATCTCAAGCTCTCCAGGAATGCGCTTTGAGTTTTACTCCGGTCCCCCTGCGTCTGACATGAACACAACAGAAGAACAAATATTACGATGTTTTCTCATTTCCCCCATGTGTGCTTTTCTGTCGATCCTGCTTGTAATTAGTTGGGTCAGAGGTTCACGATGGGTTCATTTAACAATGGATAGAGCTAAAAATGTCTTAAGAGATGTGATGTGATTAGTGAGGTTAGTTTGTTAACATTAGTTCATACTGTACTTTAATTCACATGAATAAGCAACATATTTAATTTTTTGCTGATGTTATTTCGTAAAGAATACAGTTTATGGTTGTTCGTGTTTATTCAAAACGCATTGCATAATATTTACAAAGACTATTAATTAAAATAGAATATATTATTAAATATTGAAAATAGTAAAGTGATATATGTAATATGCATTTTATTGTTAATTATTATAGTTATATATTATATTATTCATTCATTTTCTTTTTGGCTTAGTCCCTTTATTAATCCGGGGTCGCCACAGCGGAATGAACCGCCAACTTATCCACACATATTTTATGCAGCCTTCCAGCTGCAACCCCTCTCTGGGAAACATCCATACACACTCATTCATATTCATACACTATGGACAATTTAGCCTACCCAATTCACCTGTACCACATGTGTTTGGACTGTGGGGGAAACCCGAGCACCCGGAGGAAACCTACGCGAACGCAGGGAGAACATGCAAACTCTACACAGAAACGCCAACTGACCAAGCCGGGGATCGAACCAGCGACCTTCTTGCTGTGAGGTGACAGTGCTACCCACTGCACCCCTGCGCCGCCCATTATATTATTCATTCATTTTTTTTTGGCTTAGTCCCTTTATTAATCTGGGGTCGCCACAGTGCAATGAACCGCCAACTTATCCAGCATATGTTTTTACGCAGCAGATGCCCTTCCAGCTGCAACCCATCACTGGGAAACACCCATACACTCTCATTCACACACATACACTACGGACAATTTATACTCAATTCACCTGTACCGCATGTCTTTGGACTTGTAGGGGTAACCGGAGCACCCGGAGGAAACCCACATGAACACAGGGAGAACATGCAAAAGCCACACAGAAACGCCAACTGACCCGCCCGAGGCTCGAATCAGCGACCTTCTTGCTGTGAGGAGAGAGCGCTACCCACTGCGCCACTGCGTCGCCCCCAGTCTGTCATATTAAGTATTGATTTTTAGCCCATAATCATTCTGCATTCTTAAATAAGGGATGCAAAATGAAATCAGGTAGATGCGTCTCTCTCTCTCTGTATATATCGTATTACAATCCAATGTTCCTCTGTTGTTTCCAAGCCACACTGAAAAATAATAGAACAACCAAGTCTCTAGAGACGATTTGATTGTAAGCATAATGTGACTACATTATAGTGTTAACTGTTTAAAACAAAGAGTCAATACTGTGTTTGAGTATATAAACATATTTCATTCATTTAAAGGAGACCTATTTTACAAGTCTCTGGTGTCCCTAGAGTGTGTATGTGAAGTTTCAGCTCAACATACCCCACAAATAATGAAACTTTGAAACTGCCCCTTTTAGGCTTTGATCCTAATTGTGGCATTTTGGTGGCGGTCGCTTTAAATTCAAATGAGATAGTGCTCTTTTTAAAAGAGGGCGGAGCTACAGTACAAATGCCTATAAGTCAGCATAGTGGCAGATTCAAAAACAAGACTAACGCCCTATGCTAATGACAGAGAGATCATCACTAGTGGGCGGGGCTTTCCCCCCCTCTGATGACACATACAAAGGGAGAATGTCAATCAAAGTGTTTCTGCAGAATGTTTTTATCAAGTGTGATTAAAAAAAATTAAATTAATATTTTTTTACCATTAGAAGCTGGTTATATTCACAGACTGTTAGCACACAACTGTGTTTAAACCCCTAATCAAAGTGATTTTTGCATAATAGGTCCACTTTAAAGCCTTTAAAGTCGAATTACTTATATTCATATAAACAAATGTCAGATTAATCATTGACCATTGTTGAACATTTCTTAAGATTTTTAATACTGATGGTTCACATCCACTATTCTTAATGATAGTTTGTTAAAATAAGGAGTCAGTTAAATAGAGTAATGATTTAATCAAATGTTTGTCCAATATAGAACTGTTTCTCATATATTATTGGGTAAATATTGATTTCTGGCCCATAATCAGATCACAGTTATGTATCTGTATAACAATTACAATCAAGTGTTCTTCCATTCTGGCGACGCGGTGACGCTGTAGGTAGTGCTGTCCCCTCACAGCAAGAAGGTCGCTGGTTCGAGCCTTGGCTGAGTCAGTTGGCATTTCTGTGTGGAGTTTGCATGTTCTCCCCGTGTTGGCCTGGGTTTCCTCCGGGTGCTCCGGTTTCCACAAGTCCAAAAATGAAGACTAATCCCGGTCCTCATAATGATATTTATGAAGGCTAGGAAAATATATCTTCTATTCTATTCTATTCTATTCTATTCTATTCTATTATATTATATTATATTATATTATATTATATTATATTATATTATATTATATTATATTATATTATATTATATTATATTATATTATATTATATTATATTATATTATATTATTCATTTAGGGGCGGCGCAGTAGGTAGTGCTGTTGCCTCACAGCAAGAAGGTTGCTGGGTTGCAGGTTCGAACCTCGGCTGGGTCAGTTGGCGTTTCTGTGTGGAGTTTGCATGTTCTCCCTGCGTTTGCGTGGGTTTCCTACGGATGCTCCAGTTTCCCCCACGGTCCAAAAAAATGCAGTACAGGTTAATTGGGTGAACTAAATTGTCCGTAGTGTATGTGTGTGTATGAGTGTGTGTATGGATGTTTCCCAGAGATGGGTTGCGGCTGAAAAGGCATCCGCTGCGTAAAACATGTGCTGGATAAGTTGGCGGTTCATTCCGCTGTGGCGACCCCTAATTAATAAAGGGACTAAGCCAACAAGAAAATGAATGAAAGAATGTATAATAATTCATTTATTCATTTTGTTTTATTATATTTTATTTTACTTTTATTTTGTTTTATTTTATTTTGTTTTATTTTATTTTGTTTTATTTTATTTTGTTTTATTTTATTTTTACTTTAATTTATTTTATTTTTATTTGGTTTTATTTTTTTTTTACTTAATTTTATGTAATTTTTTATTTTGTTTTATTTTGTTTTATTTTTACTTTATTGTATTTAATTTATTTTTATTTTGTTTTATTTTATTTTATTATATTTTATTTTTTCCTTTTAATTTAATTTAGTTTTAATTTAATTTAATTTTTTATTTATTATTTTTTTTTTTTTTAATAACTCGTTTGAATTTAAATGTGTTATCTCTCTATTCCTAAAGATGTTAGGTGACCAAATATATATATTATTCCAAATGAATGATGATGATCTGCTTAATTACTAACTCGTTTAACTTTAAAAGTATATTAAAATAAAAAAATAAATAAAAAAGACTTTCTCTATTATCCTTAACAATACCCATGACTATATTCACAATATACCACAGCCCGGCCAATCTTAATGCTTAAGTATAGATTTTAGGCTTATAATCAGATCAGATAATTAAATCACCGATATGAAATGAAATCAGGTGCATGTGTCTGTGTACCAATTACAATCCAGTGTTTTTCCATTAGCGGCAGTGAAACCCAATCGTCCCTTTGACTGGGTCCATCTGTTGTGTCTTCCACTATGACCTTGGCTTATGCTCTTTTCTCTGTCGTCACCATCCCTCATTTCTCCGTATGCGTGTGTGTGTGTGTGTGTTCTCGGCCAGTCTGTAGAAAGCGGTGTTGTTGAGGAGCCTTTACATTGATATACGGGACTGCAGAGCTGCTCTGTATCGCTCTGGGCATCTGTCGGTGACTCATTGAGGAGATTTTTTTCCAGCTTTGCATTCACAGACGCATGTTAGCGCAGACAACTGTTAGGAGTTGGGCTTTGTGTGTGCAGGCAGTCATGGATGATATACTACATCTGCCAGATCCACACTGCAGGGTTTCGGGAGCATCCTTCTCGTAATAGATGGACTGGGGATATTTCTGGAGAAGCTTTTTTATTTAGTTCATGTTTTTATTATAAAGGTTAGCTATTATGCCCCTTTTACAAGATGTAAAATAAGTCAAAATACCACGCAAATAATGTTTTATAACTCTTTGAAACTGCCCCTTTTAGGCTTTGATCCAGATTGTGTCGTTTTGGTGACTGTCGCTTTCTATTCAAATGGGATTTTAAGAGCCGAATGAACTTATCTAGCATATGTTTTACACAGCGGATGCCCTTCCAGCTGCAACACAGTACTGGGAAACACCCATACACACTCTCATTCACACACATACACTACGGCCAATTTAGTTTATTCAGTTCACCTGTCCCGCATGTCTTTGGACTGTGGGGGAAACCAGAGCACCCGGAGGAAACACACAGCAACACGGAGAGAACATGCAAACTCCACACAGAAATGCCAACTGACCCAGCCGGGACTCAAACCTCGACCTTCTTGCTGTGAGGCGACAGTGCTAACCACTGAGCCACCGTGTCACCCCTAGGGCAAGTAATAATAAACATAATAGTAAAAGTAAAATAAAAAAGTGTTTTTTTTGCAGTAATGCCAATGCCGATTCCCAATTAACCTTTCGATAAGCAGTTCCTAAATGATTAATTTACTTTGTGACGAACATTCAAAAATTTAAACAACCATTTCTCAATATTAATAATCTTTTGTAGATTTAAAAGAGGAGTGACTATTGTAACTGTCACATTAGGGCTGCACAGTTTATCGTTTCAGCGTCGATATCACAATGTGCGCATCCGCAATAGTCACATCGCAAGATCTGGAATGTTGAGTGTGGATTATAGTTAACCAGTAGCTACAGAATTGTATTTAATTACTGTATTTATAGAAAATTTATATGATTTAGGCACACCAAAAATGTTTTTTCATTCATTCATTTATTCATTCATTCATTTTCTTTTCGGCTTAGTCCCTTTATTAATCCGGGGTCGCCACAGCGGAATGAACCGCCAACTTATCCAGCACATGTTTTACGCAACGGATGCCCTTCCAGTCGCAACCCATCACTGGAAAAAAAAATGTTTTTCTTACTTATAATTTTACTTATAATTTTATTACTTATAATTTTACACTAAGCTTATTTCTAGTCCAAATGTTTACATTTCAAAGCGAAAACAAGGTTATTTTACTTACACCACTGGCAGATAAGTTTGCTTGTTTTAAGGCAAAACTCTTAATTTTACTATTAATAAAACAAAATAGTTGGTCACACTTTATTTTGATGGTCCGTTTGTTGAGTTTAAGTTACATTGCAACTAATTCTCATTAGATTATAAGTAGACTTTTAGGGTGGGGTTAGGGTTAGGGTCAGTGGCGGCTGGTCAATAGAGGGCGCTGGGGCGCCGCCCCCGTCAAGTTAGACTCCTTTAATATGTCAATATTTATTATCACAAATATTAACAAAATAAACTGATTTAATTATAACATTCTAACATTTATTGTAGTCATACTAACATTTACTGAAAAAAAAAATGTATGAACAATGTTTTTTCATATGTGTGCGGGGCGCTGGACTAATGGGTGTCTATGTAGGTACACAAACTTTTGCAAAGCATGTGATATGACGATAAGCTCTAATTGGCTAGTTTTAAATTGTCCTTAGGGCGCAGCGCTCTGCGCCCCGAACCCTCCCATTTTGTTGTTAGAACGAATCATATTTGTTTTTATATGATTGGCCTTATGTGATTGGACCATTCTCACTTAGACCGTTCACTCAGCAGCAGCTCGTCAGTTAGCTGTGCTGACCTTTAATCATATAGTGAAAGCAAGTGCAAGATGAAGGAAAAATCTGTTGTATCTTTGCAAAGATATCCATTCACAAGGCGTTTGGATGAAGAAAAAAAAAGAATCAAGGAGCTTGGACCAGATCGACCTTCCTTGCAAAACTAATGAAAACAAATTCACCAGCAGTCAAGTGATCGCGATTCGCGGGCGCACGTACACCCTTGGCTTTTCCAGCACTTGTTATGACAAACGGAGTTGGCTGGCAGGTTGTGATGTAAGTCATGCCTTTTACTATTTCCGTGTTTGCTGTTTCAAACAGCATGACGCAAGAGAGGCTGAATGCATTGGCCATGCTGTCAATAGAGAAGAGACTGGTGACTGAGATGACTGACTTTAACCAAAAGCTCATTAAGAAATTTGCAAGCCAGAAAGAAAGGAGAGCAAAATTAATTTTTAAGTAGTGCTACTGGCCAGTGATTAGGCAACATTTATGTGTGTGTGTGTGTGTGTGTGTGTGTGTGTGTGTGTTTACTGATTATCTTGATTATTTCATTACTGATAAACCCAAATTGAACTAAAATGAACTGATTTGTGATGCATTTATTGTATGCTTTAGTCATTTTTGTTTTTTGGTACATCACCTGAAAAATGGCTTTTAATGGCTTTTAAAATGCGCCCCCCTCACATTTTTTAACACCAGCCGCCACTGGTTAGGGTTAGTGTAAGTTGACATGTACATGCAAAGTTTCCTATAGTCATTTAAATGTCTGTTGAAGGAGCAGTATTAACACATATTAAGCAGACAGCCTATCAATACTCAAATAGACCATCAAAATAAAGTGTTACTATTTATTTTACTTGATCTAGGAATTTTTAGATATTTGGACTAGAAAAGTGACAAAGCAAAGTAAGACAAGCATTTTTTGCATTGTGATTATTCAGTTTTTGCACCTGAATACTGTTAGGCTTCCCAGTAAACCATCACATAGTGCTATTCAAACTATAATAATAATAATAATAATAATAATTAAAGCTGCAAGCAGCGATGATAGGGATCTCGCACCCAGGCTCACCGCTGCCCGGTGGCCTCAGGATGACAGAGAACAGCGAACAATATTAATTTAAGCCGATATATAAAAAAAACCTGAGAAAAATCACAGATTTATGCCAAATTTCCTCCTGTCAGCAGGTGGCGCTATGACTGTGACTCAACATTGGCATGTAGATATCTTCAGGAGAGGAACTTTATCAACCATGTGAAGTTTCAGGCAGATCAGACATTGTGTGGTTGAGTTATAAGCCAAAATACCTTCTGCCAGCAGGTGGCGCTATGACTGTGACTCAATATTTGCATGTAGATGTCTTCAGGAGAGGAGCTTTATCAACCATGTGAAGTTTCAGGCAGATCTGACATTGTTTGGCTGAGTTATAAGTGATTTCCTGTTGCCAGCAGGTGACGCTATAACTGTAACTGGATATTGACATGTTAACGTGTTCAGGTCAGGACGGTTATCATACGTGTTAATTTTGAGGCAGATCGAATAATGCATGCCTGAGTTATAGCAACTTCCTGTTTCATGGCGAATCGTCAAAGTTTGCGAGGCCGCCACGGACACGCCCATCGGTGAAAACTCTAAAGCTTCTAAATTTAACATCGCCAAGGCCTTTAGATGACAAAACCCAATTTTGGTGTTGATCGGATAAAAATCCCTAGGAGGAGTTCGTTAAAATACAACGTCTGGAAATGGCAAAAACGCCACTTTTTCGCCGCAGGAAGTTAAAAATATCCGACTTTCTGTTGGGTTTGAGACTTCGCTCCAAGAGACTTTTTTGTATGGTTTGGCATGTTTGAGGTGTGTGCCAATTTTCATGCATGTGCGTGATTTGTAGCTTGGGGGCTAGTCCGTCACAAGCGCATAGGTGGCGCTGTCGAGTCATTTTGCCACGCCCACTTCCGAAACCTATAACAAACATAAATTTTCGCCACTTCTGGGGCGTGTGCAAAGTTTCGTGAGTTTTCGGGCATGTTTAGACCGCCTAAAGGCAGATTCATTTCGGAGAAGAAGAAGAAGAAGAAGAAGAAGAATAAACGGAGCAATTCCAATGGGGCCTACGCACCGTTTCGGTGCTCGGTCCCTAATAATAATAATAATAAATTTTATTTATATTGCGCTTTTCTTAGACTCAAAGCACTAACAAGAGCATCAAAACAGAGTAGAACATGAAATGCACAAAAAAAGTACAGATTAAAAAAATACAGATTCAAACAAAGCCTCATAAGTTATAAGCAATAATAAAAAGATGAGTTTTGAGAAGTTTCCTAAAACAGTCCAGGGAATTGGCATTCCTGATGTTTGTGGGGAGAGCATTCCATAATTTAGGTGCATGGTGCTAAGTTTGCAACGAGGCTGAAACAAGGTGAGCCCCGAAGTGGAACGTAGATTACAAGAGGAAGAGGAGGTAGATATAAGATCACATATATAATCAGGAGCAGAACCGTGAACAGCTTTATAAGTTAAAATAAAGGTTTTAAAATCGATGCACGACTTAACAGGCAACCAGTGTAACTGTTGGAGTACAGGGGTAATGTGAGAGCGAGATGATGTGTGAGTTAACACACGTGAAGCTGAGTTTTGAACATATTGTAAAATCTTACGTGAATTGGCTGTCAGACCCCCAAATAAAGAGTTATAAAAATCTAAACGAAACGTAATAAAAGCATGGACAAGCCTTTCAGCATCTGGCGTAGAGAGAAAAGGACAGATGCGGGCAATGTTGCGCAAGAGATAAAATGCACTTTTTGTTAACTGTTTAAAATGAGGTTTCAAGCTAAGCTGAGCATCAAAAAGTACACCAAGATTTCGCACCTGCATAGAAGAAGTTATGCTATCTTATGGAACTGAATTCATATCATATTCATATCGTAATATCACATTTTTTACAATATTGTGCAGCTCTATGTCTCATATTTATATGCTTAAATGTTTCAAAAGGAGGCTGATCAGTAATCACTGTTATTAATTATGTGAAAATGCCTTGAAAATCTAACCTGAAGTGACGTTCGCGCCTGTTTTGGGATGCAGTTTCTGCTGGGCTGAGTGCGGCACCTGGTTGTCTGGGCCGTCTGCATACTCCTCCACTGTTCACCCTCATCTGTATTCCACACATGGCTGAAGTCTGGAGTGGTTTGTCTTGGTCTGTTTTGAGAGCTCGGTCAGCAGCATCTGAAAAACAGTGTCGATTTTAGCCTTTCCTCATCCCTCTTAAACCCCTCTCAGCGATGTCACTTCGCCAAAGATGAGATGTAGTGCTAAAGCAGTGTTACAGCAGAATACAGCAACATTTACAGCAGATATACTGTAAAACACAGCAATGTTACAGCAGAATACATCAACATACAGCAGAGGTACCGCAAAATACAGCAGAATACAGCAACATATAGCAGTGGTACCTCAAAATACAGCAGAATACAGCAACATACAGCAGTGGTACCGCAAAATACAGCAACATACAGCAGTGGTACCGCAAAACACAGCAGAATAAATCAATATACAGCAGTGATACCACAAAATACAGCAGCTATACAGCAGAATATATCAACATACAGCAGAGGTATCGCAAAATACAGCAGAATACATCAACATACAGCAGTGATACCACAAAATACAGCAGCGATACAGCAGAATATATCAACATACAGCAGAGGTATCGCAAAATACAGCAGCATTACAGCAGAATACAGCAACATACAGCAGTGGTACAGCAAAAAAACAGCAATGTTTCAGCAGAATACATAGCAGAGCCATGGCAAAATACAGTGGCATTACAGCAGAATACAGCAACATACAGCAGTGGTACCGCAAAAAAACAGCAATGTTTCAGCAGAATACATAGCAGAGCCATGGCAAAATACAGCAGCATTACAGCAGAATACAGCAACATACAGCAGTGGTACAGCAAAAAAACAGCAATGTTTCAGCAGAATACATAGCAGAGCCATGGCAAAATACAGTGGCATTACAGCAGAATACATCAATATACAGCAGTGGTACCGCAAAATACAGCAGCGTTATAGCAGAATACATCAACATACAGCAGTGGTACCGCAAAATACAGGAACATACAGCAGAGGTATGGCAAAATACAGTAGTGTTGCATTACAGCAGAATATATTAACATACAGCAGTGGTACCGCAAAATACAGCAGAGTTACAGCAACATACAGCAGTGGTACCGCAAAATACAGCAGTGTTACAGCAACATACAGCAGTGGTACCGCAAAATACAGCAGCATTACAGCAACATACAGAAGAAGTACAGCAAAATACAGCAGCCTTACAGCAACATACAGCAGTGGTACCGCAAAATACAGCAGCGTTACAGCAACATACAGCAGAAGTACAGCAAAATACACCAGCGTTACAGCAACATACAGCAGTGGTACCGCAAAATACACCAGCGTTACAGCAACATACAGCAAAATACAGCAGCATTACAGCAACATACAGCAGTGGGACAGCAAAATACACCAGCGTTACAGCAACATACAGCAGTGGTACCGCAAAATACACCAGCGTTACAGCAACATACCGCAAAATACAGCGAAATACAGCAACATACAGCAGAAGTACTGCAAAATACAGCAGCGTTACAGCAACATACAGCAGTGGTACTACAAAATACAGCAGCATTACAGCAACATACAGCAGAAGTACCACAAAATACAGCAGCGTTACAGCAACATACAGGAATGGTACTGCAAAATACAGCAGCGTTACAGCAATATACAGCAGTGGTACTACAAAATACAGCGAAATACAGCAACATACAGCAGAAGTACTGCAAAATACAGCAGCGTTACAGCAACATACAGCAGTGGTACAGCAAAATACAGCAGCGTTACAGCAACATACAGCAGTGTTACAGCATCATTGAGCAGTAGTGCCGCAAAATACAGCAGAACACAACAACATACAGCAGAGTTATGACAAAATACAGCAGAACACAACAACATACAGCAGAGTTATGACAAAATACAGCAGAACACAACAACATACAGCAGAGTTATGACAAAATACAGCAGAACACAACAACATTTACAGCAGATATACCGTAAAACAGCAGTGTTGCAGCAGTGGTACCGCAAAATACAGCAGAATACATCAACATACAGCAGAAGTACCACAAAGGGATAACTATTATATTATATTATATTATATTATATTATATTATATTATATTATATTATATTATATTATATTATATTATATTATATTATATTATATTATACTATATTATGGCGACGCAGTGGCGCAGTATGTAGTGCTGTCACCTCACAGCAAGAAGGTCGCTGGTTTGAGCCTCGGCTGGGTCAGTTGGTGTTTCTGTGTGGAGTTTGCATGTTCTCCCTGCATTTGCGTGGGTTTCCTCTGGGTGCTCCGGTTTCCCCCACAGTCCAAAGACATGCGGTACAGGTGAATTGGGTAGGCTAAATTGTCCGTAGTGTATGAGTGTGAATGAGTGTGTGTGGAGGCTTCCCAGAGATGGGTTGTGGCTGGAAGGGCATCGGCTGTGTAAAATCGTGCTGGATAAGTTGGCGGTTCATTCCGCTGTGGCGACCCCGGATAATAAAGGGACTAAGCCGAAAAGAAAATGAATGATTATATTATATTATATTATATTATATTATATTATATTATATTATATTATATTATATTATATTATATTATATTATATTATATTATATTATAATATATTATATTCTTTACATGGACATTAAAGATCTTCAACTGGAGCAATATTTTGTTATCATCCTACAAAAGCAATGTCAGCCTGACATTCGTTGTTCTAATTTTAAGATCTTCATTACTAGTTGGTTTTATGTTTGCATCTTAAATAATTAAGAAAAGTTGCATTTGAAATTAAATTTTTGAAGACACATGTGCATGGTGCTTCTCTCTGACTTTGATGTGCAGCCTTTCCAGATGTGCCGTCATATTCCGGTTCACAGTCTTCCAGCTGCACTGTGTGTGTGCGTGATGACCAATGACTGGGATCATTTACAGCCATGAATCAGCTGTCCTCCAGTGCCTGACTCCGCTCTCCTCCATCCTCAGAATCGCGCTGTTGTTTCGGATGCAGCTCGGTTGGCTTTTTTCACTACCCGCCGTGACTCTCAGTAGCCGATAAATCTGTGCGCCGCCTCTTCAAAATCTCTCACACTCGCACCTGGGCCACAGTGCCAGCGCTTCATGCCCGGCGGATGCTCGCTCCCGCTGGGCAAGCATGCGGGATCGGGGTGAAAAAACAACAGCAGAGAGAAACAACATGCCCACTCCCGAAACTACAGCCACCGTTGCTACTGCACGGCCTGTTGCCATAGCAACCATCTGTCTTCTCCGGAGTGCAGGAATGCAGGGATGACAGGAGGAGGAGGACAAGGCAGAGCTTTATGCTTTCCTCTCCATCTGCATGCTCTCGCTCACGGGGGAATGTGGGTCATTTCAACCCCTCATTTTTTGATTGTGAGTTACAAATAGGATCACACTCACCTGCGCTCAAAAAAAATGACTTTTGCTGCTTGTTCAAACTACTTATTTAAAATGAGTTGAAACCAGGGTTGTCACGATACTGGAATTTAGTACCAATCAATAGTGAACTTTTAAAAACGTCCATTTCCCGCTAACATTTGACAATGTTGAGCGTGTTCTTGAAGAGCCCCTATTATGGGTTTTTGAGAATGACCTTCTATGTAGTGTGTAACACAGCTCTAAGTGAAGTGAAATATCCAGCTAAGGCTTAAATCTGATAGTGGACAGTGTTTAAAACTATTGATTCATTTATAAAAGAGTCGACTCCTAATACTTCAAATGAATCGTCTTGATAACGAGTCTTTAGCCGTTTCAGCGTGACGTGGATACTAAGCCTAAGCCCCGCCCAGTTGTTGCGCACGCAAACCTGGGAAAATTGAAACCTGCGATCCCGCCCACAAGCACAGTACACAAAGAAAAAGAGGCTAGACACACACTGTAGCAGATGCCGGTTGAATCAAAGTTGTGCTCAGCGGAAAGAGGGGAAAGTTAGTGCTATTTTCTCGACCCAAAGATAAAACTGTGAAGAGTGATTGAGGTTTATTTTTGCAAAAATACCTCAGCATTATCAACGCAATCTCACGGCAATTCATAACTTTTTGATTAGTGGCTAATTCGTATGAATTCGTACGATCTAATTCGTACATATTATTACGATTTGCCCATCACCCAATGACGGTTGGGGTTAGGGGTGGGGTTAGGTGCCACGCCTCCTTTTTAAAATCGTACGAATTCGTACGATTTAGCCACTAAACTGACAAAACGTAAAATACTTACGTTTCCTCGTGAGATCAGGCTGGCATTATAGCCCAGCCTTGTGCTGTTCGAGTGCTTCTGCAATCTACACGCTTACAACGGAGAATTCGTCGGCCATTTGTTAAAGGAAGGATCAGAAAAGACTATTGACGTAAGAGACTATGTCAGAACATGGAGCAGTGCATCGTGGATCAGTTTCTTCCTCCATTTCACAAGTGTAAGTAAGTGCGATTAAAATGGCTGCCTCCTTGCAAATTATGTATTTAACCGCTTGTACTGTATCAGGTTAACTCTTTATATTCTCATATCGCGTCTAAAATCACGTTGAAAACGTGCCGCGTGCCGCTTCGTTCACGGATTTAAATGATTTAAATAATAGGGGCTCTTTAAACTGCGCTGATTTGCCATTGTGTTCACATGCTCAACAGAAATGACTGTGATTAGCCGTGAAGGTGATCAGTTCACCCAACTCACCGCTGTTTACTGAGTGTAACCACAGATACAGGGACACTGGAGCGCTTCAAAGTCACGTCAATCAGCTGGTTTGTCTATAAGCTGACATACAAGTGATCCGCTAATGAATCGCAACCTGAGTCCAAACACATGCGCTATAGGTGAATTGGATGAACTAAATTGGCCGTAGTGTATGACTATCAATAAGTGTGTATGGGTGTTTCCCAGTACTGGATATGCATTCGCTGTGTAAAACTTATGCTGGAATAGTTGGCAGTTAGTTCCGCTGTTGCGACCCCTGATGAATGAAGTCGAAGGAGAATTAATGAATGAATCTCTTTGATAACAAAGGTTGTTTGGTGGAAATGATGCTGTCTTTTAAAGGAAAATAACTCTCTTCTGCCTTTTTGTTATTTAAAAGCACAATGGCCTGCACCCAATCTTTGATTCAGAGGTCATGAGAATGCAGAAGCATATATAAATGCACAGTGCAATGTTTGAAGATACATCATCATCATCATCATTGTCTGTATTTCTGTAATTAATAGAGAGGAATATATTAAAGTGTCTATAAAATATCCTGTTTTATTTGCACCTATATTTGATCTCAAATGAAAGCACATTTCCATCATTTGTAATTTACATGTTTTAATACGTAACAAAGCTGATGTACGTGAGCGTTTCGCACCAGTGTGTCCTATACATAGCAGCTCTGCAGTGTATTTGAGGCAGGCGCGTGGGTGCTGTGACTGTCTATGTATAGACGCACTTCCAGCACTGACATTCTCGCTGAAACTTCTGCGCACAAACACAAATATACACAAACATCTAGCCATACACACACACAAAGGCTCAGTTTTATATAACCAACCAATGCAGAGACTCGCACACTGCCCTGTTCTGCTTTCAACATCTTTCCTGGAACAGAATGTCAAGTTATTTGGCGTCATGCATTTAGATTCGACAAAGTGATCTACTGTTTCAGCTTATTATTAATATTATTAATATAAATATTCTTCATCATCTTGAGCTTTCAAGCTATGACTAAACTCTCTGCACAGACTTTCTAGCTATGCTGATGTATTGTGCTGTACTTTTTCTTACTGATACCGCATGAAATACCCATATCAGACATCCATAAAAGAGAAAATTTACATAAACTTTCATTGAGGGCAACATTTACACAACAATTCCATTTGTAAGGTGGCTACTTAGGAGAGAGCTAAACTCATGCTAGTAGTGTCAAATGTTGGTAGAAGAGTATATAAGCTGTCTTTTGACTAGTAAAGCTTAACAACTAACCAAGGACAACATGGTAAATCTTTCTAGAAACTTGCTATCAACACATTGAAAACATGTTACAAGTGTGTTAGCATCATGCTAAAACATTAGTACCTGCTGAAAAAAAACAGCTTAAACCAGCCTAAGCAGGTTGGCTGGTTTTAGCTGGTGGACCAGCCTGCTTTTAGGGGGGTTTTGGCCATTTCCAGGCTGGTTTCCAGCCATTTCTAGCCTGGTCTTAGCTGGTCAGGCGGGAAAATGACCAGCTTAAACCAGCTAAAACCAGCTTGACCAGCCTGGTTTAAGCTGGATATAGCTGGTTTTGGTTGGTCAAGCTGGTTTCAGCTGGTCAACTCCCAGCCTGACCAGCTAAAACCAGGCTGGAAATGGCTGGAAACCAGCCTGGAAATGGCCAAAATACCTCTAAAACCAGGCTGGTCGACCAGCTAATACCAGCCAACCAGCTTAGGCTGGTTTAAGCTGGATTTTTCAGCAGGTTAGTTTGTTAAAAACATGCAAGAAGAATGCTAACGTCATGCTAGTAGTGTCAAATGTTGGTAGAAGAGTGCTAGTATTGTGTTTAAATGTGCTAGCAATGTTCTAAGAGTATGTAAGTTGTCTTATGGCTAGCAAAGATTAACAACTAACCCAGGTCACATGGTAAAACATTCTAGAAACTTGCTATGAACACATTAAAATGTGTTACCAATGTGTTAGCATCATGCTGAAACTGAAACTTTAATAGTTTGGTAAAACATGCTAGAAGAATGCTAACTTCATAATAGTAGTTTAATGATGGTAGAAGTGTGTAAATATTGTGCTTAAACATGCTAGCATTGTGCTAGTATGTAAGTTGTCCTATGACAAGCAAACCTTCTCAACTAACCCAGGTCAACATGGTAAATTAAGCTAGAAACTTGCTAGCAACACATTAAAACGTGTTACCAATGTGTTAGCCTCATGCTGAAACTGAAACATTAGTAGTTTGGTAAAACATGCTAGAACAATGCTAAGAGTGCTAGTAATGTGGTTAAACATGCAAGCAATGTGCTAAAAGTATGTAAGCTGTTTTATGACTAGCAAAGCTTAAAATTTAACCCAGGACAAAATGTTAAATCATTCTAGAAACCTGCTATCAACACATTAAAATGTCATCAATGTGTTAGCAGCATGCTCAAACATCAGTAGTTTGGTAATATGCTTAAAGAGTGCTAAATTCATGCTAGTACTGTTAAATGATGGTAGAAGAGTGTGAATATTGTGCTTAAACATGTTAGCAATGTGCTAGTATGTACGCTGTCTTATGATTAGCAAAGCTTAACAACTAACAACATGGTAAATCGTATTAGAAACTTGCTATTGACATATTAACATGTTGCCAACGTTTTAGCAGCATGCTAAAACATAAGTAGTTTGGTATAACATGTCAGTGGTGTCAGATGTTGGTAGAAGAGTGCTAGTATTGTGCTTTAATGTGCTAGCAATGTGCTATAAAGTATGTAAGCTGTCTTATGACTAGCAAAGCTTAACAATTAACCCAGGACAAAATGTTAAAACATTCTAGAAACTTGCTATCAACACATTAAAACATGTTAGCAATGTGTTAGCATCATGCTGAAACATTAGTGGTAAAAACATGCTAGAAGAATGCTAACTTTATGCTAGTAGTGTCAAATGTTGGTAGAAGAGTGTAACTATGTGTGCTAAAAGTATGTAAGCTGTCTTATGATTAGCAAAGCTTAACAACGAACCCAGGACAGCATAGTAAATCATTATACTTGCTACCAACACATTAAAACATTTTACCAATGTGTTAGCATCATTCTGAAACATTAGTAGTTTGGTAAAACATGCTAGAAGAATGCTAACATCTTGCCAGTAATGTCAAATGTTGGTAGAATTGTGTTAGTATTGTGCTTAAATGTGCTAGCAATGTGCTATTTAGCTGGTCAGGCTGGGAGTTGACCAGCTGAAACCAGCTTGACCAACCAAAACCAGCTATGTCCAGCTTAAACCAGGCTGGTCAAGCTGGTTTTAGCTGGTTTAAGCTGGTCATTTTCCAGCCTCACCAGCTAAGATCAGGCTGGAAATGGCTGGAAACCAGCCTGGAAATAGCCGAAACCCATCTAAAACCAGGCTGGTTGACCAGCTAAAACCAGCCAACCAGCTTAGGCTGGTTTAAGCTGGATTTTTCAGCAGGGTAACCAACTGACAACATGGTAAATCATGCTAGAAACTTGCTGTAAACACATACCAATGTGTTAGCATCATTCTGAAGCATTAGTAGTTTGGTAAAACATGCTAGAAGAATGCTAACTTCATACTAGCAGTGTCAAATGTTTTGTAGAAGTGTCTAGCAGTGTGCTTAAACATGCGAGCGATGTGCTAAGAGTATGTAAGTTGTCTTATGACTAGCAAAGCTTAACTAACCCAGGACAACATGGTAAATCATGCTAGAAACTTGCTATCGACATATTACACGTTACCAATGTTTTAGCATCATGCTGAAACATTAGTTTGGTAAAACATGCTAGAAGAATGCTAACTTCATGCTAGTAGTGTCAAATGTTGGTAGAAGAGTGCTAGTATTGTACTTAAACAAGCAGTGTGCTAAGTAAGCTGTATTATGTCTAGTAAAGCTTAACAACTACCCCATGACAATGTGGTAAATCATGCTAGAAACTTGCTAGAAACACATTAAAACATGTTACCAATGTGTAAGCATCATTGTGAAACATTAGTAGTTTGGTAAAATGTGCTAGGGGAATGCTAACTTCATGATAGTAGTGTCAAATGATGGTAGAAAAGTGCTAGTATTGTGCTTAAATGTGCTAGCAATGTGCTAAGAGTATGTAAACCCTGCTGAAAAATCCAGCTTAAACCAGCCTAAGCAGGTTGGCTGATTTTAGCTGGTCGACCAGCCTGGTTTTAGAGGGGTTTTGGCCATTTCCAGGCTGGTTTCCAGCCATTTCCAGCCTGGTCTTAGCTGGTCAGGCTGGGAGTTGACCAGCTAAAACCAGCTTGACCAGCCAAAACCAGCTATGTCCAGCTTAAACCAGGCTGGTCAAGCTGGTTTTAGCTGGTTTAAGCTGGTCATTTTCCAGCCTGACCAGCTAAGACCAGGCTAGAAATGGCTGGAAACCAGCCTGGAAATGGCCAAAACCCCCCTAAAAGCAGGCTGGTCGAACAGCTAAAACCAGCCAACCAGCTTAGGCTGGTTTAAGCTGTTTTTTTCAGAAGGGAACTGTATTATGACTAGCAAAGCTTAACAACTAACCTCGGACCTCATGATAAATCATGCTAGAAACTTGCTTTAAAACACATTAAAACATGCCACCAACGTTTTAGCATCATTCTGAAACATTTGTCAATACTAATACTAGGCTACCTCTGAATCAGGCTAGTAGCATATTAGCCACATTCTAAACATGTTAGCAATGCATCAATCTAACAGTATTGTTAGAGACTACTAGATTTTTATTGTCAAATCCCAGAGGTTTAAAAGCAATTATTAAGCTTTAGACAGGCTTTGTTTTCCAGCATCTGACTTTTCTCATACCTGTGTGATGAAGTCTGCGTTGCCTGTCAGTCAGGTCCGACCTGTCCGTAACAAGGCCCTTTGAATGTGTATTTAAATCTGGCTCAGTGTTATCTATCATTGTTGCCATATCACACAGACATGTCGGATTAGCCCAATCCTTCACTTATTGGAAAAAAAATTAGCTTAGAGGAAAAGGTGAGGTAAACTTCTATAAAACACACAATTTTGATTTAAAATCCAGTCAGCTTTCTACTCGATGACATTTTTTAGGCATTATAATAAGCAGTATAGCCTGCAATTGATGTCCTAAACAGATTTTTCTACCTGATTTGTTTGTTTTTGTACTGATTTTTGATGTGAAATTACATTTTTGATTTATACTTAATGACTTTGAAGTGTGTGTGTGTGTTTGAAGTGTAGAATTGTTGTCGTATGTTGATGTTTAGAGTGTTAATATGACAAGTTTGTGGAGGGTGTGTCTGTCAGACGAGTTGAGACGTCTGTTTAATGTTGACACTGTGGGTCAGTTGTTCGGCTTTAAGATTGTATCATCAAGCACATGCATTATTGCTAGGGGCTCATTTGCTGAAGCTGTTTGTCCGGTTTTTCTGTCCTTGTTGTTGTTGTTGCGCAGGAATTTTTCTCTCATAGTGTGCATAAGATCTAGTTGAGGGATTGGATTGAAAGGCAGAAAAGTGTCATGATGTCTGTCTCGCTTCTCAAGTTGTCCTCTGTGTCTGATTTTTGTAGCAAATTCCATAGAAGAAGCATTTCGTTCCTTAAATAACTTTATAATGAGAAATTCTTAAAAGACATTTGGTAACATTTTAGGTTAAGTATTCCAGTTAATAACTACTAGTGTCAATATTATTCAACCCAGGCTCATTCTGATTACGTACCGCTATGTACATTTCTGGAGATCGCAAAATACTCTCGCAAAAAAATTTCTCTCGCGAGTGCCATTCGCGCCTGCTGTTCTTTTGTAAATCCACTAGAGGCCGCTGTTGACTGACTGACTGACCGACCAATCGATCGATTCCCCCACCCTCCTCCTTCCCTAACCCAACCAATAATGTTTTCAAAAGCATCGATTGACTCAGCCACCCACTTCCCTAAATCCAACGACAGTGTTTTCAATAGCAATCCAGAAAAAGAAAAGCCTTCGGGGCCGCCTGATTTTGACCACATTTTCAGATTTTACCACATTCTCATCATTATTTATTTGTTTGTTTTATTTTTTAGCTTTTGTTTTTAGTCTGACCTGCTTTCTGGAACCATTCTTCTTCATACTCGAACCCCGTCATCACGGTCAACTCCACTCTGCGTCTCCAATTATCCAACATACACAGCAAGCCACTGTACAAACTGGTAACAGCGGGAAAGCCGTCCACATGGAAATAAGCAGTCAGCTGGTAGCGCAAAAGGAACTGTGTTATACCACCCCTTAGCGTTAATTTTAAAAGAAGAAATGCAGCCATACGAAGCTCTGGCTACACAATTCGCGATCTCCAGAAATGTATATAGGGCTATGTTATGAATGAGCCTTTAGCCCCTTTCACACATACAGACCTTTCCGGAAAATTGCCGATAATTTGGTCTGTATGTGTGAACAGGTCCTTTTTGAAAATACCAGTAAATTCGTTCTGGCAATTTTCCAGAAAGAGAAGTTGTAACATTACCAGTAATTTGCTGGAATGCAGCCGGTGAGCACCAGCACACACACATATTATGTACATCTCCACATGCGAAAGTGTTCCTCCATATGTTTTCATCAAAGTTGTTCACAATACTTATCCATCCACAGTGTTTGTAATGTAGTCAAATGTTTACAAATACAAGCGCAGTCGTTTAGAGCTCATTTCTGGTTAATGATGTCAGAATTTATCGGTATTTTGAAATGGATGTGTGAACAGTCTTTTCCGGAAAAATTCTGCAACGTCCTTGCCTGACTTTTTTTAATTTACAGGTAAAGTCGTTCCGGAAGTTTTCAGGAAATATGACTGTGTGAAAGGGGCTTATGTTGATGTTATTATTATATTAAGTGTTTATTAGTGCTTATAAAGTACCCTGCTGAAAAATCCAGCTTAAACCAGTCTAAGATGGTTGGCTGGTTTTAGCTGGTCGGCCAGCCTGGTTTTAGAGGGGTTTTGGCCATCTCCAGGCTGATTTCCAGCCATTTCCAGCCTGGTCTTAGCTGGTCAGGCTGGGAGTTGACCAGCTAAAACCATGCAGCTTGACCAGCCAAAACCAGCTA
>LR812530.1:3996681-4184181 GCA_903798195.1 Danio kyathit | reverse complement strand
CCATCCATCCATCCATCCATCCATCCATCCATCCACCCATCCACTTACAGTTGAATATTGACAACATATTTGCGTATAATAACGAGTAAACGACAATAAAATCATCACTTCCTAATAAACTGGATCCAAATATCAAAAAGAAAGATGTAGATTTTTGCGGCAGACGAAGCCAATATGAGCCTTTTTTCTTCTATAATACAGTTTTTCTCAGTGGCTTTGGTGCATTTCTCACAACACTATTTACATTTGCACAACAGTTAATGCATTTCTCAAAACAATTAGTGCAAACTGCCAAACCTAGTTGATAACCTGCAAAAGCGCGTCACTTGCTAAAAATGGAGAGCTCATTCCTCAAAGCAAGTATTGATGTCAATGAAAGTGTCAAGATACTCTTTTAGTAGCGCTGATGCTCAAGACAGTTCTGGGGTAATGATAATATAATAATTGCTGAAAGTGCACAAACTAAAATCAAGAACGTTTGTTTAGGACCTTTTTTTGAGGATTTTAGTAATTGTGGACATTATTTTGATTATGACAATCAATAAATTTGTACGTACAATTATCGTAATGTGTCCACATATTTACTTTTAAGTCTTTCTGTAGTTATTATTATTAGTCATGCTGTAAAACTGTTTTTTTTTTTATTATAATACAGTATATTATAATTAGTGCTTGGCAAAAAATGAATTGCGATTAATGGCATCCAAAATAAAAGTTTGTTTTTACATAATATCTGTGTGTGTACTGTGTATATTTATTATGTATATATAAATACACACAAGCATGCATATAATTAAAAAAAAAAGTTGAATATCTAGAATACACACAGGCATTCATATATTTGGAAAAAATGCTTATTTAATGTTTAATATTTAGATATAAAATATATATATGCATATGATAATTATTATATATAAATTTAAATATCTGTGTAATGAAATTGTAGTTTATACATAAGATATACATATACATAAAAGTATATAATACACACACATATATTATGTCAAAACAAACTTTTCTTTTGGATGTAATAAATCTTTGCCAAGCTTTAAATTATAATGCTAGAGTTTGTATTAATTGCGGTGGCTTATATTGGGCTTTAAGTCTGATTCTTTAACCTTTTAAGTTGCACTCTTAGAAAGACCAATTTTAACCTACATTTTTTGACCATTTTGTTTGGTTCAATTGTTCCTGACAACACTTTTTTGTTTTTATGATAACCTATGGTAACACTTTATTTTGATGGTCCATTTGAGCATTAGTAGACTGTCTGCTTAATATGTGTTGATACTGCTCCTTCAACAGGCATTTAACTGACTATAAGAAACTTAGCAAGTACATGTCAACTTACACTAACCCTAACCCCACAATCTACTTACAATCTAATAAGAATTAGTTGCAATATAACTTAAATTCAACAAACGGACCATCAAAATAAAGTGTGACCTAACCTATTGACAAAATGACAACCAAGAGGTCTTATGTCTGATAAAGGGTTAGGATGAGGATGCATTTTTTCCCAAATTTGAATGGTATACCCCAGCTTATGGTGTTAGTATATTACTCACTAGAGATGCGCGGATCAGCTCAAATGTCATCCGAATCCGCTCCTTCATTCTAATCATCCACCCGCCACCCGCCCGCACATATTATTTCATCTGATATATTTATCCGCACCCGACCCGCACCCGATCGCCACTTTAATAATTCTAATTCTTTGTTTTAAGCATGATGATAGGTGTAACTTTCTCCGCAATGTCCGGCGGCAGAGTAACAGCTCATTAATTCATGCTCGAGCAAATGATGAGACGGACAAAAGTACTCGATGCATGCCCTTCTTTTACTCATTTCAGAGTTTTCAGGTTCACAGTGCAAAACAGCTCCCGGGTGGAATTACTGAAGTAAACATAAAACCAAACCGGATAAAACTTTCTCCCTCTAATTCACCGCACGCACAGCACACAGCGAGAGCTCACATCACACAGCATGCGTGTCGAACTACACTACCCACAATGCTATGGACTACAGTCTACAACTCCCGTAAAAGCAGGCAAGCGGCCACACTATTTCCCCTCTCCTGCAACTTAGGTCACAGTGGATCGTTCGTTATTAACAGCAGATTCAGCTTTTACATATACAGGAAAAAGAGAACAAAAACGGTGTCCCTTCAGCCTAAACAGCAGCTATGTTGTGTGTACTTGGCCCTTTTCTTAACACTGTGCAAAAACAGAATAGCATCTACTGTGCCTGGATTCGGGCGATTCCGCCTCGCCTCCAAAACACGGCTGGCTGCACTAAATGAGCGTTCGCGCGAACCGCTTGTTGCAGGAATGCACAAGCTTCTCCTTGCAAGGCGCTGCAGTCGTGTAAATGGTAAATAAGCGATCTTGTTTCTCCCAGAATGATAGCAGATTTCCCTCTGATGACTCCTCTAACTGAAGTTAGCACAGTACTCTTGCACTTCATACATTATTTTGGGCGTCTCTCATCTTCACATTCTGCGAAGTCCACTCTGCTTTTTTGCTGGTCAACTGCTATGACCCGCTACATCCACCCGCGACCCACCCGCAATTAATCATAATGTATTTTTTTATTACCCGACCCGCCCGACCCGCGGATTATCCGCAGCGCCTGCGGATTTAACCGCCATCCGCGCATCACTATTACTCACAGTCAGAAAAAACAACAACACAAAAAAATATTTGCTTGTAAACACAATTCTGCACTGTTTACGTAAATGTAGTTCATTAATTATTTCAAATGTCATGACAAAATTCATGTTAAGGAATTTGAAAAAAAAAACATTAGTTATATAACAAAAGTTATATTTTAGGAAACCGAAATATGATGTCCATAATTTTCTTCCATAAAATCAAGTCAACGTTCAAAAAGACACCAAAAAAATCGATGTAATCCTGAAATATACTCTCACTTTAAAGCAGGTTTCACGCTGTTTTAAATAAAGATTACCTGCTTTTTAATATTTGTGAAATTTAATAACAGCTTTTGAGTGCTATTTTTTCCTGGTATTTTTTGGTAGGTGTTAAATTAATTGTGATAAAAGTTTTGTCACGGTGCAGACACCTTTCACAGCAAAAGCCCTGGTACTTTGAGGTGTCAGCTTTATTCAAAAAAAGATCTTTGGCTCCTGCAGAGAAGTGGCTGCATATGGCATTCAAATGAGTTTACCTCTAATTAGGCAATTACGTAAAGACAGCCTCTTTGCTATCCTGCTCTGTTGATACAGCAGTTTTCTCAAAGCACTCCACTCATTTTCCCCTCATGTTTGCATGCAAGAGCTTCAGAACAAGATCAGTACAACAGGATCAGACTTTATTCTGATAATCCCTTTTAAAGGGGACCTATTATGCAAAAATAAGTTTTATCAGGTGTTTAAATGCAGATGTGTGGCAGCAGTCTGTGAATATAGCCAGCTTCAAATGGTAAAAATGTATTCATTTAATTTTTTTATGATCACACTTGATAAAAACAGTCTGCAGAAACACTTTGATTGACATTCTCCCTTTGTACGTGTCATCAGAGGGGGAAAGCCCCGCCCACTAGTGACCATCTCTCGCACAGTAGCATATGATGTTAGTCTTATTTTTGAATCTGCCACTATGCTGACACACAGGCATTTGTAGCTCGGCCCTTTTTTGGAAAAAAAAAAAAAGCACAATCTCATTTGAATTTAAAGCGACAATCACCAAAACGGCACAATTTCAATCACAGCTTAACAGGGTCAGTTTCAAAGCATGATAAAAACATTATCTGTGTGGTATTTTGAGCTGAAACTTCACACACACACTCTAGGAACACCGGAGACTTATTTTACATCTTGTAAAAAGGAGCATAACAGGTCTCCTTTAAAGGGCACCTATGATGAAAATCAACTTTTCTGAGCTGTTAGGACAGAACTGTGTAGTGTGTCCACAGTCATATTGGAGTGATATAAACACAACAAGTAACAAGTTACCTGTTTTTTTTTATTTTTTATTTCCTGACCTTAAAATAGGACCCAAATCCCAGTGATTTTGAGGTCCACCTTAACATGAAATAGGAGTGTGGTTTCCCCGCCCACCAAATTGATTGACAGGCGCCATGTTTCTATAATAACATGTACACACATGTCCACAGAACATTTTTTTGCAAATAAACTGGGATTAAAATATCTGTTCCAACTCTCTGTGATTTATATAAGTTTTATAAGTATAAAATCTTTTTTTTTTAAAAGCGTGTTCATAATAAAGAGAGTAAAAAAAATCTATGTAATTTTTAACTGCTATAATCACCACAGCCGCATGGTGTCAGTAAACACTAATATGTGTTTGTTTGTGCTGTAAACAGCATTTGTGTGTGACTCAACATTTCAGAAAGGCTTGAATAAACTCCTCCACAAATACATCAAATAAACTTACTCGGTATTTTTAATTAGTGACCTTATTTCAGCTTCATCCGTGTCTGTGTCTGTCACTGACTGCTGTTTATCTGACGTAACGCTTGAGAAGCAATAAAAACTATCTATAATCTGAGAAACAAGAAATCTGTTAAGTGTTTTACATGTTTTTATTTAATTGTTTTGTCATTTTTGTTTTCCTTGAGTGTTGTCATCCCCTGGCTTTTTCAAATTGTTGTTAATTTGTAATTGTTTAATAAAATTAAATAATAAAATAAAAAAGTGACGCAGTGGCCCAGTGTTGCTTCCCTTTTTCTCTTTTTTTATATGAATATTTTTCATATTTACTTTATATTACTTACTTATTTATTTTATTATTTATGGATCAATCTGGTGGCGCAGTAGGTAGTGCTGTCGCCTCACAGCAAGAAGGTCGCTGGTTCGAGCCTCGGCTGGGTCAGTTGAATTGGGTAGGCTAAATTGTCCGTAGTGTATGAGTGTGAATGTGTGTGGATGTTTCCCAAAGATGGGTTGCGGCTGGAAGGGCATCCGCTGTGTAAAAACGTGCTGGATAAGTTGGCGGTTCATTCCGCTGTGGCGACCCCAGATTAATAAAGGGACTAAGCCGAAAAGACAATTATGAATGAATGAATAAAATAAAAAAACGCATGAGAAGCAGACATGCACTTTGCATTTTCATTTAAAGCCACAGGCTACAAAAACAGCTACGCTGTCAAACACCAAAATGGGCAGATTCTGGAGGCTTTAATAAATAATCTGATGGGTATTTTGAGCTGAAACTTTAGACACATTCTGGAGACACCAAAGGCTTATCTTACATCGTGTAAAAAGGGTAAAATAGGTGCCCTTAACCTAATGGATCATTATTTTTTAGGTGTTAATAATAATAATAATAGGCTGCACGGTGGCGCAATGGGTAGCACGTTCGCCTCATAGCAAGAAGGTCGCTGGTTCGAGCCTCGGCTGGGTCAGTTGGCATTTCTGTGTGGAGTTTGCATGTTCTCCCCGTGTTCGCGTGGGTTTCCTCCGGGTGCTCCGGTTTTTCCCCACAAGTCCAAAGACATGCGCTATAGGTGGATTAAATATATTAAATTGGCCGTAATGTATGTGTGTGAATGTTTCCCAGTAATGGGTTGCAGCTGGAAGGGCATCCGCTGCGCAAAACAAATGCTGGATAAGTTGGTGGTTCATTCCGCTGTAGTGACCCCAGATTAATAAAGGGACTAAGCCAGAAAGAAAATGAATGAATGAATGAATAATCATAATAAAAAGAGACCATGTAGGTGTAAAGTTACTTAGCCAACAGAATGTTTAAAGGGCACCATCAAAATAAATAGTTACCAAAATCTAGGGCCAGACATAATATTCACTGCAAATTAATATAAGATATGGTGTTTCTACTGATGAAGTGCATATGAAAGAACATAGAACATTTTCATAATATCCAATGCAATATACAAAAAGAATGCAAATAATGTGGTCTGGTAATGTATGCATTGGAATAACGTCAAATTATTGAGTGAGTCATGAGTGAAGAGATCATTAGTGATGAAAGATGCAAATACAGTGATATTTGCAGCTGAGCTTAGATTTTCACAGTCACTGTGGTGCATTTCTCAGATCAGCATTGAAATTTCCTACATCTGTCATGTTGATCAAAATATATTGCACTTGTTGACTGTTGGGCGTCATGGTGGTTCAATGGGCAGCACAATTGCCTCACAGCAAGAAGGTCACTGGTTTGAGCCCCGGCTGGGTAAGTTGGCATTTCTGTGTGGAGTTTGCATGTTCTCCCCGTGTTGGTGTGGGATTCCTCTGGGTGCTCCGGTTTCCCCCACAGTCCAAAGACATGCGGTAAAGGTGAATTGGGTAGGCTAAAATTGTCCGTAGTTATGTGTGTGAATGAGTGTGTATGGATGTTTCCCAGTGATGGGTTGCGGCTGGAAGGGCATCCGCTGCATAGAACATATGCTGGATAAGTTGGCGGTTCATTCCGCTGTGGCGAACCCAGATTAATAAAGGGACTAAGCCGAAAAAGAAAATGAATGAATGCTGTCTGTTGAATAGTTTTAATTCCCTAAACCAAATGTTCTCACAAGCATAGCAATACCAGTACATGTTGACCTTGTGGGGACATTTAGAGTATACAGACTGTGCAGTATACATTTCATTACCCACCTATGGGAAGTTCACATAAACATAGCTGTGTGTGTGCATGTGGACTGTCTCTCTGACCTTAAGTTCTTGCGAGTGTTTTGAGACGAGGCGCTTTGCCTGTTGTGATGTTTGATGGTAATGGTGGGAGTGGACAGATTAGCCGTGCCACACTTCATTATGTCCTGCCCGAGGCCTCAGCGCCCACCTAACCCAAACCGACAGTGGCCTGCCTGTCACAGAGCGCCTCGCTGTCCCATCAGGGGTGGAGAAAACAGCTTCCTGCTGCCAGGCTCTGGACTTCCTGTGCTGATAGAGAGTAATTGCTGGACCCTGACCAAAAGCACACACTGAGGGCAGAGGTTTTGTGTGCAGGGTTTTGGAGCCAGTGGGAGCATGAGTCTGTGTTCCCCCCTTTTTAAAAACAGCCAATAGCTTTTGTTTTATCCCCAGTCTGCCAGTTTTTTTATTCGATAAGAAAAGATGTGCATAAACTACGATGAAAACACTTTTACGGAACAAATTTCAGTATAATCAATGAAAAAGTCATGCGATTTTGTTAGAAGAGATCATGTGATGATGAAAATGTGTGTGATTGGTCAAACCAGCAGGCTGAGCACATTGTAAAACATCTAAAAATGTTGTTTTGGTCATTCTAAAACGCCTTAACCATTTCAGCAGTAGTGTTATTATATTATTAATGACCTCCAGAACAGTTAATGACCTCCAGAAACGCCACCATACGTTCACTGCGTGTCGCCATACTGTCTTCTGAGGCGCAAGTCATTTATTAAATAAGGAAAAGATTCACGCAGCTTCTTCTACCGCAGTAAATTCTGTTTTTACTGTTGATACTTGGCATCAGTTAATCAGGAAGTGACTATTTTGTTCTATTTTGGCTAAATAGGGTGGTTAAAACTAGAACCGCCACTGAGCTGAGGTGACATGATGGTGACCAGCGAGACCTAGCTGTCACTCAAATAGCTCCGCCCTTGCAGACTAAATATAACTTAATAAAAAACGAAACGGATGAGTTAAAAAGAATTCACCCACCTCACAGTTGTCATCAAGAGCAATATTAGCTATATGCACCAAAACCATCTTTTGTACCAGGCTGTAAACGTGTTTTTATCAGCTGTAAAATTGGCCAATTTAGCATTGCAGTCAGAGAACATCTGGAGTTCCTGGAGCCAGCCCCCAAAGGCGAGTCGATGAATTGCAGTTTCAGTTTTTACGTATTGGCTTCACAAGGGAAAGAAGGAGGCGGCAGCTTGAGGATGAGATTTAAAACTGTTGATCCATTTAGGCAGAAGTGACATACAACAAGCTTTACATGTTTAAATCTGTTTTATATTTTCTAAACGCGATTTTTTTTCACTGTTTTGATGCAAATTAGCTTATAGATATCCTATTGGTGTCCTAACAATACTGATACTAACATCTATAAAACTTTATTTTAATTTCATGGGATCTTTAAGCGATCTTGCGTCCTTGTGTTTTCATGTAACGCCATCATCAATCGACAAAGTTCAGTTTCAAAATGGTTAGATGAGATACGGCTGCGGACAGAAGTTTATTCATTCATTTTCCTTTGGCTTAGTCGCTTATTTATCAGGGGTCGCCACAGCAGAATAAACCACCAACTGTTCCAGCAAATGTTTTATGCAGCAGATCCAGCTGCAACCCAGTACTGGGAAACACCCATACACTCTCACATTCACACACACACACTCATACACTACGGCCAGTTTAGTTTATCCAATTCACCTGTAGCACATGTGTTTGGACTTTGGGGGAAGCCGGAGCACCTGGAGTTAACCCACACCAACACGGGGAGAACATGCAAACTCCACACAGAAATGCCAACAGGCCCAGCCGGGACTCGAACCAGCGACCTTCTTGCTGTGAGGCGACAGTGATAAACACTGAGCCATCGTGCCGGCCTGAAGTTAATGAGAATTATTTATGTTATTTTTAAAATTACCCAGTAATTGTATTTTATTAACATTATCCCTACCCCAACCATCACAGTAATGTAAAAACAGCAATTATATAGAGTATTATTAACGTTATTTATTAAATTACTCAATAAATTTTATTTTATTCACATCTACCCCTATCCCAGGCCTTAAACTAACCCTCAAAGTAATCAAAAATATGAATTATTGTTGTACAGTGTCACAAAAATGATGCTATATGGATGTGCTTATCTGCAGCTGTATCCCTTCTAGACTTTACCTTTTAAAGCTCAAGAGCAAAATCACACACACTGAGGGATTTTTTT
This sequence comes from Danio kyathit, assembly GCA_903798195.1. Classification (NCBI taxonomy): domain Eukaryota; kingdom Metazoa; phylum Chordata; class Actinopteri; order Cypriniformes; family Danionidae; genus Danio; species Danio kyathit. Next base: position 4,175,326 of record LR812530.1, on the reverse strand, counting down.
TTTGTGCAGGGTTTTGGAGCCAGCGGGAGGATGAGTCCATGTTCCACCCTGACCAGCAGCACAGCGTCCCCTCCAGCCTGCAGCCCGTGCTCCACTCTGCCCTCCGCTGCTCCTGGACAGGCCGTCACCAGCCCCACATCCACCCTGGAGAGCAGAGACAGCGGCATCATCGGTGAGTGACCCACACACTGACCTATGACTGTTATTCTTCATGCAGAGATGCTTTGGGGTAGAGCTAGAATAAATACTGAAATATCTGACATGCAATATTTAGTTTTTTCTGTGATATGTGTTCCAACATGAATGCAGTTCCACTACATGCATTTTTATGTGATGTTTGACGTAATCTCAACCGAAACGTGTAGAGAGGGCAGGACATAGAGTAGCTCCTCCCCTTTAAAAAAAAACAGCCAATAGTGTTTTGTTTTGCTCTGCCAGTGAGAGTGGTTGAACACAAGCACATCAAATGAGAAGAATCTTGAAGGGGGCGGGGCATGTCAGATACTATGAGGTGACTTGAAAGTTCAAAGTTCAATTTTTAAAGTTAAGACCCCAAGAACACTTGATATTGAGGTTGCATCGAATGCAGAAGTCCTTATCTATTACCAAAAATTAAATCCATGCAACCCATCCAGGGTAACAAATAATCTTTGTCCTCCCCATTATACTAGACAAGTCAAATTGTGCATTTGCTTTTTTAATTTTCCTAGAATTCAAATTGTAATAGATACTGTAGTGTACTTTAGTTTTTACTACAATAAACTGGTGTATTATAGTATAATATACCCTATAGTTGTAGAAACCTACAGTGTTAGGTCATGTGTTTATATTATTGTAGTCGTTGTTAACTATAGAATCATCACAACAAATTAATTCAAGAACTTTACTATAGTATGGTTTAAAAATAACATAGTATTTAATATAAATAACTGTAGTATTTACTACACTTTACTATAGTATGGTTATAAAATAACATAGTAATAATATTAATAATTGTAGTATTTACTACACTTTACTATAGTATGGTTATAAAATAATAAAGTATTTAATATAAATAACTGTAGTATTTACTACACTTTACTATAGTATGGTAATAAAATAATATAGTATTTGCTAAATTACACTGGGGAAAAGAATAATGTTTGGAGACATGTCCTGTGGTCTGATGGAACTCAGATTGAACTGTTTGGCCATAATGACCAGTGTTACATTTAGAGGACAAAGGGGAAAGCTTACAAGCCTAGGAACACCATCCCAACTGTGAAGTATGGGGGCGGCAGCATCATGTTGTGGGGCTGTTTTGCTGCAGGAGGGACTGGTCCACTTCACAGCATAGATGGCATCATGAAGAAAGAACATTATGTAGAAATACTGAAGCAACATCTCAAGACATCAGCCAGGAAATTAAACTTGGCCACAAATGGGTCTTCCAAACAGACCATGACCCTAAGCATACTGACAAATTAGTTAAAATGTGCTTTAAGGACAACAGAGTGAATGTATGGAGTGGCCATCACAAAGCCCTGAACTCAATCCTATAGAAAATTTGTGGGCAGAGTTGAAAAAGCTTGTGCGAGCTAGACGAAAATCTGACTCAGTTATATCAATTCTGTCAGGAGGAATGGGTCAAAATTTCTTCAAACTATTGTGAGAAGCTTGTGGAAGGATACATAAAACATTTGACCAAAGTTATACAGTTTAAAAGCAAAGCTAAACAAAATACCAAAGAAATGTGTGTAAACTTTTGACTGTCTAGAAATTAATAAAAAATTCTCAAAAAAAAATCTCTCATTATTCTGGCATTTAGCAAATGTAAATCATTTGACCTAAAATAGTACATGTTTAGTATGATTTACCATCAGACATTTTTTTAAAAATGGTTATGTTCCTTTTTTTAGAGTGTATGTAAACTTCTGGTTTCAACTGTATAAAAATAACTGTAGTATTTACTATACTTTCCTATAGTATGGTTATAAAATAATTTTGTATTTAATAAATAACTGTAGTATTTTTTTTAATGTGGGAGTATACTTCTGATAGCTCCTCTTCTTTTCCACAGCCACCCTCACCAATTACTCAGAGCCGATGGACCGGAGTGGGAAACATGGCGACGGCTCTCGGGGAAGCAGCCTGAAGCTCTGGCACTCACACAGATCTACACTGGACTCCAGCCTATACCGTGTGGATGAGAACATGACCGCCTCCACCTTCAGCCTCAACAAGATCCCTGAGCCAAGCTCCGCCCACTACTCCTCTCACCCCACCCCCCTCTACCTCATGCCCCGCCCCAACTCAGTTGCAGGTGAGTCTGAAGCTCCGCCTCCTCTGTTTCTGGATATTTGTGTGCTGTTGTTGTTTTTGGTCTCTTTATCTGTCTTGATTGTGAATTCCTGCTGTGCCACTAGATGCACATAACAATCCTGCTGCTTGGGGAACAGTTTCCTGCGGCAAATCCCAAACACACAACAAAAGATATCTGGACATCATGTTGATCACTAAAGTGTGTTGCACGGGGCTGGCAGTGTTCAGAATATAACTGCCGAGCTGAGTTCAGGATTTTAAAGTGAATTTGACCACAAACTACAGGGTGGATGGATGGGTGAATACTAATGTTTGTAGATGGATGGATGGATGGATGGATGGAGGGATGGATGAATGGATGAATGGATGGGTGGATGGATACTAATGTTTATAGATAGATTGATGGATGGATATGAATGTTTATAGATGGATGGAGAGATGGATAATAATGTTTATAGATGGATGGATGGATGGATGGATGGATGGATGGATGGATGGATGGATGGATGAATGGATGGATGGATGGATAATAATGTTTATAGATGGATGGATGGATATTAATGTTTATAGATGGATGGAGAGATACTAATGTTTATAGATAGATTGATGGATGGATATGAATGTTTATAGATGGATGGAGAGATGGATAATAATGTTTATAGATGGATGGATGGATGGATGGATGGATGGATGGATGGATGGATGGATGGATGGATGGATGGATGAATGGATGGATGGATGGATAATAATGTTTATAGATGGATGGATGGATATTAATGTTTATAGATGGATGGAGAGATACTAATGTTTATGGATGGATGGATGGATAGATATTAATGTTTAGAGATTGGATGGATGGATGGACGGATGGATGGATACTTATGTTTACAGATGGATGCATGGATGGATAATAATCTTTTTGGATGGATGGATGGATGGATGGATACCAACGTTTATAGATGGATGGATGGATGGATACTAATCTTTATGGCTGGATGAATAAATGGATTGATGGGTGGATGAATGGATACTATTGTTTATAGATGGAAGGATGGATGGATGGATGGATGGATACTTATCTTTATGGATGGATAAATAGATGGATGGATGGATGGATGGATGGATGGATGGATGGATGGATGGATGGATGGATGGATGGATGGATGGATGGATGGATGGATACTAATTTTTATAGATGGATGGATGGATGGATGGATGGATGGATGGATGGATGGATGGATGGATGGATACTTATCTTTATGGATGGATAAATAGATGGATGGATGGATGGATGGATACAAATTTTTATAGATGGATGGATGGATGGATGGATAATGATGTTTTTGGATGGATGAGTGGATGGATAAATAGATGAATACTAATGTTAATAGATGGATGGATGGATACTAATGTTTATTGATGGATGAATGGATAGATTGATGGATGGATGGATACTAATGTTTATTGATGGATGGATGGATAGATGGATGGATACTAATCTTTATGGATTGATGGATGGATGGATGGATGGATGGATAGATGGATGGATACTACTATTTATGGATGGATGGATGGATGGATGGATGGATAGATGGATGGATACTAATCTTTATGGATGGATGGATGGATGGATGGATGGATAGATGGATACTAATCTTTATGGATAAATAGATGGATGGATGGATGGATGGATACTTATGTTTACAGATGGGTGCATGGATGGATAATAATCTTTTTAGATGGATGAATAGTTGGATGGATGGATGGATGGATACCAACGTTTATAGATGGATGGATGGATGGATGGATGGATGGATGGATGGATACTAATGTTTATAGATGGATGGATGGATGGATGGATGGATGGATGGATGGATGGATGGATGGATGGATGGATGGATAATAATCTTTATGGCTGGATGAATAGATGGATTGATGGATGGATGAATGGATACTAATGTTTATAGATGGTAGGATGGATGGATGGATGGATGGATGGATGGATGGATGGATGGATACTTATCTTTATGGATGGATGGATGGATACTTATCTTTATGGATGGATGAATGGATGGATGGATGGATACTAATTTTTATAGATGGATGGATGGATAATGATGTTTTTGGATGGATGAGTGGATGGGTGGATGGATGAATAGATGGATACTAATGTTTATTGATGGATGGATGGATGGATGGATACTAATGTTTATTGATGGATGAATGGATAGATTGATGGATGGATGGATGGATACTAATGTTTATTGATGGATGGATGGATGGATACTAATGTTTATTGATGGATGGATGGATGGATACTAATGTTTATTGATGGATGAATGGATAGTTTGATGGATGGATGGATGGGTGGATACTAATCTTTATGGGTGGATGGATAGATGGATGGATACTAATGTTTATAGATGGATGGATGGATGGATGGATGGATGGATGGATGGATGGATGGATGGATGGATGGATGGATGGATGGATGGATGGATAGATGGATAATTACTAATGTTTATAGATGGATGGATGGATGGATACTAATCTTTATGGATGGATGGATGGATGGATGTTAATGTTTATAGATGGATAGAGTTCAATATTTGTGGATAGATAGCTAGATAGATAGATAGCTAGATAGATAGATAGACAGACAGACAGACAGACAGACAGACAGACAGACAGACAGACAGATAGACAGACAGATAGATAGATAGATAGATAGATAGATAGATAGATAGATAGATAGATAGATAGATAGATAGATAGATAGATAGATAGATAGATAAATAGATGAAAATGAAACGCTTCTTGAAATGTCATTTTATATTAATTCAGCTGCTTTATATTCAAATGCGATCTGAAATGGAATGTAAAAGGCGTTCTTTATTTAGATCTGAACGCCACACAACCCTGATGTCCAAGTTAATGCACTCTCTCCGCTATCCAGTCCCACAATGCCATTAAAGCCCAGAACAATCTCCCTCAGTTCAGCTCAATCATTCGCTGGCTTCACTCAGACTGCAGTTAGTGACGGCATCAGTCGGGTCATGGACCGTACGCTTTAGCTCCAGCGTTCACAGAGAACAGATGAGAGGCGTCTAATAGCAGCAATAATGATGAGTCTCCCTGAAGTAAAAGCTAAATCTGTCTGATGATGTTGATATGTCTCTTATGTAACGCAGCGCCTCTTCATTCCTGGCTGATTGTGTTATTGTGCAAGTAATCAGCATTGTTGTGTTTATGAGATGACCCTTTTTTTGGAGACTGAGAGAAAGGGATGTGAGGTTATCTCAAAGGAAAGTGGCTCGCAAAAGGGATGTAAAGATTATTTGTTAATCCGGAAACGGCTGGTATTCACACTCATATACTAAATATGCTAATAACCAGGGCTTAACATTAACTTTTTTGATCACCAGGCCACTGAGGCTAGTAGATTTCCAACATTACTAGCCACTCACCATTTTCACTAGCCACAATTTTCTTGTTGGGAAAATATATTTTATATGCATAAATTTGACTTTGACATGCTAAAATGACTTGATTTAGTTGTGTTATGTCCACATGCCTTTTCATTCATTTCACTTCTTGTGTGTATTGTGTATTAGCTTGCTCAGTGTGCATGAGCAAATGGGTTGTGTCGCAATGCAATCAGTTTTTATTTCACATCACTTTTCAGGACTGAAATGAAGGACTTACCAAATTTATCTCTGACCACACCAAATAAGTATTTCTTAGCCACAATTTTTTATTGTGTCAAAACAAGGAAAATATAGCTGTATAGGTGCACTGTTTAATTCAACAAAACTTTTCTTTAAAAAAAAACATTACATTTCAAAAAAGAATTATTGTCATGTATCTAAAATATGCACAGTAATCTGTCCTGGCTAAAGCTCCCAGATCAGCAGTTAACATAAATGGGGAGTAATCTCCCATTAAAGCAATGTTATTATAAAGAAATAATAAATTATAACCATATTAACAAAAATTACTGTAAGCAGGTGAAACATACCGTGTTTGTTAATGAAAGGATAATCACGCGCACGGTTAATATAGGCCTGTAGGTGAAAGCAGTGACCTCTGCTGCTTACAAAAGAATATATGTATTTTTTTTAATCTTGAGCTCTGGAAAGCAGCAGGACTGTGGGTGCACGATCATCGCTCTTTGTCCAGTCTATTTCAAAGGGAACCGATCGCACCAGTTGCGCTTCCTCTAGGCACGGTGACGGTTGCTTCGCGCAAGTAAACGGGAGCGCATGGCTTTTTAACAGTCGCGCGCATTACATCATCTGTGCGTGCGAGTGATCATCCTCTCGTTCGGTATTTACCTGCTTTCTGCTCACGCGAACACAGTTATTATTGTTAGTCGTGCTGCTCCTCGATTCTAAGATCACATTTGCACGAATATTGGGCCACGCTTATTTTCAAACCCTGCTTTTAAGAAAACTACAATTTAAAAATGATTTCCAACCAGCCAAAGTGGCTAGTGGAGGTGTCTGTCTAACCTGCCAGAGCTGAAATCTACTCGCATTTGGCGGGTGTTAATGTAAAGCCCTGCTAATAACTAATTCATCATAATACAAATCTGGCTGCAGGTAGATGTTTCAGGCCTGAAGCCAGCCTGGTGAAACGGGTGGTTCTTTTTTCTCAAAATATCGACGTTTTTGCTGTTATACGCCTCATTTATTATTAATTATGAGATTTAAATACTGCTTTTTAGTGATATGTTAAGCACTATTCTTAAGCTGGATTAGCCAAAATATTTTCTAAAGATTTTGAATAAAGAAATTTGAATAAATGCTTATTTTTAAAATACAAATTCATCCCGCCATATATCATTCGAAAAAAATAGGAATCTGTTAAAGTTTTAAATTAAAAACAGTAGTCTATTGCAACAAGCGGCAACCTCCCGCTCTTCCTCGGAAGACAATACCGAAGTAACTAAAACTGCAATTCATCGACCGGCCCTTGAGGGCTGGCTCCAGGAACTCCAGGGGCCTCATGTACAAAGACTTTTAATTAATACTAAAACATTGCGTACGGACAAAGCTGTAAATGTGCGTACAAAGTAAAAAAATCGGATGTATGAAACACTGCGTGCGCAGAATCCCACGCATATTCTCTTTGTACATCCGAACTAACGTAAAACTGAGCGCACATGCACAAGCGCAAAACCCCTCCCTGCCTCCTCCCCCGTATGAATATGGTAATGACTCTACTTTGGCAAAACCACACAAAAAAGCAAAAGCAATCAAGAAGAGAAACTTCACAGAATGTGAATTGGAGGTGCTCCTATCAGAGGTAGACCAGAGAAAAACTGTGTTATTTGCAAGTTTGTCCTCCGGAATTAATAACAAAAGAAAAAAATAAAGTGGAAGAGTTTAGCTGACGCAGTTAACGCAGTGGGGTCTGAACATTGCACTGTGAGTGAATTAAAAAAGAAATGGTTCGATGTAAAGGTGCAGGTTAAGAGGAGAACAGCAGCGCACCTTCAAAGTGTGGACCGAACTGGCGGGGGAACAGGGGATGCTGAACTAACACGCTTTGAGGAGAGAGTTGCCTCAATTGTGGGGCGACACTTTACTGTCTGGAGTAGTATCCGTGTCTGTGGGAGACACAGATGTATTAGAGGAAAACACGCCTTTGTTAGGGCGGTATAGCAGCAACCCTCCGCTCTTATCAAGGCAGCGCCACCGGCATTTCAGCTGCCCAAATCGCCCGCTCTACAACTGACCGAGTGTGAGAATGGGCATCATTGTATCTGCGCTCTTGGTCAGTTTGTGAGTTGTTGAGGGGGGTTAACAGCCACATCTTTTATGCATATATGCAGTTAAATAATCACCCTCAATAAAAATAAAAATCAAAAATAAAAACTTAGCTGGAATAATATCTTTAAATACATCAGTCACCAAGAAGCCACCAATCGCGCACCCTGCCACGTTAGAGCCTTCGGATTCGACCATTGACAATGTCCTCTAATAAGGCCAACACTGCCATTGCCGTAGACTAAGGGTTGTATACATTTGCAGATGCTTTTATATGTTCTAAATCACATCATTGGTAATATGGTGTCAATTAACCCATTTTATCAATTATAAATGAATAGCAATGTTTTTCACATGTGTTGGTGCGATACTTTGTAGTGTGCAATTTAACATAATTGCCTCTAGGAGTCGCCAATGGAAATAAAACAAACACACACAAGAAATACACGTACGCCTGACATGAAGTTGGTGCGGACCAACGCACATTCTCACTTTAATTTCATCGTTAGTAAATCCAAACGTAAGCGTGAAATCTGGCTTATGCAAAGTTTTTGTGCGTACGCAGCGTTGATACGTGAGGCCCCAGATGTTCTCTGACTGCAATGCTAAATTGGCCAATTTTACAGCTGATAAAAACACGTTTACTGCCTGGGACAAAAGATGGTTTTGGTGCATATAGCTAATATTACTCTTGATGACAACTGTGAGGTGGGTGAATTCTTTTATAACTCATCCATTTCATGTATAATAAGTTATATTATGTTTGCATAATTAAGGGCGGGGCTGCTTGAGTGACAGTTAGGTCTCGCTGATCACCGTCACGTCACCTCAGCTGATTCCGGCTGATTAGCTGCTGAACCCGGCATATACATCGTATTTTTGTTTTGTTTAATGTTTCTTTACACAGTCAATTGCCTTTTGGAATAATTATCAGATACTATAGCATGCTGTGTGCACTTAATTATGCTCACAAACCGTTCAAGTTGCCTCCATTTCCCAGTTGGGGAAGCTAAATTGTCAATAGTGTATGTGTGTTTCCAAGTAAAGGGTTGCAGCTGGAAGGGCATCCGCTGCATAAAACATGTGCTGGATAAGTTGGCGGTTCATTCCACTGTGGCGAACCCAGATTAATAAAGGGTCTAAGCCAAAAAGAAAATGAATGAATGTATATGTGGACCTAGGATATATTTTGGTAGTAGTTTTGTGCAGCTGAAGTCTTCATTCTCTTTGACTGTATGGTGAAGAGAGTTCACTGTGATCTGACATGAAGATGAGAATAGGAGGACCTAAAATCTGCTTTTGTGCAGGTCATAGACGGTGTGATTGTTTATTCAGGGCCGCTGAGGATCATGGGACCAGAAGTACTCATTAAACATGTATCGTGAAGTGTCTTTCACATCAGTCAGGCAGAATCACAATGAGCCCCATCTCCACAGTGTCCGTCTGGATGTCTTTTCAATACTAATATATATTTTTGTATCTTATGTATGTGGGCGGCACGGTGGCTCAGTGGTTAGCACTGTCGCCTCACAGCAAGAAGATCACTGGTTCGAGTCCGGATGCTCCTGTTTCACCCACAGTCTAAACACATGCTCTATAGAAGAATTGTATTAACTAAATTGGCTGTAGTATAAGAGTGAATGAGTGTGTATAGGTGTTTCCCAGTTCTTGGTTGCGGCTGGAAGGGCATCCTCTGCGCAAAACATATGCCAGAATAGTTGGCGGTTCATTCCGCTGTGGCGACCCCTGATAAATAAGGCACTAAGCCAAAGGAAAATGAATGAATGAATTTTTACCAGTGTGCAGAGATCATCAGCATCAGTACGTGCGATCCTCATCTTAATAATTGCTTAGAAAACAAATCCCTTCCGAACGAGGGATGTGTAGGAGGGAGAAAGATGAAAGGCCGCCGTTATAAATAATGCACTGAGGTAAGCGATGATCTCAGTGAATATGAGAGCGAGAAATACTCACTGTCAGCCCGGATGATGTAAGGAGGACTAAATAAACAGGAGGAAAGAGAAGTAGAAGGAAGATGGAGAGGAGATGAAGGTGTGAATGGAGATTCTAGATTATGTAATGGAGATGCTGGAAGACATGGAAACATCTTAATTACATGTTTCTAGAGGAGAATGAACTGAAAGAAAGAGGATAGAGGTGTGATGTAACACAATAAACGTTGAGCTTAAAGGGATAGTTCACCTAAAAATAGGCTACTAATTTGGAATAGGTTCAAATCAAAAGAAGATGTTTAGGGAAATGTCCTGGCTGCACTACAATGAAATACATTCCAATGAAGTTGACTCCAAATACACAATTGAAGTAGCCCCCTGTATATTTTGTTCCCCAATTTCTTTTTGACGGAAAGAAGATTTTTCCACACATTTCTAAACATAATAGTTTTAATAACTCATGTCTAATAACTGATTTATTTTATCTTTGTCATGATGACAGCACATAATATTTGCCTAGATATTTTTCAAGATACTAGTATTCAGCTTAAAGTGACATAAAGGCTTAACTAGGTTAATTAGGCAGGTTAGGGTAATTAGGCAAGTCATTGTATAATGATGGTTTGTTCTGTAAACAATAGACAACCTTAAAATGGTTTCTGAATGAAATGCCTACTTCACTACAACTAAAATTACTACAGCGACGATGCTGCCAGGTGACACAAAGGGATGGGATGCTAACGTACAGAAATATACAGTAGCTGTAAATACCCTGCTACTTGTAAATGAATCTGAAATAACGAAACAAAGCATAATAATTCCTTCATAAATAATTAAAAACTTGTTACAAGCTTCATTATCATTGTAAACCTAAGTAATGTAAAGTGTATTTATATAGCGCATTCATCATGTATGGACATACATGGGGGGGGGGGGGGGTGTCTCTCCACACCGCTGCCAGTGTGCAGCATCCACTTGGATGATGCGACGTTCACCACACACCAGCTATTGATGGAGTGGAGAGACGGTGATGGAGCCAATGGGATGGGGATGATTGGGAGGCCATGATGGGTAAGGGCCGATGGAGGGAAATTGGCCAGGACATCGGGGCTATACCCCACTCGATACGAGAAGTGTCATGGGATTTTTAATGACCAGAGAGAGTCAGGACCTCGTTTTATCGTCTTTTCCGAAAGATGGCGCTTACTGACATTATAGTGTCCCCTTCACTTTACTGGGGCATTAGGACTCACATAGACTGCAGGTTGAGCGCCCCCTGCTGGCCTCTCTAACACCACTTCCAACAGCAACCTAGTTTTCCCATGTGGTCTCCAATTCAGCTACTGACCAGGCTAAGCTCTGCTTAGCTTCAGTCAGTAACCAGTCTTGGGCTTAAGAACACATGGGCCCTGGGGCTATAGCAAATTCAAGGGCCCCCCTTTTAATTATTTTACCTCACAAAAGTATATATATATATATATATATATATATATTATAGGTGGGCATAGATATTTTTTTAAATCTAGATTAAAATTATTCATTTGAATTCTGCCGAAGGCATTCAGAATATGTGTGCTACCCAAATAATAAGTCTTTGAGAACGGGTTTCTCAATCCAGGTGGCGCATTAGACCAGGGGCTCGTCTGCGGTTTCCAAAATGCATCACAAACTGCTTAAGAAACTGTTCTACTGTGATAATTGGTGATGAAAATAAATGATGTTCAATGTGTTTACTAACTGTTTATTCAGTTAAACATGAATTTTGAGCTGTAGGGCTACATAAGCTCCAAACAGTGATTTTTGATTACCTTAATCTGACTAAAGTCATAACTGAACTAAACAGAAATGGAATTAAGACATGTGGAGTATATATTAGTGCCATTATTGAAGTAAACCCCGCGGGCTTTAGGACCTTTCGCCATATTTTCCGACAAGATCCACACGCGGCTGTCAGTAAAGGGCCGCACACACACGCACACACAAAAACAAATCGCGAAATGCGGAAGTTTTTTTTCTTCCCATTTGGCGTGCGTTATTAAATTCCATAACACTCTCACCAGTCCTTTACTCCTTATTTGCGTCTAATACCCCAGTTTGTCACTAAGGCATGAATAAAATTTTTATGAGTTAAAGTGAAACTGCCAAACTACAGTTAGAGTCAGGCATCCTGCTGATTTGATTCAGAAGGGCACTCTTGTCAGACGGCTCACTGGTCAGGTATACATTCGCGCTAATATATCAAGGTGAAAGTCATCATAGCTTGCGTAAAATAGACCCAGCTCCCAACCCAACTTTGAGAATAGATTAACGGCGATATTTTTTTTATCGCGCGATAAGAGTCTCGCATTAACGCAGCACGTTAACACCGATAACGGCCCACCACTACATATATATGTTGTTGTTATTATTATTATTGTTATTATTAATAATAATTTACTCATTAATATTATTATCTAATTTTAAACCATTTGATTTATATTTGATTATTATATTTTTCTATTGTATTAAAATAGGCCTGCAAGTAAACAAAATTAAGTAATGACATAATATGAACTTTAAAGTTCAAACTTTAAACCTTTACCTTTAAAAGGGTTCTTTAGAACTGCAGCTGACAATAAATCCCTAATGATATGACATCTTTAAAATCCGCCCAAAATAAATAGCTTATTGTGGTCTTCTGAGTTACAGAAGGCTAGCATCCTTATTTTATTTTATTTATTTATTTATTTATTTATTTATTTATTTATTTATTTATTTATTTATTTATTTATTGCATCAGATATATTGTCTGATGAAAGCCAGCGCTAGTGTTTTGTTGCTCCATATTATTACTGTGGTTTTACTATTACTGTTTATTACTTTCAAAGTAAACATTCATTAAAAAAAGCTTGCTTTCTAACTGATTCAGTTAGACTTACTGTAAAGCATAACCGAGTGTTTACTTGAGATAGATTCGACGATGGATATTTTGATAACTGCTTGTGTAGGTTATATTTGATTTGTTCGCACGCTGTTTCGGTTATATTGTGTGATGAACGGATTGTGAGGGGCGCGCGCCGGTTTGAGTCCAGCTGTTTACCCCCGCGCAGCCAAGACAGCGCTTCAGTTATGAGTCCATTCAATATGATTCCGCCTATCCCAGCTTCTGTTACTAGATGTACAAGTGTATCAATGATGGAGACTGTTTGAATTTTATTTTTTGTTCTACGACGAGCTTGGTTAGCCGACCTTTGACTGGGCGGTTCTTGCGGTAGTGCCAAAAAAAGGGACTGTCCTGGGAAAATTGGGACATTTCATCACCCTTATGGGTGACTAAAACAGGGCTATTCAATATTCTGATTGGGCTACAGCCACTCCGAGCCCCAGTTTAGCACCAAACGTCACTGTTTTTGAACAGCAGCGAACCGAAAGAAATACTTCACATTATCGACGAGAGAAAGCATAACACAAAGAGGCGTTTCTCACCTCATAGTGCAAATTAATTCTTCAGCCAATCAAGGGCCCCCTTCTTCCGTGGGTCATGGAGCTTCAGCCCCACCTAGCCCTACCGTAATCCTGCCCTGGCTGCAGGATGATATGGCTGTGTAAAGGAATCATTGGAAATTAAAACTAAAGAAATAAAACACAACTAAAATGAAAGAACAAAATAAATAAATAAATCAATAAATCAATCAATAAATAAATAAATAAATAAATAAATAAATAAAGCACTGTTTTAGCCTAAATATACTGAGAAATGGATAAAAATATCCTTTTTTCAAAGTAAGGTGTACTCATTTATGTTGAGCACTGTAGAAAAAACGCTCTGGAAGATCCTCGTCAGGGTTTAATTTTATTTATCTGCAGTATTGAGTTGTTTTGCAGACTCGTCCACCCGCAGGTTTCTGGATGAGAGCACCTGTGGCTCTGAACACACACTCAAACTCTATTTCACAGTATTATCTCAGAGCAAGGCTGTCTTGTCATACACACACACACACACACACACACACACACACATAGGCACACATACACAAGCACAACCAAAATCAATTTCAAAGTGATTATTTTTTGTGCTAGAGAAGCCTTTCTGTTTCATCCACTCTGTGAAGTCATTCTGTGAAGACTCCTTGAGCGCCGTGGAATATGTCGTTCCTGTTAAAAAATAACCATCAAGCTGGAAATAACACAATAACACACACTTCATTCATAGATGACAAAAGTGTCTTTGAGGAAGCCACGTGCGTGTGTGTGTGTGTGTGTGTGTGTGTGTGTGTGTGTGTGTGTGTGTGTGTGTGTGTGTGTGTGTGTGTGTGATTGAGTACAGGAGTGAGTTATTATTCTTACATGATGATACAATAAAATGATTAATAATTGCAGTAATAATACTAATAGATATTATGTTATTGATATCATATTATATGTTAATGATGTAATAATACTAATTGATTGACATCAGTAACGTCATCGGTTCTTTTTCGTCAAACATGCACCATGTTTTATAGTGTTTGTGTGTTTATGTGTTCATTTATTCATGACAGAATTATTAATAAATATGGGTTTGGAAAGACAAATAACAAATAATTAGGAAAAAAATGGGCTTAGAAAATACTATAAATTTACAACAACAATATAATTTTTTTGTTATTGTTGTTGTTATTATTATTAGTAGTAGTAGTATTAGTAGTAGTATTAGTGTTATTATTATTATTTTCATTATTATTATTATTTTCATTATTTTTATTATTATTATTATTATTATTATTATTGTTATTATTATTATTATTGTTGTTGTTATTATTATTGTTATTATTATTATTATTATTATTATTATTATTATTATCAGTATTTTTATTATTGTTATAATTATTGCTGTTGTTGTTGTTGTTGTTGTTATTATTGCTGTTGTTGTTGTTGTTGTTGTTGTTGTTGTTGTTGTTGTTGTTGTTGTTGTTGTTGTTGTTGTTGTTGTTGTTGTTGTTATTTTCATGTCAAACCTTTTTTGTTTTGTACTTCATAATAAATTTCCATTTCTAAATGGTAAATATTTATTTATTTTTTGTTTATATAGTAATGTTTATTGTATTTATTTATTTATTTTAATTAAATTATTTATTTATTTATTATTTTATTTTATTTTATCACTCACTTACTTACTGACAATACGTGTTTATTTATTCATTAATTAATTATTTATTTATTTTTTTATGTATTTTGTTCTTCAAAATAAAGTGCAATTTCTTAATGTTAAATATTTATTTATATTTATATATATATATATAGTTTTATTTTAATTAATTAATTTCTTTAAATTGATGTATTGTTTAATTTTATCACTCCTTCACTCACTTATTGACAGTCATTGCTTACTTTATTTATTTATTTATTTATTTATTTATTTATTTATTTATGTATTTTGTACTTTATAATAAAGTACCATTTCATAATGTTAAATATTTATTTATTTATATAGTTAAGATTATTGTATTTATTCATTGATGTATTTTGTACTTCAAAATAAAATACAATTTCTTAATGTTAAATATTTATTTATTATTTATTTATATAGTAAGGTTTATTGTATTTATTTATTTTTATTAATTATTTAATTAATTAATTAATTTATTTATTTATTTAAATTGATGTATTATTTTATTTTATCACTCACTCACTCACTTATTGAAAGTCATTGCTTATTTATTTATTTATTTATTTATTTATTTATTTATTTATTTATTTATTTATTTATTTATGCATTTTGTACTTCTACTTCTTCTACCAAGTTTATTGTATTTATTTATTTTTATTTATTTATTTATCTAAATTGATTTATTATTTTATTTTATCACTCACTTACTGACAGTACTTGCTTTATTTATTTATTTATGTATTTTGTACTTCATAATAAAGTACAATTTCTTAATATTAAATATTAATTTATCATTTATTTATATAGTAAAGTTTATTGTATTTATTAATTTAAATTTATTTAAATTTATTTTTTTTATTTCATTTTATTTATTCATTCATTTATTTATTTTTTTATATTTTTTCTTTTAATTTTGTTTTATTATTTTTTGTTCTGTTTTGTTTATTCATTTTTTATTTTTTTATTTACTTAATTACTTACGTAATGTTTTATTTATTTACTTTTGCATAGTTGGTTGTTTTGAAGCATGATAAAATGACAACTATAAAAACATTTACAGTATAAATAGCGTTTAAAATTAACAGCATGCATATGCAATTCTATTTAAAAAGCATAAATAACAAACATCTTCTTTTTTGGGTTGCCTGTTCCTTTAAGAGCAGATAATTGACTTGTTGAGGAGTTTCATTAGTAGTCAGATTCATTTAGCTCAGTGCAGTCCAGTCCCGACCGAAGGATCCTGATTTTCTCCAACTCCTCCCCAACATTCCCAGCTGCTGCGCTCAACCCAAATACAGCCCAGATCACTTCCCATGATTCCCAGTCTCCTCCAGTCCTCAAGCACACACAGTTTAGTCCAGTCAGAGCAAAGCTTGACCTCTAAAGATCCACACTTTGGTTGTTGTTTTTTTCTGCTGGGACTGAATGGAGGAACTTGGAGGTCTTTATTTCACACACTTCTGGAAGCTTCAGACTTTCTGTCTTCCTGATCCAGATTTAATCAGACACGTGTGGGAGCATTTAGAAGTGATCATCTCCAGCCTGTCTGTCCCTTCATACTGTAGATCTGGGATTTTGTCAGATTGTAATATGGATTTCAAGACAACGTGGATATGACAACATTTGTAAGTTTGTTGTGGTTGCCAGGTGTTCTGTTATTGTGTTCTGAGTGGTTGCTAGGGTGTTATTGTAATTGACAGGTGTTCTATTACAATGTTCTAAGTGGTTGCTAGGGTGTTCTATTATAGTGTTCAGGGTGATTGCTAGGGTGTTCCTTTTGGTTGCCAGGTGTTCTTTTGTAGTGTTCTGAGTGGTTGCTAGGGTGTTCATTGTGGTTGCCAGGTGTTTTAATATTGTGTTCTAAGTGGTTGCTAGGGTGTTATTGTGGTTGCCAGGTGTTATATTGCAATGTTCTAAGTGGGTGCTATGGTTGTTCTATTATATGGTTCAGAGTGGTTGCTAGGCTGTTCCTTGTGGTTTCCAGGTGTTCTAATATTGTGTTCTGAGTGGATGCTAGGGTGTTATTGTGGTTGCCAGGTATTTTATTACAATGTTCCAAGTGGTTGCTAGGGTGTTCTATTATAGTGTTCAGAGTGGATGCTAGGGTGTTCATTGTGGTTGCCAGGTGTTCTAACATTGTGTTCTGAGTGGATGCTAGGGTGTTATTGTGGTTGCCATGTATTCTATTACAATGTTCCAAGTGGTTCCTAGGGTGTTCCTTTTGGTTGCCAGGTGTTCTGTTGTAGTGTTCTGAGTGGTTGCTAGGGTGTTCATTATGGTTGCCAGATGTTCTAATACAGTGTTCTAAGTGGTTGCTCAGGTATTCTATTATAATGTTTAGAGTGGTTGCTAGGGTGTTCCTTATGGTTGCCAGGTATTCTATTATTGAGTTCTGAGTGGTTGCTAGGGTTTATTGTGGTTGCTAGGGTGTTCTAATACAATGTTCTAAGTGGTTGCTATGGTGTTGTATTATATGGTTCAGAGTGGTTGCTAGGCTGTTCCTTGTGGTTGCCTGGTGTTCTATTATAGTGTTCAGAGTGGTTGCTAGGGTGTTATTGTGGTTGCTAGGGTATTCTAATACAATCTTTTAAGTGGTTGCTCAGGTTTTATATTATAATGTTCAGAGTGGTTGCAAGGGTGTTCCATGTGGTTGCCAGGTGTTCTATTATTGAGTTCTGGGTGGTTGCTAGGGTGTTATTGTGGTTGTTAGGGTGTTCTAATACAGTGTTCTAAGTGGTTGCTCAGGTGTTCTATTATAGTATTCAGACTCATTGCTAGGGTCTGCATTGTGGTTGCCAGATGTTCTATTATAGTGTTCAGAGTGGTTGTTAAGGTGTTTCTTTTGGTTGCCAGGTGTTCTATTATAGTATTCAGACTGATTGCTTGTGGTTGCTATGGTGTTCTAATACAATGTTCTAAATGGTTGCTACGGTGTTCTGTTATATGGTTTAAAGTGGCTGCTATAGGCTGGTCCTTGTGGTTACCAGGTGTTCTAATATTGTGTTCTGAGTGGTTGCTAGGGTGTTATTGTGGTTTCCAGGTGTTCTAATACAATGTTCTAAGTGGTTGCTAGAGTGTTCTATTATAGTGTTCAGAGTTGGTTGCCAGAGTGTTCCTTGTAGTTGCCAGGCGTTCTATCATTCTGTTCTGAATGGTTGTTAGGGTGTTCCTTGTGGATGCCAGGTGTTCTATTATAGTGTCCACTACAAAGTTGGTGGTAGGGTTTTCTTTGTGGTTGCTAGAGTGTTCTATTATAGTTTTCAGAGGGGTTGCTAGAGTGTTCCTTGTGGTTGCCAGGTGTTCTATTATTGAGTTCTGAGTGGTTGCTAGGGTGTTCCTTGTAGTTGCCAGGTGTTCTATTGGAGTGTTCAGAATAGTGAGTAGGGTGTTCTTATTGTTGTCAGCTGTTTCATTATAGTGTTCAGAGTGGTTGCTAGGGTGATCCTTGTGGTTGCCAAGTATTCTACGATTGTGTTCTGAGTGGTTGCTTGTGTGTTCATTGTAGTTGCCTGGTGTTCTTTTATAGAGTTCAGAGTGGTTGCTAAGGCGTTTATAATGGTTGCCATGTGTTCTATTATAGGGTTCTGAATGTATGTTAGGGTGTTCAATTTGGTTGCCAGGTGTTCTATTATAGTATTCAGAGTGGTTGCTAGGGTGTTCATTGTGGTTGCCAGATGTTCTATTATATGAGGTTGCCATGTGTACTATGTTTAATGGTTAAAATGTATACAGAGTGGTTGCTAGGGTGTTCATTGTGGTTGCCAGATGTTCTATTATATGAGGTTGCCAGGTGTACTATGTTTAATGGTTGAAATGTATTCAGAGTGGTTGCTAGGGTGTTCATTGTGGTTGCCAGATGTTCTATTATATGAAGTTGCCAGGTGTACTATGTTTAATAATTGAAATGTATTTAGAGGGGTTGCTAGGCTGTTTACTGTGGTTGCCAGATGTTCTATTATATGAGGTTGCCAGGTGTACTATGTTTAATGGTTGAAATGTATTCAGAGTGGTTGCTAGGGTGTTCATTGTGGTTGCCAGATGTTCTATTATATGAGGTTGCCAGGTGTACTATGTTTAATGGTTGAAATGTATTTAGAGTGGTTGCTAGGTTGTTCATTGTGGTTGCCAGATGTTCTATTATATGAGGTTGCCAGGTGTACTATGTTTAATGGTTGAAATGTATTGAGAGTGGTTGCTGGGGTGTTTATTGTGGTTGCCAGATGTTCTGTTATATGAGGTTGCCAGGTGTACTATGTTTAATGGTTGAAATGTATTCAGAGTGGTTGCTAGGGTGTTCATTGTGGTTGCCAGATGTTCTATTATATGAGGTTGCCAGGTGTACTATGTTTAATTGTTGAAATGTATTCAGAGTGGTTGCTAGGGTGTTCATTGTGGTTGCAAGATGTTCTATTATATGAGGTTGCCAGGTGTACTATGTTTAATGGTTGAAATGTATTCAGAGGTTACTTGGGTGCTCATTGGGGTTGCCAGATGTTCTATTATATGAGGTTGCCAGGTATACTATGTTTAATGGTTGAAATGTATTCAGAGTGGTTGCTAGGGTGTTCCTTGTGGTTGCCAGATGTTCTAATCTATTATGTTGCCAGGTGTACTATGTTTAATTGTTCGAAATGTATTCAGAGGTTACTTGGGTGCTAATTGGGGTTGCCAGATGTTCTATTATATGAGGTTGCCAGGTGTACTATGTTTAATGGTTGAAATGTATTGAGAGTGGTTGCTAGGGTGTTCATTGTGGTTGCCAGATTGTAAATTGTTTGGAGTGTGTGTTATTTGTAACACGTTTTGATGTTGTACAACGTTCTTGTTTCTTGTGGTTGCAGGTGTTGTTTTATAGCAGGGGTGCTCAACCCTGTTCCTGGCGATCGACCTTCCAGCTGATTTCAGCTCCAACCCTGATCAAACACACCTGAACCAATTATTTAGAACGTGAGGAGCACTTGATAATTACAGGCAGGTGTGTTTGATAAGGGCTGCAACTGAAAACTGCAGGAAGGTCGATCGCCAGGAATAGGGTTGAGCACCCCTGTTTTATAGTATTTAAATTTTACTTTAAATTTATTTAGTTTATATTTAATTGATTTATTTTTATACTTATATTTATCTTATAGTGTTCTGCAATGGGGGTTTTGGGGTGTTTGATACCAATAGGGATAATAGTGCTTGGCTTCAGATGAACTCAGCTTCATCCTTGTGTTTTTCTTTATTTGTCTTCTCTCCTGTTAGCCACGAGTTCGGCTCACCTGGAGGACTTGGCGTATTTGGATGAGCAGAGACACGCGCCCCTGCGCACCTCGCTGCGGATGCCCAGACAGAGCTCCACCGCGGGCCGCTCCGGGCAGGACCTGCGAGGTGAGAAACCGACCACCTGTGCTTAGCTTTCATTCACATCAGCCTCATCCTGAACTCACAAATACATTAGGTCAGATGTCAAGACAGTCCACAAATCAGTGTTTATTCAGCTGATTAGCAGGCTCAGTCTCTGAATCTCTCTCATTCCTCTGCTCTGAGCTCTGTCTCATTGACTCACATTGTGTCTGTGATTTACAGTGTTTGATTCAGTGCCCCAATATGCTCATGTTTATTTATTATATTATATTATATTATATTATATTATATTATATTATATTATATTATATTATATTATATTATATTATATTATATTATATTATATTATATTATATTATATTATATTATATTATATTATATTATTCATTCATTCATTTTCTTGTCGGCTTTGTCCCTTGCGGGGTCGCCACAGCGGAATGAACCGCCAACTTATCCAGCACGATTTTACGCAGCGGATGCCCTTCCAGCCGCAACCCATCTCTGGGAACATATTATATTATATTATATTATATTATATTATATTATATTATATTATATTATATTATATTATATTATATTATATTATATTATATTATATTGTATTATATTATATAAAATTATATTATATTATATTATATTATATTATATTATATTATATTATATTATATTATATTATATTGTATTATATTATATAAAATTATATTATATTATATTATATTATATTATATTATATTATATTATATTATATTATATTATATTATATTATATTGTATTATATTATATAAAATTATATTATATTATATTATATTATATTATATTATATTATATTATATTATATTATATTGTATTATATTATATTATATTATATTATATTATATTATATTATATTATATTATATTATATAAAATTATATTATATTATATTATATTATATTATATTATATTGTATTATATTGTATTATATTATATAAAATTATATTATATTATATTATATTATATTATATAAAATTATATAAAATTATATTATATTATATTATATTATATTATATTATATTATATTATATTATATTATATTATATTATTATATTGTATTATATTATATAAAATTATATTATATTATATTATATTATATTATATTATATTATATTATATTATTTTTATCATTTGGAAAAGTGGCAGAAGGTGGATTTTTCTGATGAATCATCTGTTGAACTGCATCCCAATCTTCACAAATACTGCAGAAGACCTATTGGAACCTATTGCAAGTTTGGCAAAGGAAAAGTCATGGTTTGGGGTTACATTCAGTATGGGGGCGTGTGAGAGATCTGCAGAGTGGATGATCAACATCAACAGCCTGAGGTATCAAGACATTTATGCTGCCCATTACATTACAAACCACAGGAGAGGGCAAATTCTTCAGCAGGATAGGGCTCCTTCTCATACTTCAGCCTCCACATCAAAGTTCCTGAAAGCAAAAGAAGGTCAAGGTGCTCCAGGATTGGCCAGCCCAGTCACCAGACATAAACATTATTGAGCATGTCTGAGGTAAGATGAAGGAGGAGGCATTGAAGATGAATCCAAAGAATCCTGATGAACTCTGGGAGTCCTGCAAGAACGCTTTCTTTGCCATTCCAGATGACTTTATTAATAAGTGATTTGAGTCATTGCAGAGATGTATGGATGCAGTCCTCCAAGCTCATGATGGAGTCACACACAATATTCATTCTTTTTCCACTGCAGCATGACTTTATATTCAATACTGGACATTATTTCTGTTCAGTGGCAAGACTTTTGTCTAAGCAAAGACCTTACTGTCCTAATTAAATCATTCAAAATCAAGGCATGATCATATTTTTTTGGTAATATAAGCGTAATCTAGAGGCCTTTGCCTTTTATATAAGCCACTTCTGATACCAAATGATCAACTAGAATCATTATTATTTGTTGTTCCTAAAACCTGGTCAGGTAGTGTACACACACACACACACACACAGTGAGCGTTGGACTGTGTTCTGCCTGCTGATCTGCTGAGCTTCTCTCACCTGGTGGATCATTAAAATAGCTCACAGCATCCGCTTCTCTATCAGCACACAGAAAACACCAAGGTGACTCTCAGAATGCATCAGACCATTGATTAATAAAAACACCTGAGAGAAGCATTAATATATTATTTTCTGTCAAAAATAAAAATGACAACTGGCCCCAAAGGTTGGAGAAGCCGTATAAAATCATCTACCCAGAGGATAATTAAAACAGGATCAGTACTTTTGTTTCTCTGGCACAATGTGGTCAATCTAAACACACAGACATTTTGGTTATACTTTATTTTAAGGTGACATAGTTGCAGTGTTACTATTTATTTAACTGCTAGAGTAATATTAATTATTTACATGCATCTACTATATGGTTGGGGTTAGGATGTGGGTGAGGTTTTGGGTTAGTTACATGTAGTATACACTCACTGGCTGTTTTATTAAGTACACCTTACTAGTTCCAGGTTGGACCCCGTTTTCCTTCGGAACTGCCTTAATCCTTCAGATTCAACAAGGTACTGGAAATATTCCTCAGAGCTTTTGATCCATATTGACCTGACAGCATCACACAGTTGCTGCAGATTTGCCAGCTGAACATCCATGATGCCAATCTCCCGTTCCACCACATCCCAAAGGTGCTCTATTGGATTGAGATCTGGTGACTGGGGAAGCCATTTTGAGTACAGTGAACACATTGTCATGTTCAAGAAACCAGTCTGAGATGATTCCCGCTTAATGACATGGTGCGTTATCCTGCTGGAAGTAGCTATCAGAAGATGAGTACACTGTGGTCATAAAGGGATGGACATGGTCACCAACAGTACTCAGGTAGGCTGTGGCGTTGGCACGATGCTTAATTGGTACTAATGGGCTCAAAGTGTGCCAAGAAAATATCCCCAAACACCACCACCACCACCACCAGCCTGAACCGTTGATACAAGGCAGGATGGATCCCCATGCTTTCATGTTGTTGACGCCAAATTCTGACCCTACCATCCGAATGTGGCAGCAGAAATGGAGACTCAGCAGACATCAGGCAACGTTTCTCCAATCTTCTATTGTCCAATTTTGGTGAGCCTGTGTGAATTTTAGCCTCAGTTTTCTGTTCTTAGCTGACAGGTGGCACCCGGTGTGGTCTTTTGCTGCTGTAGCCCGTCCGCCTCAAGGTTGGACGTGTTGTGTGTTCAGAGATGCTCTTCTGCAGACCTCTGTTGTAGCGAGTGGTTATTTGAGTTACTGTTGCCTTTCTATCAGCTGGAACCAGTCTGGCCATTCTCCTCTGGCATCAACAAGGCATTTGCGCCCACAGAACAGCCGCTCTCTGGATATTTTCTCTTTTTCGGACCATTCTCTGTAAACACTAGAGATGGTTGTGCGTGAAAATCCCAGTAGATCAGCAGTTTCTGAAATACGCAGACCAGCCCGTCTGGCACCAACAACCATGCCACATTCAAAGTCACTTAATTCACCTTTCCTCCCCATTCTGATGCTCGGTTTAAACTGCAGCAGATAGTCTTGACCATGTCTACATGCCTAACTGCATTGAGTTGCTGCCATGCGATTGGCTGATTAGAAATTTGCATGAACAAGCAGTTGGACAGGTGTACCTAATAAAGTGGCCGGTGAGTGTAGTAGTATAGCGCTATAGTAAGTGCATGGAACATGTTTAATTACGTCACCTTAAATGAAAGTGTTACTGACATTTCTTTACAGTAAGATAACTGCTGCACTTTACTGTGTCAAAGCTCTCAACCCAACTTTCACTGTTACTCATCGTGATCTGCACTTTGAACACCTCAAGACCATTGCTGTCTATAAAGGGTCAGAGAGCTTCCCGATTGTATCTAAAATAGCTTCATTTTCATACGAAAGACAACCATAAGTCTCAAGGGTTTGAAATGACGGGAGTGTAATTAATAACCGAATTGTCATTTTTTAGTGAACTAACCCTTTAGGACCTCTTTCAAAAGCAATTTAAAACATTGTTCCAGAAGTTGTTATGAGGTTGTTTGCTGTTTGCGAGCCGACAGAAGCTTCTCTGTCCTCCCGCATGCTTTGTTGGGAGTGATTGGCTTTTTCTCTCTCTCTCCTGTGATTGTGTGTGTGTGTGTGTGTCTGTATCTCAGCTTCCGCTAACAGTCATGCCTGGCAGTCTCAGTCACGTAAGTGTGTGCTCCTGCTAGGCTGATATCTGTCTCCTCTGTGTGTGTGTGTGTGTGTATGTGCGTGTGTGTGTGTGTGAAGCTGTAGTGCTCTGTGGTCTTGGGGAATGATTGTAATGTACTGTATTTTGTGATGCGGACAAATTGGTTGTCTGGAAAATATTGGGCCTCGTTGTAATTAGATTTTCCCACTGTATACAGTCATATATATATATAATATTTCCCAATTGAAGTTTGATAAAGCACATTTTCTCGCAGTATTTTTTTTATTATATTTTTAATATTATATAATATATTTTATTATTATATTTTTCTGGAGAAATATTTATTTATTTTAGTTTGCCTGGAATAAATGAATAATATAATATAATATAATATAATATAATATAATATAATATAATATAATATAATATAATATAATATAATATAATTTAATATAATATAATATAATATAATATAATATATTATAATATAATATAAAATAATTTAATATAATATAATTTAATATAATATAATATAATATATTATAATATAATATAATATAAAATAATTTAATATAATATAATTTAATATAATTTAATATAATATAATATAATATAATATAATATAATATAATATAATATAATATAATATAATATAATATAATATAATGTTAAACATTCTGCCACAGCGGAATGAACCGCCAACTTATCCAGCACATGTTTTATGCAGCGGATGCCCTTCCAGCTGCAACCCATCTCTGGGAAACATCCACACACGCTCATTCACACTCATACACTACGGACAATTTAGCCTACCCAATTCACCTGTACCACGTCTTTGGACTGTGGGGGAAACCGGAGCACCCGGAGGAAACCCACGCGAATGCGGGGAGAACATGCAAACTCCACACAGAAACTCTGTGCTTAATGACAAGCTAATGAATGCCACTTGCTGTATCTCCGAAATTATATATAGTATTATATTATAGTGTTTCATTTAATTTAAAACAATATTTATAAGTAACTTATTCCTAATTGCTTTTTATTTAACCATGTGTTTATTAAAAATATATATTTAATTTTAAACAATTATGTAATTAATTCTTTGTTATTTCATGTATTTACATTTCCTTTAATGATATTATATGATTATGTTTTAATTCACTCATTCATTTTCTTTTCGGCTTAGTCTTCTTATTAATCTGGGGTCGCCACTGCAGAATAAACCACCAACTTATCCAGCACGTGTTTTACGCAGCGGATGCCCTTCCAGCTGCAACCCATCACTGGAAAACATCCATACACACTCATTCACACACATACACTTCAGACAATTTAGCTTACCCAATTCACCTATACCACATGTCTTTGGACTGTGGGGGAAACCGGACCACGCGATCACGGGGAGAACATGCAAACTCCACAGTGAAATGCCAACTGACCAGGCCGAGGCTCGAACCAGAGACCTTCTTGCTGTGAGGCGATTGTGCTACCCACCGCGCCACCGTGACGCTCTAATTCATTTAATTGACAAATAATAATTTAAATGACTAACTAGTCATTATTTTTTAATGTAACCATATGCTTAGTACTCAGAAAATGTGTCAGAACTGCCTAAATATCAGTCCTGTTGTGATCGTTTCTGTCTGTTGGTTGTTTTTTTATGTATTATGGGTTACTTGTGTGTGTTTGTGAGGTTTAATGTGTGTATGATGTGTATTTTTCATGCTGTTTTCTCTCCATCTCCAGTGCGCTTGGCTCCGTATCGACTGCAGGACATCGCTCTGAAGCCGCTGCTGTTCGAGGTGCCGAGCATCACCATGGACTCTGTGTTCACGGGCCGCGATTGGCTCTTCCAGGAGATCGACGCCTGCCTGCGCTCCACACACTCGGGCTCCAGCGCCGGCGTGGTTTTGGTGGGAAACATCGGATTCGGGAAAACGGCCATAATCTCACGGCTGGTGGCTCTGAGCTGCCATGGGAATCGCATGAGACAGATCGCTTCAGACAGCCCACAGGCATCGCCAAAACGTGAGATTCTCTGTCAGACTGAGTGACACATTAAACTTTTATTTATTTATTTATTGATTGATTGATTGATTTACTTACTTTTAACTGTTATGAAGTAAATGGAGGACAATAAATAAACAATAAATAAATGTGTGTGTGTATATACAGTATACAGTTGAAGGCAAAATGATTAGCCCTGCTGTTAAATTTAAATTATTACAATTTATAATATATATAAAATTATTGTGTGTGTGTGTGTGTGTGTGTAGATGGAGATGGCATCCCTCTCTCACAGCCTCAGCCTTCCCATGGTACACTGGGTGGTGGTAGCTGTCCGGGAACTCCAGAGATGAGGAGGAGGCAGGAGGAGGCCATGAGGAGACTCGCCGCTCAGGTACAAACAAACACACACATTATGTACAAAAAACACAGACATAATCCTGCTGTTCACACATGATGAGAAGCTTCAGAATAAAAATAAAATAAAATAAACACGGCAAAACACAACACAACAAATAAAAGAAAACAACAAATAAATTTAAATAAACAACACAACCAAAAAAAAATCCAAACAAAACAACACAACAAATAAAATAATTTTAAACAATGCAAAACACAAAACAACTAATAAAACAAAACAACAAATTAAATTAAATTGAAAGCAAATACAAAACAACTAATAAAACAAAACAACAACAAATAAAATAAAACAAAACAACACATTTAAATTAATTTAAACAAAGGAAAATAAATAATATAAAATTTTATTTTTTCAATTTTCAGTTTTATATTTTCAATCAATTTTAGAAACAGCAAAACACAACACAACAAATAAAAGAAAACAACAAATAAAATAAAATAAACAACATAACAGAAAAAACAAAAAATCTAAACAAAACAACACAACAAATGAAATAAAATAATTTCAAAATGCAAAACAAAACACAGCAAATAAAACAAAACAACAAATTAAATTAAATTGAAAGCAAACACAAAACAACTAATAAAACAAAACAACAAAAATATAAACAAAACAACAAAGTAAATTAAATTAAAACAAATTAAATTAAAAGCAAATACAAAACAACTAATAAAGCACAACAACAAAAATATAAATAAAACAAAACAAAGCAACAAATTAAATTAAATTGAAAGCAAACACAAAACAACTAATAAAACAAAACAACAAAAATATAAATAAAACAAAACAACAAAGTAAATTTTATTTAATTTAAAGCAAACACAAAACAACTAATAAAGCACAACAACAAAATATAAATAAAACAAAACAAAACAACAAATTAAATTAAATTTAATTTAAGCAAATACAAAACAACTAATAAAACAAAACAACAAAAATATAAATAAAACAAAACAACAAATTAAATTAAAACAAATAAAATAAAATAAAATACAATACAATTTTAAACACAGCAAAACACAACACAACAAATAAAAGTAAAAAAAAAACAAATTAATGAAAATAAACAATGCAACAACAACTAAAAAAAACATAACAACAACACAACAAATAAAAAAATAATAATTAACAACACAACACAACAAATAAAACAAAATAACAAATTCAATTACATTAATAACAAATAAAATAAAGCAAAACAACACAACAAATAAAACACCACAAAAGAAAAGATTGCAGCAAAGCACTGTCGCCTCACAGCAAGAAGGTCGCTGGGTCAGTGGGCGTTTCTGTGTGGAGTTTGCATGTTCTCCCCGTGTTGGCGTAGGTTTTCCTCCGGGTGCTCCGGTTTCCCCCACAGATCAAACACATGCGCCATAGGTGAACTGGATTATCTAAATTGGCCGTAGTGTATGAGTGCGTGTGATTGAGTGTGTATGGATGTTTCCCAGTACTGGGTTGCAGCTGGAAGGGCATCCGCTGTGTAAAACATATACTAGATAAGTTGGCGGTTCATTCCTCTGTGGCGACCCCTAATAAATAAGGGACTAAGCTGAAGGAAAATGAATGAATGAAATTGAAATAATTCAATTTCCCTCCCTCAAAAAAGTATATTTTATTCATTAAAGGTTTAATTATTTTTCTTTTTATAAATTAAATATTATTTCTTCTGATAAAATATTGTCATTCAAAGCATTGTTGGCGTGTGATCGTAAGTGTAAATTTCCAATATGAAATTAAGTGCGAATAAGTATAAAAAAATAAGTCATTTTAATATAATTAGATTTTAGATTAGAGAATTTAGTCGTTGTTTTTTTCTAGAATATTTGAAGTTTATATATTGAGACATATGCTATAGTAAATCATTAATTCTGTATCCCTGTTAATTTAATAAGTCTTTTATCTCTTACTGCCTATGACAGAGAGCATGTATATTTCATTTACTGAATTGGTATTTTCATGTTACATGATATGCAAATCAATTATGCATATTCAACAGCCTATCAACCCTCTATTCATTTGGTATTGAAATCTGAGCCGGTGTTGCACTGAAACTGTACATTTCGCTGTCAAGCCAATCTTAACACACACACACTCATTCTCACATCAATCTTCTGACAATAGAGCCTGTTGGCTGGTAGAATAGCTTGTCGACACACACAAAAGGTCTGTCTTCACCTGCGCAGGCTTTTTCACCTGCGTCTCAGCTTTTGCATTATGCAGATATGTTTAAAAAAGAGAAGTAAGTTTGCCGCTGAGCCTCATCAAATATTTATTCAGGCAGAAAGCAATTTCCTCGTCATGCTATTAGATCAAGTTAAGTCAATGCATTAATAATCGACTCTCACTTTCAGGCCTTCTGCGTGATTTAAGTTTTTTTAAAACATTTGTGTGAGTAAATTAGTATTGTAATCTGCTGCATGGTCTGAGATCTGATTTCTCTGTCATCTGGCTCGTGTGCTGCTGGACTAAAGGACTGCAGATTTTTATTATACACTCTTTGTGGAGCTCCAGAGCTTTTTGTTGTAGCTTAATTCTTTTTCTAGGGTTACAATAGTTCACATCAGGAAATATGTATATATGTGTTCATACACTGCTATATACTATATACACAAAGTAAAAAGTATAAAAAGTGTGAAAAGTGTTTGGCCTCCTCACTGATTTTTATTTTTTTTTTGCATGTTTGTCACACTTTAATTACCGAAACAAAAACAAAACAAAACAAATAAATGAAAAACAAAACAAAAATCTGAATAAATAAAAAACGAATAAAACAAAATAAAACAAAACAAAATAACAAAACAAATAAAACAGAACAAAGCAAAATAACAAATAAAATAAAATAAAAACAAATAAAACAAAACAAAACAATCAAAATAATATAAAATAAAACAAAATAAACAAACAAAACTAAACTAAACAAAATAAAACAAAACAAAACAATCAAAATAATATAAAATAAAACAAAACAAAAAACAAAACAAATAAAACAAATAAATTAAAACAAAACAAAACAAAAAACACAACAAAACAAATAAAATAAAATAAACAAAACAAAATAACAGAACAAAACAAAACAAAATAAAACAAAATAAAATAAAAAAACAAACAAAACAAAACAAAAAACTAAACAAAATAACAAAACAAATAAAATAAAACAAATAAAATAAAACAAAATAAACAAACAAAACAAAATAAAAGTAAAACAAAAAACAAAACAAAACAAATAAAAAACAAAATAAAACAAACAAAACAAAACAAATAAAATAAACAAACAAATAAAATAAAATTAAATAAAATAAAATAAAATAAAATAAAATAAAATAAAATAAAATAAACAAACAAAACAAAACAAATAAAGCAAAGCAAAACAAAACAAAACAAATAAACTAAACAAATAAAACAAAACAAAATAAAATAATATAAATAAAATATAATAAAATTTAATTAAACTAAATTAAAACAAATAAACAACACAACAAATAAAACAACAACAAACTAAATAAAGTTTATTAATTCATTTTTCTTCGGCTTAGTCCTTTTATTCATCTTGGGTCGCCACAGCGGAATGAACCACCAACTTATCCAGCATATGTTTTACGCAGCGGATGCCCTTCCAGCTGCAAACCATCACTGGGAAACACCACTACACACTCATTTACACACATACACTACTGCCAATTTAGTTTATTCAATTTCCCTATAGTGCATGTGTTTGGACTGTGGGGGAAATCGAAGCATCTAAAGGAAACCCACACCAACACGGGGAGAACATGCAAACTCCACACTAAAATGCCAACTAACCCAGCCGGGACTCGAACCAGTGACCTTCTTGCTTGTGAGGCGACATTGCTAACCACTAAGCCACCGTGTCACCCCACAAAATAAAATAAAATAAAACACAACAACAACAAAAAAATAAAAAAATAAACATTACATTGAATTAATTAATTCATGAATTAATCTGTTACATTACATTATGATTACAAGATAATCCCAAATGTTTTGCTACTTCATTTTCACTTTGTATATTGAATTAAATAAATTATACATTAATTATAGTTATCACTTTAATGTTTCACATTATCAACCAAATTTCAATATTAGTCAAAGATAACACAAGTAAACACATCATGCAGTTTTGAAATGAGGGTTTTTATTATTAAGGGAAACCAAAATATTAAACTACATAGAATTGTG
Organism: Danio kyathit; assembly: GCA_903798195.1. Classification (NCBI taxonomy): domain Eukaryota; kingdom Metazoa; phylum Chordata; class Actinopteri; order Cypriniformes; family Danionidae; genus Danio; species Danio kyathit. The sequence goes on along the minus strand of LR812530.1, from coordinate 4,144,022 downwards.
TGAAAAAGTGTTTGCCCCCTAATTCTTATAACAGGTTGAGCCCCCTTAGCAACAACAACTGCAGTCAGTCATTTTTCATAACTTGCAATGAGTCTCTTACAGCACTGAGGAGGAATTTTGGCCCTGTAATCTTTGCAGAATTGTTGTATTTCAGCCACATTGGAGGATTTTCGAGCAGGAACCACCTTTTTAAGCTCATGCCACAGCATCTCAAATGGATTCAGATCAGGACTTTGACTTGGCCACTCCAAATCTTCATTTAGTTTTCATTTAAGCAAAACAAAATACAAAATAGCCCTATGTGAAAAAGTGTTTGCCCCCTAATTCTAATAACTGGTTGGGTCACCATTAGCAGAAACAACTGCAAGCAAGCATTTTCCATAACTTACAATGAGCCTCTTACAGCGCTGTGGAGGAATTTTAGCCCACTGATCTTTGCAGAATTGTTAGAATTGAGCCACATTGGAGAATTTTCTATCGTGAACTGCCTTTTTAAGGTGATGCCCCAGCATCTCAATTGGATTCAGGTCAGGACTTTGACTAGGCCACTCTGGTTGGGCCACCTTTAGCAGAAACAACTGCAAGCAAGCATTTTCCATAACTTACAATGAGTCTCTTACAGCTCTGTGGAAGGCCCTGTGGCAACTTTTGTTTTAACTAACCAGAAACATTTCTGTTTGTGTTTCTCACTTCAAATTTATTTTGTGTAAATAAATGGGATTGTGAAGTAGATAAACTGACCAGCACTGAAATGAAAACCTGTCATAAATGTTGTATGCATCTTTTCATCTTTATTTTACTAACTTACTGCATTCTGTTGTACCAGCTCATCATAAATAATAAAAATAAAAAAACCGTCTAATGTAGTATTTTGTAAAGACATTTACATTCAACCAAACAGTGTAATCAAATTTTGGCAATATTTCAATAAGGGCCTTCATGCATCAATATAATATTTCTGCAGAAAACATTGCAATACTATGATATATTGATACTTACCCCAGTGGACAGAGATTGTCATTAAGCTGGCAGTATGTTGGAAGATCTCTTATGACACCCTTAAAGATTTCAGTCTCTTTTTAGAACATATTTTCTAGCCCTGTTTATTGCAGCTGAAATTGGACGCGTCAGTAGAAAAGGGTCCAAATCATCAGGGCATTGTATTCTCCCTGAGAATATAGCTCCAGTGTTCAAAGCAAATCTGCACAATGTAGTGACACCTTCACAGCTGGATTTCACCTTCATCTGTCCTCCCGGGTTCATTATTCAACACTTCTGAAATGAGTGTGAAGCAGACAGAGGAGCAGACCCAGAGCGGCTCACAATTCAGCTGAACTTACAGTAAAATGCAGATAATTACTCTGATGCTGGAGGCCTATGGCACTTTCAGCCTTACTGCGTTCCATATATACAGTTGAAGTGACAACTATTAGCCCTCCTGAGATTTTTTTTTCTCTCAAATATTTCCCAAATGATGTTTAACAGAGCAAGGAATTTTTCACAGTATTTCCTATAATATTTTTTCTTCTGGAGAAAGTCTTATTTGTTTTATTTTGGCTAGAATAAAAGCAGTTTTTAATTTTTTAAACCATTTTAAGGTTGATATTATTAGCCCCCTTAAGCACTATTTTTTCTGATTGTCTACAGAACAAACTATTGTTATAAAATGACTTGCCTAATTACCCTAACTTTAACCCTAATTAACCTAATTAAGCCTGTAAATGTCACTGTAATGTAAGCTGAATACTAGTGTCTTGAAAAATATCTAGTCAAATATTATGTATGTATATATTGTTATTAGAAATTAGTTATTAAAACTATTATGATTTGAAAAAATCTTCTTTCCATTAAACAGAAATTTGGGAAGAAAATATACAGGGGGGCTAATAATTCAAGAGGGCTAATTCCGACTTCAACTGTATATCCCATTATGTGTGGTGTAAAAGTAGCACTGCATTTCAGAAAAATAACACCAAACTGGCTACAGTGAAATGTAGTAGTGGAAGTGTGATGGTCTGGGGCTGTTTTGCCACTTCAGGAGCTTGAAGACTTGCTGTAGAACCATGAATTCTGCTCTGATACCAAAATATCTTGTAGGAGAAATTCCGGCTAACTGTTTTTAATCTCACGCTGAAACAAACTTGGAGTGGCCTACTCAAAGTCCAGACCTGAATCAAATTAGGAGGCTGTGGCATGACCTTAAAAAGGCGGTTCATGCTCGAAAATTGGCTCAATTCTAACAATTCTGCAAAGATTAGTGGGCCAAAATTCCTCCACAGTGCTGTAAGAGGCTAATTGTAAGTTAAGGAAAATGCTTGATTGCAGTTGTTGCTGCTCTGGGTGGCCCAACCAGTTATTAGAATTATGGGGCAAACACTTTTTCACACAGGGCTATGTAGTTTTGTATTTTGTTTTGCCTAAATGAAAACTAAATGAAGATTTTGGAGTGGCCTACTCAAAGTCCTGACCTGAATCCAATTGAGATGCAGTGGCGTGACCTTAAAAAGGCGGTTCATGCTCAAAAATTCTCCAATGTGACGGAAGTACAACAATTCTGCAAAGATCAGAGGGCCATTATTTCTCCGCTGCGGTGTAAGAGACTCATTGTAAGTTATGGAAAACGCTTGATTGCAGTTGTTGCTGCTAAGGGTGGTCCAACCAGTTATTAGAATTAGGGGGCAAACACTTTTTCACACAGGGCTATGTAGTTTTGTATTTTGTTTTGCCTAAATGAAAACTAAATGAAGATTTTGGAGTGGCCTAGTCAAAGTCTTGAACTAAATCCAATTGAGATGCAGTGGCATGACCTTAAAAAGGCCTTAAAAAGGCGGTTCATGGTCGAAAATTCTCCAATGTGGCGGAAATACAGCAATTCTGCAAAGATTAGTGGGTCAAAATTTCTCCACAGTGCTGTAAGAGGCTAATTGTAAGTTAAGGAAAATGCTTGATTGCAGTTGTTGCTGCTAAGGATGGCCCAACCAGTTATTAGAATTAGGGGGCAAACACTTTTTCACACAGGGCTATGTAGTTTTGTATTTTGTTTTGCCTAAATGAAAACTAAATGAAGATTTTGGAGTGGCCTACTCAAAGTCCTGATCCGAATCCAATTGAGATGCAGTGGCGTGACCTTAAAAAGGCGGTTCATGCTCAAAAATTCTCCAATGTGACGGAAGTACAACAATTCTGCAAAGATCAGTGGGCCATTATTTCTCCACTGCGGTGTAGGAGACTCATTGTAAGTTATGGAAAACGCTTGATTGCAGTTGTTGCTGCTCTGGGTGGTCCAACCAGTTATTAGAATTAGGGGGCAAACACTTTTTCACACAGGGCTATGTAGTTTTGTATTTTGTTTTGCCTAAATGAAAACTAAATGAAGATTTTGGAGTGGCCTAGTCAAAGTCCTGACCTAAATCCAATTGAGATGCAGTGGCGTGACCTTAAAAAGGCGGTTCATGGTCGAAAAATTCTCCAATGTGGCGGAAATACAGCAATTCTGCAAAGATTAGTGGGTCAAAATTCCTTCCCATTGCTGTAAGTGTAACCATGGAAGTGACATGACAACAAAGGTGCAGATCCAAATGCAGGCTTTTATTGGAGGGATGGTCAGGCAAGCAATGATCAAGACAGGAGCAAACAGTCTTATGAGGGAAATCCAGAATCGTGGTCAATATAGCAGGCAGATGGTCACAAGGATGGCAGCAGACAGGCAGAAACAGATAAACAAGGCAAGGGTCCAAACACGGCAAAAAACAAGACAAGGAAACGCTTTGAATTGACACTGTGAACAGGTAACAAGACTCGGCAATGGAGTGAGTGTATGTTCTGCTTATGTAGTGTGTGTAATCAGTCTTGAGTGTCTTCAGCTGTGGGATGCAATCAGTGGAGATGTGGAACCGGTTGTGTGTGATGTCAGAGTATTGCATGTATGGGGGATGTAGTCCATATGATGGTGGATTTGTAGTCCATTGTGAATGTGCATGTAAAACCAGCGATCTAAGGGGAGAAGATCGCTGGTGATTGTGACAGAGCCCCCCCTTTAAGGAGTGGCTTCCAGACACTCCTATCATAGTTCAGGCGGGAGGTGGAGCGGAGGCGGAACAGGGGGAGGGATGGAGGGCCAGGACCATGCAGCTGAGGAGTGTCTGAAGCATGAAGCAGCAGTAGGCCCGGAGAGTGGAGCTGCGGAGGGCCTGGAGCGTGGAGCTGCGGAAGGCCCGGAGAGTGGAACTGCGGAGGGCCTGGAGCGTGGAGCTGTGGAAGGCCCGGAGAATGGAGCTGCGGAGGGCCTGGAGCGTGGGACTGCGGAGGGCCCGGAGAGTGGAACTGCGGAGGGCCTGGAGCGTGGAGCTGCGGAGGGCCCGGAGAATGGAGCTGCGGAGGGCCTGGAGCGTGGGGCTGCGGAAGGCCCGGAGAGTGGAACTGCGGAGGGCCTGGAGCGTGGAGTTGCGGAAGGCCCGGAGCGTGGAGCTGCAGAGGGCCTGGAGCATGGAGCTGTACAAGGCCTGGAGTATGGGGCTGCAGAGGGCCTGGAGCGTAGAGTTGCAGAGGGACTAGAGCTTGGAGTTGTGGAAGGCCCGGAGCGTGGAGCTGCAGAAGGCCTGGAGAGTGGAGCTGTGGAGGGCCTGGAGCATGGAGCTGTACAAGGCCTGGAGTATGGAGCTGCAGAGGGCCTGGAGCGTGGAGTTGGAGCTGCAGAGGGCCTGGAGCATGGAGTTGGAGCTGCGGAGGGCCTGGAGCTGCGTAAGGCCTAAAGAGTGAAGCTGCTGAGGTCCTGGAGTGTGGAAGGCCCGGAGAATGGAGCTGGAGCTGCGTAAGGCCTGAAGAGTGAAGCTGCTGAAGGCCTGGAGTGTGGAGTTGCAAAAGGCCTGGAGCATGGGGCTGAAGTTGGTCAGGGGCTTAGGTTCAGCAGGCACAGGCAGTTCATATAACCCCCATGGGTCTGGAGGTTTGGGTTCAGGAGACACTGGCAGTTCATTTAACTCCAGTGGGTCAGGAGGCTTAGGTTCAAGGAGCACTGGCAGTTCATATAACCCCAGTGGGTCAGGAGGCTTGGGTTCAGGAGATACTGGCAGTTCATTTAACTCCAGTGGGTCAGGAGGCTTGGGTTCAAGGAGCACTGGCAGTTCGTATAACCCCAGTAGGTCAGGAGGCTTAGGTTCAAGGAGCACTGGCAGTTCATATAACCCCAGTGGGTCAGGAGGCTTGGGTTCAAGGAGCACTGGCAGTTCTTTCAACCCCAGTGGGTCAGGAGGTTTAGGTTTTGGCAAGTCACACGGCTCTGGTGACTCTTGGAAATTATACGGCTTTGGCAGCCATTCGTGGGACTGAGGTGGCGGCTCTGGCCATTCGTGGGACTCAGGTGACAGCTCTGGCCTTTCGTGGGACTCAGGTGGGTCTCGTACCCCTGGCCCTTCAAGGAATTCAGGAGGATCTGGCGCCCGCCCTTCGGGGAATTCAGGAGAATCTGGCGCCCGCCCTTCGGGGAATTCAAGTGGATCTGGCGCCCGCCCTTCGGGGAATTCAAGTGGGTCTGGCGTCCGCCATTCAGGGGATTCAGGGTCATCTGATGCTCGCCATTCAAGAGATTCAGAGGTTTCTGGCGCCCGCCATTCGAGGGATTCAGAGGGTTCTGGCGCCCGCCATTCGAGGGATTCAGAGGGTTCTGGCGCCCGCCATTCGAGGGATTCAGAGGTATCTGGCGCCCGCCATTCGAGGGATTCAGAGGTTTCTGGCGCCCGCCATTCGAGGGATTCAGAGGTTTCTGGCGCCCGCCATTCGGGGAATTCAGAGATACCTGGCGCCCGCCATTCAGGGAATACAAAGGGTTCTGGCGGCGTCAATGGCTCTGGCGGTGGCGGCGGCGACTCTGGCAGCTCTGGCGGCGGCGGCGACTCTGGCAGCTCTGGCGGCGGCGGCGACTCTGGCAGCTCTGGCGGCGGCGGCGACTCTGGCAGCTCTGGCGGCGGCGGCGACTCTGGCAGCTCTGGCGGCGGCGGCGACTCTGGCAGCTCTGGCGGCGGCGGCGGCTCTGGCAGCTCTGGGCGGCGGCGGCGACTCTGGCAGCTCTGGCGGCGGCGGCGACTCTGGCAGCTCTGGCGGCGGCGGCGACTCTGGCAGCTCTGGAGGATCTGGCAGCTCTGGCAGTGACTGAGAATCTGGCAGCTCTGGCAGTGACTGAGGATCTGGCAGCTCTGGCAGTGACTGAGGATCTGGCAGCTCTGGCAGTGACTGAGGATCTGGCAGCTCTGGCAGTGACTGAGGATCTGGCAGCTCTGGCAGTGACTGAGGATCTGGCAGCTCTGGTGGTGGCAGCAGCTTTGGCAGCTCAGGTGGTGGTGGCCGTTCTGGTGGCTCAGGTGATGGGATTTCAGGAACAGGAACTTGGACAGGAACAGACTTGGAACAGGAATCCATCTTGTGAGCTGGGGAACTGGATGCGGCCATCTTGTGAGCTGGGGAACTGGAAACAGTCATCTTGTGAACTGGGGAACTGGAAACAGTCATCTTGTGAACTGGGGAACTGGAGACAGTCATTTTGTGAGCTGGAGAACTGGAGATAGCTATCTTGTGAGCTGGAAGACTGGAGGCGGCCATTTTGTGAACTGGGGAACTGGAAGCGGCCATTTTGTTAGCTGGAGGACTGGAGGTGGCCATCTTGTTAGCTGGAGGACTGGAAGTGGCCATTTTGTCACCTGGAGGACTGGAAGTGGCCATTTTGTCACCTGGAGAACTGGAGGTGGCCCTCTTGTGCTTGACTGGACTGTTGGCGGCCATTTTGTCAACTGGCTGTGGTCTAGGCTGGTGAACAGGGGACAGGAGTATAGGAGATGCCAGCATTATAGTATTATTGGAGGGAACAGCAAGCCCCGTTGCCGGCGGGTCTTGCTGTCTATTGCCCCCCCCCAAAAAACATTTAGGGGTCTCCTCCACCTCGCCTACGGTGAAGGTTGACCCAATGGCTCGTAAAGCCACATCTAGGGCTTGCTGGAAAGACCCCCGAGGACCATAACGGATGAGGGTGGATTTCAGTGGTTCGTTTAGTCCATCATAGAAAAAATCAATAAGTATACAGTCCAGGAGAGTGGTGTCATTGGCAATGTCCAGAAAAGAGATGATATGGTCCTCGAGGGAATTCATACCTTGCCTTAGCCTGAAGAGACGTCCTGCTGGATCCATGTTTGGCCGAGTCTTCTGTAACCATGGAAGTGACATGACAACAAAGGTGCAGATCCAAATGCAGGCTTTTATTGGAGGGATGGTCAGGCAAGCAATGATCAAGACAGGAGCAAACAGTCTTATGAGGGAAATCCAGAATCGTGGTCAATATAGCAGGCAGATGGTCACAAGGATGGCAGCAGACAGGCAGAAACAGATAAACAAGGCAAGGGTCCAAACACGGCAAAAACAAGACAAGGAAACGCTTTGAATTGACACTGTGAACAGGTAACAAGACTCGGCAATGGAGTGAGTGTATGTTCTGCTTATGTAGTGTGTGTAATCAGTCTTGAGTGTCTTCAGCTGTGGGATGCAATCAGTGGAGATGTGGAACCGGTTGTGTGTGATGTCAGAGTATTGCATGTATGGGGGATGTAGTCCATATGATGGTGGATTTGTAGTCCATTGTGAATGTGCATGTAAAACCAGCGATCTAAGGGGAGAAGATCGCTGGTGATTGTGACAGTAAGAGCCTCATTGTAAGTTATGGAAAATGCTTGATTGGACTTGTTTCTGGTAAAGACGGCTCAACCATTTATTAGAATTAGGGCAATGTATTTTGTTTTTCCTTTCATTTCAATACTGCTTACTTGTGGTATCTTTAACTAATATTTAAATTTATTTGATGATCTGAAACATTAAAATGTGACAAACATGAGGAAAAAAAAGAGAAAGTGTAAAGGGGAAACACTTTTTCCCACCTTTATATATATATATATATATATATATATATATATATATATATATATTCACGTAGATGAAGTTTGAAATGAAGGATCTAAATGTCACGTTACTGCCTCTTGGCTGAACTCATAGAATATTAATAACTGTGGGATTTGCGATGAAGGAAATATTACAAATGCATTATTTAGTGTTAGGCTTATTTGTGATTTAATACTTATTCAAAACACAATCCCTAGAGTGTGACAAAACCTGGAGCCAATATTCAATGCAGACTAAAGCACGGAGAGGAAATGCTTAAACACTAGTGTTGACCAATGATGATAATCATAAAAGTTTAATAGTGGACAAGTGCATGTTTCTGAAATTAAACATCGATTGTATCAGCATCACATCTAATCTACTTTGATTATGGTCATATTATATCTTCAATTAAATCTGATAATTGCTGTCCATAAATAAAACACAATGTTTCTTTAGAAAAAAATGCATTATAATCTTTTTTTTTTTCTTTGGATTTAGTTTTAAAAACTTTATAAAGCTGATGTGAATGCTGCGTAATCCTCATGACAGGTTTCTTATTAGCTCAGACATCTTCGGAAGTTTTTTTGCCTTTCAAATCAAGTATTAAAGCACCTTATTAAAATAATTACTGCTTTAATGGAAGCAATTATGAGCGCTTGTCTCAAAGATGGCCGTCCCACAGAAGCTCCCCATAAAAGGCTTGTCCTGCAGACTGTGTGATTCAGCAGTGTGTGCCACTCAAACCTCTCACGGGACAAATGAAGTTGCTTTACCATCCGTTGCAGCACAGTGCTCTCCTTTATTATTCTTTCTTATGCATCAGCATTTAAAGGGCCCGGAATTTAAAATGTCCTATTAATAAAGTGCTATAAAATACATTTAATAGTGTATATATAATAATAATAATCCAAAAATACTACCAAAAAAGGTCCTCAAAACCACCAATATGACCAGGATTTTCTACATCTATACAAAAAAAGTAACTTAAGAATTATTTTTACTTTAATGTAAACATGGAGCATGTAACATTTATTGCAGTGAATTAAACGTGTCGGGAGAAACCATTTCATCATCTTGTCGTGGATCCCAGTTGTAAGAGAAACAAATAATAACTTGACTTCTAGTTGATCATTTGGAAAAGTGGCTGAAGGTCGATTTTCCTGATGAATCATCTGTTGATCTGCATCCCAATCATCACAAATACTGCAGAAAACCTATTGGAACCCACATAGACCCAAGATTCTCACAGAAATCAGTCAAGTTTGGTGAAGGAAAAGTCATGGTTTGGGGTTACATTCAGTATGGGGGTGTGTGAGAGATCTGCAGAGTGGATGGCAACATCAACAGCCTGAGGTATCAAGACATTTGTGCTGCCCATTACATTACAAACCACAGGAGAGGGACAATTCTCCAGCAGGATAGCGCTCCTTCTCATACTTCAGCCTCCACATCAAAGTTCCTGAAAGCAAAGAAGGTCAAGGTGCTCCAGGATTGGCCAGCCTAGTCACCAGACATGAACATTATTGAGCATGTCTGGGGTAAGATGAAGGAGGAGGCATTGAAGATGAATCCAAAGAGTCTTGATGAACTCTGGGAGTCCTGCAAGAACGCTTTCTTTGCCATTCCAGATGACTTTATTAATAAGTGATTTGAGTCATTGCAGAGATGTATGGATGCAGTCCTCCAAGCTCATGATGGAGTCAGACACAATATTCATTCTGTTTCCACTGCAGCATGACTTTATATTCTATACTGGACATTATTTCTGTTAAGTGACAAGACTTTTGTCTAAGCAAAGACCTTACTGTCCTATTTAAATCATTAAAAATCAAGGCATGATCATATTTTATTTGGGTCAAATAAGCGTAATCTAGAGGCCTTTGCCTTTCATATAAGCCACTTCTGATACCAAATGATCAACTAGAAGTCAAGTTATTATTTGTTGTTCCCAAAACGTGGATCGGCGACAGGTATGTATCAAAGTCCTTTTGTGATACTTGAAACTGGATTTCATGGGTTATGGAAGTGTATGAGTAGCAAAATTCATGTTGAAATGTAATATGCAAAACAGAATGTAATATGTAAAATGGCAGTGCATTCATTTATTAAAATTTGCATTCTCCATGACATATGTCAGGGTGTCCGCGGGGTCTTAAAAAGTATTAAAAGTTGATAAATCAATTGTGAGAAAATTAAGGCCCTTAAAAGGTATTAAAAAGTCTTAATGGCGTTTTTACGAGGTCTTAAGTTTTGTTCAAGCGTTGTCCAAAGTGTCTGACTCCAAAACAGCATAAATATATTTATTATCCTCTTAATATTACCAACAAACGCGGGAAGGTGATGTGACGCTCTCCACATGTAGCGAAACCATAGAGCGGAACAGACTGCAAAATGGGAAAATGTAACGTACTCCTGGTTGGAGAAAGGCGATTTTAAACAGTGGCTGAAGCTGAAAACAACCGCATAATTTATTCTTTCAAGCTTTGTTTCTTCTGAGCTTATCCGAGTTGTATTGCACGGTTGTGCTCCATTGATTTATTTAACTACAACTGGTTATTAACAACTGTTAATTAAGTTAAAGGTTTGATACTGATTAGAACTTGAAGTGGCGATGAGATCTTAAAGTATTCTTAGAAGGTCTTTAAAAAGTCTTAAAAAGGTATTGAAATGACCTTTAGGATTCCTGCATATACCCTGAATGCGCAAAGTTTGGTGCAAAATGAATATGAGAAATGGCTTTCTAAAATTTACATTTGCCTTTTCCAAACACCGTGTTAAATGGAGTTAACTTGTTACCAAAAGTTCGGCGGCGGAACCATGCCTCACTTTGTCTCCTTAACCAATCACATACTCACTAAAAATGTATTTAAGGCAGATCAGCCCTAAAAACCCACCCTCCCTCCCTCTGTTTCCTCGCTTCCCATTCACATAACCCTCTCTTCACTCCTAGGTTGAATCGGGGGTCCAATCACTCTACCAAAATATTACAGAGACTGTACCCCCACTCTGAGTCTCTGGGCATCATCTTACGCCTCATTCACACGGGGCTTCAGCGTCAACGCTTGACAGAGGGCGTGTCTGAAGTTGCGGCTGACGCGATCGTCATAGCAGCGTCAGCCAATGAAATTAGTCAGCAATAGGCCACTGTCTGAGCTGGTGTATGTGCATACAGCGATCTGATTGGCTGACGCTTCCGTCAGCGCTTGAAAAGTTGAGCAAGTCCCAACTTCTGCAGCGAGCAACGCCTCTGAATCGGCGCCGATGGATCGACAATGCAGTTCGGCAACGCCTGACGTCACCCATTCAAAGTGAATGGGAAGCGTTGAAGCTGACGCCCCGTGTGAATGGGGCGTAAGGATGCCCGATCAACCTACCTACCTGTTCACTGTTTATCCTCTTATTTCCCTTCCCCTTCATCCCACTGTTCTCTTACCATCCCCTTCATCCCTACAATAAAGTCTAGCTCAAAGTGAGGCATGCTGGTGAATATGTAAATAAGATACAAATCTAAATGCTTCAATTCAATGTGTATTTTTAAAATGCATTGCAAAAGTTATTGCAAAAAGGTAGATGGTAGATGTATTTTTAATGCGCTGACACACTGGGACCGTTCACCCCAAGAATGAAAATCTACTCACTATTTACTCTTCAACCCTTAAGCGTTTCTTTTTTTCTGTTTAATACAAAAGAAGATATTTTAAAGAAAGCTGAAAACAAATACTATGGAAGTCAATGGTTACCGGTTTTCAGCTTTCTTCAAAGTATCTTCTTTTGTGTTCAACAGAAGAAAGAAACTCGTAAAGGGTTTGTGAAAAGTGAAGGTTGGGTGAGTAAACAATGACAGCATTTTCATGTTTTTGGGTGAACTATCCCTTTAAAAATTCTCTATGTGCTCTTGTTTTCTTTGCTGCCCCCTGCAGGTGGTGGCCTATCACTACTGTCAGTCTGATAATGCCTACACATGCCTGGTGCCGGAGTTTGTGCACAATGTGGCAGCGCTGCTGTGTCGTTCGCCGCAGCTCACCGCGTACAGAGAGCTGCTGCTGAAGGAGCCGCACATTCAGAGCATGCTCAGTCTGCGCTCCTGCGTACAAGACCCACCCACAGCCTTCAGGAGAGGAGTGCTGGAACCACTGCACGCACTTCATAAAGGCACGTCCATGTACTGTAAACACACCAATAGTGTCTGGATGCAGACTTGAATTAATAAATAAATAGTTTATAATTATTTTGTTGAACACTATATATTATATAATGTATAAGTATTATATAATATAGTTAATTTGCCTTGGAGTCTGGTGCAAAGAAAACACAAAAATATATATACACCGATATATATATATATATATATATATATATATATATAAATGAATAAATAAGCATTTTTAAAAAATTTTATTTATTTTATGTTTTATATTATTCATTCGTTCATTTTCTTTTCGGCTTAGTCCCTTTAATCTGGGGTCACCACAGCGGAATGAACCACCAACTTATCCAGCACATGTTTTACGCAGCGGATGCCCTTCCAGCTGCAAACCATCACTGGGAAACATCCATACACACTCATACACTACGAACAATTTAGCTTATTCAATTCACCTATAGCGCATGTGTTTGGACTGTGGGGGAAACCAGAGCACCCGAAGGAAACCCACGCAAACACGGGGAGAACATGCAAACTCCACACAGAAATGCCAACTGAATCAGCGACCTTCTTGCTGTGAGGCGATCGTGCTATCCACTGCGCCTTTATATAATATTTTATATAATATTATTTTATATATATATATATATATATATATATATATATATATATATATATATATATATTTATCAAATAAATATAAATAAATATAACAATTCAGTAGCACTTTACAGTACGATTACATGATTCAGTGAACATTACTTACAATAAAATACACATAAAATAATTTATTAATGTTAATTTTGTCATTTTAACATAATTAAAATCAGTTTAAGTTGTATATTATATTTATATTTCTCTATAAAATATAAAGATAACACTTCAGTAGCACTTTACAGTAGGATTAAGGTATAAAGTATATATTAAATTATTTTGCGATTTTACCGGTGATATCTTGTATCTGACCTAAAATTATTGTGCATTTTTAACAAAGATTGATAATTGTAAGAAATGTATTGTTTGTTGTAAGTCTGTGTGTTAACTGATGCATGAACTTAAGTTAACTAGTAACTTTTTATAAGGTGTTACTGAGAAACATATAAAGTACCAAGTTGATCTGTGTCAAAATTGCATTTTTGAGAGAGAAAAAAGGCTACACTTTATTTGTGTTTGTTACAGTGTAACTATACATTAAGTGCTGAGTAATATTAATGAACTATATGTCCTTACTGTATACTGGCTTTAGGGTCAGTTGTGTGTATTTATGCACAATTTGTAGTTTTACTGCATAAAATAAAGTAATATTCAAATACAGATAAGCCATTTTGGTGTAAAAGACACAATTATAAATTTTATTCAACAATAGTGCAAAATAGGTCTCATACAGTGTGTGTATATATATATATATATATATATATATATATATATATATATATATATATATATATATATATATAGTTGAAGTCAGAATTATTCGCCCCCCTGTTTATTTTTCCCTCAATTTCTTTTTTTTTAACACATTTTTAGACATAATAGTTTTAAGAACTCATTTCTAATAACTGATTTATAATGACAGTAAATAATATTTGACTAGGGCAACGCAGTGGCGCAGTAGGTAGTGCTGTTGCCTCACAGCAAGAACGTCGCTGGGTCGCAGGTTCGAACCTCGACTGGGCTGGGTCAGTTGGCGTTTCTGTGTGGAGTTTGCATGTTCTCCCTGCGTTCGCGTGGGTTTCCTCCGGGTGCTCCGGTTTCCCCCACAGTCCAAAGACATGCAGTACAGGTGAATTGGGTAAGCTAAATTGTCCATAGTGTATGAGTGTGAATGTGTGTGTGGAAGTTCCCAGAGATGGGTTGCGGCTGGAAGGGCATCCGCTGCGTAAAATCGTGCTGGATAAGTTGGCGGTTCATTCCGCTGTGGCGACCCCGCAAGGGACAAAGCCGACAAGAAAATGAATGAATGAATGAATATTTGACTAGATATTTTTCAAGACACTTCTATACAGCTTAAAGTGACATTTAAAGGCTTAACTATGTTAATTAGGTAGGCAGGATAGTGTAATTAGGCAAGTTATTGTATAATGATGGTTTGTTCTGTAGACTATCGAAAATATATAGCTTAAAGGGGCTAATAATTTTGACCTTAAAATGGTGTTTAAAAAATTAAAAACTGCTTTTATTCTAGCCGAAATAAAACAAATAAAACTTTCTCCAGAAGAAAAAATATTATCAGACATTCTGTGAAAATTTCCTTGCTCTGTTAAACATCATTTGGGAAATATTTAAAAAAGAAAAAACATTCAAAGGAGGGCTAATAAATTCTGACTTCAACTGTATATATACAGTAGGAAAGGAAATGATTTTTTGGCTATTCCCAGAAAAATCCACATTGCATCATGGGACCGGTTTTGCGGTCCAGCATCACAATTGCTACGACAAATTTCAGATGATAAAGTAACATAATAATGAAGCATGACTTACATTGCAGAAAATATTATATTACGTGTCCGCATAATAATGTTCTGCTTAATGCTGCTGTTTTGTCATCTGCTGCCGTCAGTGCATTAACTCTGATTGAAGAAATGATTTTCAATTTGATTTCAGAGATTCCTCTGTCATTATTATCATTTACAGCACTCCTGTGGGCTACTGTGGGCTTTTAGAACTATATTGTCATTGATGTGAACCGGCCTTTAGTCTATCATTAAAGGTTTGTGTTGTTGTTTTTTTATCTTCAGAGAGGAAGATCACTCCAGAAGAAGATCTCATCATTCTCATTGATGGTCTGAATGAGGCAGAGTTCCACAAACCAGACTATGGCGACACCATTGTGTCATTCCTCTGTAAAACCATCAACAAGTTTCCAGCCTGGCTCAAACTGGTGGTGACGGTCAGAACATCCCTGCAGGTAAACACACAAACACATAGCATTTGTATTATATATATACAGTACAGTAGGGGAAGCACGGTGGCTCAGTGGTTAGCACTGTGGCAGCAAGAAGGTCGCTGGTTCGAGTCCCAGCTGGACCAGGTGACATTTCTGTGTGGAGTTTGCATGTTCTCCTCGTGCTGGTGTGAGTTTCCTTTGGGTGCTCCGGTTTCCCCCACAGTGCAAACACATGTGCTATTGGGGAATTGGGTAAACTAAATTGGCCGTAGTGTATGTGTGTGAATGTGAGTGTGTATGGGTGTTTCCCAGTACTGGGTTGCAACTGGAAGGGCATCCACTGAGTAAAAGATATGCAGGAATAGTTGCCGTTTCATTCCGCTGTGGCGAACGCTGATTAAGAAGGGATTAAGCCAAATGAATGAATGAATGTATACTGTACAGTAAATACTAACAGAAAAATCAGTGCATATTTCCAGCCTTCCGTTTGCCGTCCAGAATCAATGCACATTTTACGTACGTAATATAATATAGTGCACATAGAATACAGTTAAATATGTGCTGTGGGCTGCGAATAGAATATTTAAAATTAAACATTTAAATTTGTACTATTTAATTTTTCAGTTTTCTTCCAAAGATCAAAAGAACTTTATGACAGATAAACATATTTACTGTCACCTTTGATCAATTATTCAAATCACTCCCCTAGAGTAAACATTTAGTTTTATCATTTTTTTAAATCTATTCAGCCAGTCTGACAGGAGCAATTTTAGCTTAGCTTAGCATAGGTCATTGAATCAGATTGGACCGTTAGCATCTTACGGAGACCCGGAGGGGACGTGATGGTGGAAAAAAAAAACTGAGTGGGAGAAAAAAAAAATGGGTGGGAGAAAAAAAACAGTGATAGGAAAATATATATTTTTAAAAGTTTTTGCGTTCCCTCGCAAATATTGCGTTCCCTCGCAAAAATGTTTAGCGAGGGAACGCAAAGATGTTTTGCGAGGGAACGCAAAGATGTTTTGCGAGGGCACGCAAAGATGTTTTGCGAGGGAACGCAAAGATGTTTTGCGAGGGCACGCAAAGATGTTTTGCGAGGGAACGCAAAGATGTTTTGCGTTCCCTAGCAAAACTGTTTTTCCACAAACACTTCCTGTTCACTTGATACATGTCAACCCTCCCGTTTTTGCCTGGATTATCCCGTATTTCACAATTCTATCCTGCTATCATCACATTATTCATTATTTTCCCACCTTTCTCGTGTATTTTTAATCCTGAAAACATGCTGAAATGAATAGAAAAATGTCTGCTTTCACTTTCTTTCCGTACAGAAGCTGATCTGGAATCAGTTTATCATACGGAGCGCTTCTGTCAGTCAGCGCTTATACCAGTCATTGCTCATACATGCATTCGCTGATTCAGAGGTTGCATATGAAGGGTGATGATCGACGCACAGCTTTAATGGAAAGAAAGTGAAAGCAGACATTTTTATATTCATTTCAGCATGTTTTCAGGATTAAAAATACACGAGAAAGATGGGAAAATAATGAATAATGTGATGATAGCAGGATAGAATTGTGAAATACGGGATAATCCAGGCAAAAACGGGAGGGTTGACATGTATCAAGTGAACAGGAAGTGTTTGTGGAAAAACAGTTTTGCGAGGGAACGCAAAACATCTTTGCGTGCCCTCGCAAAACATCTTTGCGTTCCCTCGCAAAACATCTTTGCGTGCCCTCGCTAAACATTTTTGCGAGGGAACGCAATCTTTGCGAGGGAACGCAAAAACTTTAAAAATATATATATTTTCCTATCACGGTTTTTTTTTTCTCCCACCCATTTTTTTTTTCTCCCACTCAGTTTTTTTTTCCACCATCACGTCCCCTCCGGGTCTCCGTAGCATCTCGCTCAAAGATGACCAAAGAGTTTTGATACGGCAGCAAAGTTCTTTGATTATTACGCCAGAATGAGTGTTTAGTTAATATCTACAGTAAGTTGCCTTGAAAATAGTCACTTTTCATTTTCCGTTGGTCTTACTAATATGCGATGTAATTACAGAAGAGCCAAGCTTTAAATAGGAAAATGATCTGGTCATTTTTGAATTGTTAATGGTCTAATAGGAGTCCATGTTCTATGCTAAGCTAAGCTAAACGTGCTCCTGTAAAACCCGAAGAATGGCTGAATGGATTCAAAAATGGTAAAATTAAACAGTTTAACTTTAGGGGAGTTGTCAAATGAGCCTATTTTCAAAAAAGTGCAGTGTTCCTTTAGCCTTCTGGTTGTTTTCAGTCATTTTAACGTCATTTCGTGGCAAATTTTAAGGGCAAATTTTATTTTATTTATTATTATTATTATTATTTTCTATTTTATGACTAAGGTGGCACGATGGCTCAGCGCTTAGCACCTCACAGTATAGGTGGCCATAGTGTTTGAGTGTGTGTGGATGAGAATGTATTTGTTGTGGCTGGAAGGGCATCACCCGCGTAAAACATATGCTGGACTGTTTGGCGGTTCATTCCGCTGTGGCGACCTCTGATAAATAAAGGTCTAAGCCAAAGGAAAATTGATGAATGAATTTTATGACTTTCTGGACTCGGCCAGACTCGACTCAGATGTTAAGGACTTGGACTTGAGTCTGACTCGACCCTTTTTGGACTCGGACTTGGACTCGACTGGTTAAGGACTTGGTCTTGACTTGGACTCGACAAAGGTGGACTCAACCCCAACACTAGCATTTGTATTATATATTTACAGTAGGGGCGGCTAAATGTGCTCCCACAAAACCCGATGAGCCTATTTCCAAAAAAAGTGCAGTGTTCCTTTAACCCTCTGGTAGTTTTCAGTCATTTTAAACCGAAAATGGATGTTAATTACTGCATAAATATTAATTATTATCACAAAACCCTGTCAAAATTAAAAATAATATAGACAAAACATTAATAATCAAAAATCTCACCTCATCTCTTACCTCTTCTGTCCAGGAAATCACCAAACCTCTACCGTTCCACCAAATCTCTCTGGACGCTCTGGAGGAAAACGATGCCATCGATCACGACCTGCAGGGCTACATCCTCCACCGCATCCACAGCAGCGCCGAGATCCAGAACAACATCTCGCTGAACGGCAAGATGGACAACAGCAGCTTCGGAAAGCTCAGCGCCCACCTCAAGGCCCTCAGCCAGGGCTCCTTCCTCTACCTGAAACTCACCTTTGACCTGATCGAGCGCGGATACCTGGTGCTCAAAAGCTCCAACTACAAGGTGGTCCCGGTCAGTCTGGCGGAGGTCTACCTGCTGCAGTGTAACATGCGTTTCCCCACGCAGTCGTCTTTCGAGAGGGCTCTGCCGCTGCTAAATGTGGGCCTGGCTTCATTGCACCCACTCACTGATGAACAGATCTACCAGGCCATCAACGGCGGCTCCGTCAAGGGGAATCTGGACTGGGACGACTTCCAGCAGAGGATGGAGAACCTGTCGGTCTTCCTGGTGAAGAGGCGTGACGGCACACGCATGTTCGTTCATCCGTCTTTCAGAGAGTGGCTCATATGGAGAGAGGAAGGAGAGAAGACCAAGTTCCTATGCGATCCCAGGTTTGACACTTTTGTTGAAATGGCAAATTTGAGGTTTAAGCCTTTCACGCATACAGTCTCACTGGTGTGATCAGACTAGTCTGGTTCCTGAAGCATACAATAACATAGCTGGGTACAGTCTAGGCTGGTTCCTGAAGAGTACAATAACATTGATGTGATCAGTCTAGGCTGGTTCCTGAAGAGTACAATTACACCAGTGTAATCAGTCTAGGCTGGTTCCTGAAGCATACAATTACACCAGTGTAATCAGTCTAGGCTGGTTCCTGAAGCATACAATAACATAGCTGTGATCAGTCTAGGCTGGTTCCTGAAGCATACAATAACATAGCTGTGATCAGTCTAGGCTGGTTCCTGAAGCATACAATTACACCAGTGTAATCAGTCTAGGCTGGTTCCTGAAGCATACAATAACATAGCTGTGATCAGTCTAGGCTGGTTCCTGAAGCATACAATAACATAGCTGTGATCAGTCTAGGCTGGTTCCTGAAGAGTACAACAACATCGCTGTGATCAGCTGGTTCCTGAGGCATACAATAACATCGGTGTGATCCATAGATATATACACTAGATGTCGCCTACCCTGCTGTTGTCTATTAGAACGAATGCGTCAATAGAGCCGCCATTTTAGTACAGGGTAGCGCTCCTTTGAAATGAATGCGGGACCAAGGTGAAGCGGAGGACTGTGGACATCCAAAGCCAGATAAATACACATATACACATATATCTATGATCGGGAGTTTTCCCCGGTGGTCAGTATGCAAATATTATTTTAAATTATGAAATATTATAATTTTACATCACTTTTCTACATTGATGGATGTGACTGCACGGGCATTACCGACAAAGAGTGAATGTTTGTGTGCATGGAAATGCATTACCCTCCTTCCCTGTTTAATTTGATCTAATCCATGTCCTGAAACACACCCCTCTCCTGCTGTCACTTCTCATTCTGACGGAGGGAGCGATTCGTTTGTGAATGAATCTCCGTTATGAACGACTCGTTCACTTAGCTGACAATAATACAAGTTTCTAGCACGGCAGCGTCTTCTTGTCATATTTCATAACATAGTTTGCTTATTTTGTTCAACAAAACTAGCATAAGCTTAGAATTTAGTGCGAGTTGGTGCTACTTTGCCTTATGGTCACTGCAGTAAGAGACTGAATTATCATCAATAACATTACTTTTTAAGCACAAAAGTTCATAACATACAAAAACATAAAAAACAAATCTTACCTATGAAATGTTCTGCCTTTGTGCTTTGTTTTCTTTGTTTGCTCGTTACTACAACGCAAACACAGCGCTAAAGTCCAGCATCTTCACATTGCCACACTGTCTTGACTAGTGCGGTTGAATGAATTTTGTCCTAGGAGCACTGTACCAATGTGGCGGCGCTATTGACGCATGCTCAGGGTCCCTATGCAATATCTAGTGTATATATCTATGGGTGTGATCAGTCTAGGCTGGTTCCTGAAGCGTACAATGACATCGGTGTGATCAGTCTAGGCTGGTTCCTGAAGAGTACAATAACATCGGTGTGATCAGTCTAGGCTGGTTCCTGAAGAGTACAATAACATCGGTGTGATCAGTCTAGGCTGGTTCCTGAAGCGTATGATAACATCGGTGTGATCAGTCTAGGCTGGTTCCTGAAGAGTACAATAACATCGGTGTGATCAGTCTAGGCTGGTTCCTGAAGCGTATGATAACATCGGTGTGATCAGTCTAGGCTATGATAACATCGGTGTGATCAGTCTAGGCTGGTTCCTGAAGCGTATAATAACATCTGTTTGATCAGTCTAGGCTCTATACAGTATTCTGTTTCAGGTGGACTTTTTATTTTTATTTGAAGGAATGGCCACACTCTTCTGGCTTTCTGGTTCTCCAGACAAGAAAACAAACTAAACAGGCAGCAGACCATTGAGCTGGGTCATCATATATTGAAAGCACACATTTTTAAGGTAAGGATGTTATGCAAGTATATATATTTTATAATAAATTTCCATAATGCCTTATTTTGCAGGTAGATCTTTCTTGCATTAAGCCTTTTTGTGTTGTTGTCATCTTATACTGCAGGGCCTGAGTAAGAAGGTTGGGGTTTCCTCATCTATTTTGCAAGGGCTGTGGGTGTCGTACAGTACAGAGAGTTTATCTACAGCTCTGTCATCACTCAGAAACCTTTACACACCCAACATAAAGGTACGGCAACACTTACTTTTGTTTGCAATTGACACTGGTACATCAGTGATAACACACCAAATGCCTTATATCCGAATTTCATTCTATTACATTATTATTATTTGTTGTAATTTGATGCAAAGATGATGTAATACAAAGTATAGCTTTATAAATGTGCATACATTTTAAAATGAATTGAAATATTATAAACTTTATTAACCCTTGTGTGCTGTTAAGGGTGTTTTCATCCATTCTGAGGTGATTTTTGAGTCTTAATTTGACCCCAGTTTTCTCTGTGTTTCAGCAAATGGAATAATTTTTGGTAAAAAATCTTATTTTGATACATATTTTGGGAAAATGCTTTGAATTTTTGGGCAAAATTACTACCCTTTCATTATGTTGGTGGCTGTTTTTCCCCATTAAAATGACATTTTTTCAAATGCAAAGCAATGACACCATATAATCATGCATTCTTGATTGTTGGTGGTTTTCCCTGTTGGGAGGAGGTACAATTTGTAATTTCAAAATCATCACACACACTATAATCTGCTGTTTTACTCCACAGAACTCCATATGAAAGCCAGAAACTGTTTTGCACAGCCCCATGTAAAGGGTTAATGCTGCCAACTGATGATCAACAGTAAAAAAAGTAAAACTTAACCTCTTCCCAACAGGGAAAACCAGCACTAATCAAGAATGCATGATTATATGCTGTCAAGGCTTTGCAATCAAAAAATTTTATTATAATGGAAGTTAACGGGGGTAGTCAATTTGAGGTTTAATATCATTATTATTATTAATAAAATCTATTATTAATCTATTAATAATACTTAATTTAATATTTAAAAGGGCTTAAGATGCTCATGCCCATTAAAAGTGTCATAAACCTCCTTGTAAAAATGATCCATTAGTGCCAGCAACCAGCATTCTTCAAAACATCTTCATTTTTGGCTGAACTGTCCCTTTAAATTGTAATTGTGTAAATGAACGTGTGCAATTGTGTTCAGGTGTCCCGGCTGCTGATCCTGGGTGGTGCGAATGTGAACTACCGTACGGAGGTGCTGAACAACGCTCCAGTGCTGTGTGTTCACGCTCATCTGGGCTACGCAGACATGGTGAACCTTCTGCTGGAGAACGGAGCCGTTGTGGATTCGGCGTCTGAGAGCGGACTCACTCCGTTGGGCTACGCAGCCGCCGCCGGACACCTCAGCATCGTCACCTCACTCTGCAAGAGGAAAGCAAAGGTACACCAGTCTCTGAACTGTAGAGTAGATAATATTTGATTAGATATTTTTCCTGATACTAGTATTCAGCTTAAAGTGACATTTAAAGGCTTACCTAGGCTAATTAGGCAAATCATTGTATAACGAGGGTTTGCTCTGTCGCCAATCAAAAACAAATATTGCTTAATGGGGCTTATAAAATTGACTTTCAAATGCATTTAATAAAAATTAAAAACTGCTTTTGTTCTAGCCGAAATAAAACAAATAATACTTTCTCCAGAAGAAAAAATATTATAGGAATTACTGTGAAAAAATCCTTGCTCTGTTAAACATCATTTGGGAAATATTTGAAAAAAAATATTCACCAGAGGTCTAATAATTCTGACTTCACCTATATGTTTTTCTGGCTTCTCCATAGCTGGACCACTTGGACAAGCATGGCCAGTGTGCGCTGGTGCACGCAGCTCTCCGAGGACACCTGGACGTGCTCAAGTTCCTCATTCAGAACGACTGGGGTCAAACGCACCTGCAGAGCCCCTCCCCCACACAGTCCCAGGACACGCCCTCACCCATCTCTCAACCACAGGCCACACCATCCCCCACCCCGCCAGATGCCACACCCTCTCCCACACAGGCCACGCCCACAGAATCTCCACCCTCGGGCCCAGAACAGCAGGAGGATCCAGCAGAGACGCCTCAAGAAGAGCAGCAGAATCAGGAGGAGTCTCCAGAAGAGATTGAAGAACAGACGCAGGAGGACACACAGACTCAGCGCTCTACGTCTCCATCATCTGTGAGCTTTAATAAAGGCATCGCAGTCCAGCAGGCCCTTATAGCCGCCGCCAGCATGGGTTACACTGAGGTAAAGTCCTCTTGGTGTCATGTGTATACATATTTGCATCACTTTGACCGTTTGTCTGTAGGTATGAAAACAGGAAAACAAGACCAAATCTAGCAATCCTTGTCTGGATGTGTTTATTGAGACCAAATGGTCACTCTATCATGTACTACTATTACTAATTGTGTGTGTGTGTCTTTAAGATTGTGTCTTATCTCTTGGACCTGCCTGAGAGGGATG
The DNA here is from genome assembly GCA_903798195.1 of Danio kyathit. Classification (NCBI taxonomy): domain Eukaryota; kingdom Metazoa; phylum Chordata; class Actinopteri; order Cypriniformes; family Danionidae; genus Danio; species Danio kyathit. The sequence goes on along the minus strand of LR812530.1, from coordinate 4,121,011 downwards.
AAGAAGACACTCAACGCGCACAGATTAACAGCTATGACACCCTGTGGGGTGAAACAGGTAAATGAGACTATTTTTCATGCTATAAATGTGTTCTGAAATAGTCTCAAGTGACTGATTTACAACACTTTAAATATACTGGTTTGCGGTGACACGGTGGCTCAGTGGTTAGCACTGTGGCCTCACAGCAAGAAGGTCGCTGGTTCGAGTCCCAGCTGGGTCAGTTGGCATTTCTGTGTGGAGTGTTCCCTTATAGCCCACCCCGTGTTGGCGTTGGATTCCTCCGGGTGCTCCGGTTTGCCCCACAGTCCAAAGACATACAGTTGAATTAGGTAAATAAAATTGGCCTTAGTGTATGAGTGTGTGAGTGTGTATGTGAGAGTGTATTGGTGGTACTGGGTTACAGTCGGAAGGGCATCCGCTGAGTAAAACATATGCTGGATAAGTTGGCGGTTCATTCCGCTGTGGCGACCCCAGATTAATAAAGGGACTTAGCCGAAGGAAAATGAATGTATTTTTACCAAAAACTATTTTTTTTTGTCTCATATTTTTGCACTATTGTATCCTAAGTATGAGTATTGTAAGTATGTTCACACAGAAAAAATAACCTAACCTCAAAAAGAGTGAAAAACTGTTTCACATGTGCTCTCACAAAAACAAAAAAACACTTGCGTAGCCAAATTTATATGCATGAAACTAAATTCATGTGCTTTTGTAAATTCAGATTGCACAAAAGGTGTGCATAGTGGAGCACCTCGATTACATAGCTCTCGGCAGGTTATGACTGGTTGAACAGTGAGCTCTCTTCTGATTGGCTAAGTGGTACAAGTGTCATGCGTTAGAGGAGTGAAAAAAAGTCTCAAAAACACACACACAAATGCAAAGTGATTCAAACATGAAAGACGATTTGTACATTCAGTCACGATGAACTTGCAAATTTTAAACATTCAAAACTTTTTATACATTTGTAAACAGAGTTTTGCATTTGTGAAACATATTTTATAAATATTAGGGGTGTAACGGTTCAAAAATTCACGGTTTGGTTCGATACGACACAGTGGTGTCACGGTTCGGTAAGTTTTCGATACAGCAAAAAAAGAAAAAAGCCAGAGGATTTCTCTGATTGAAATCTTTTTAATGTATTAAAACTAACATCATAAAAGTATGATCTTGTTTTTTTTCCTTTACTTTGAACAGTGATACTGCTATACGTCTGATGTTTCTGCTTAGCAGCAAATTAAACAAATCCTTCTTTATACTCAAAACCAAAAAGCTGCTTATAAAAAAATAAATGTAATATTTGAGTAGTTAAACAAATATAAAGAAAAGAACTATTTAGTTTTTATATGGAGCTCAGTTTCAATCAATTTTTAAGTCATTTTTTTTTATTTTCAGAAAGTGTCTACCTTTTCTTCAGACAGCACAGATCTGCTTGATTTGACTGTCACCTGCCATTTCAGTGGATCTGAAAGCAGGAATTATTATCTGACTGAAATGGGCTTATGAAGGAATAATGTAACAGGGCTCTATTACATTTAACATTTTCTTAAAACCCGAAATTTCCCCTACCGATTAAGGTCTCATATCCACACAGCTATAAATGTACCGATCGCCTCTGTGATTTGTTTTGCCCTGTTCGAATTTGTAAAAATTGCCTGTCTGAATGCTAGTGATAGTTGCATGTAGTGCGTGTTTCTAGTTTTCGTCTATTTCCAGTTAGTGATTCCGTGATGTCAGTATAAATTAGTTGACATGTTCAAATATTACCGCTAAAATAGCTTACTGTCATAGCAGATGTCATTGTTTTTTTATCCGCCACTCTCTTGCCATCACCCTCATAACTTACAGGGAAACCAAAGTGCTCCCAAACGCCAGACCCGCTGTTGGTTATAGGAGGATTACATTAATGTTACTAGCCATTTTGCGAGCTAGTGCAGCGTGTGCCTGACTGGAGTAGTGTTTGGAGGTGGGCAGGGGAAGGCAGCATGTTGCCTGTCATGTCGTTTGGGATGCCTTGTTGAGCGTTGTTGCACTGAAAACATTATATTCTGTACACTTATTCTCTTTTATCTTTTTAGATATTATTCTGAATCGTTCGGTTTGTAATGCGTACCGAAAGTCTCGTACCGAACGGTTCAATTTTGTGCACATAAATTTGGTTTCATGCATGTAAATGTGCCTATGCACACTGATAAAATTTTCTTACTTCAATTTTGTGTCTTGTTTCTAGTCCAAATATCTAAAAATTCTTAAATCAAAAAGCATTTTCTAGACCATCAAAAAAAATCTTTTTTTAAAGAAATAATGTGTCAAAATTAAGTGACTTTTACCTTAAAAGAAGCAAAATAATCTGCCAATGGGGTTAGCAAAATAATCTTATGTCAAAAGGAAAAACAAGATTATTTTGCTCACCCCATTGGCAGATTATTTTGCTTGTTTTAATTAAAAACTCACTTAATTTTGACACATTTTTTCCTTAAACAAGACATTATTTTTTGCTTGTCTAGAAAATGCTACTTGATTTAAATACTTTTAGATATTTGGACTAGAAAACAGACTAAAATAAAACATTGTTTTGCAGTGCATGTGTACATCATGTTTTTTGCATGAATTACAATTGACACTAATCTACCTCCATATTCACAGTCTATCTCCACAATTCAGTACTCTATAGTTCACAGTCTTTGTAACATGTTTTAGCAATGCATTTCTAGTTCTTTTTTTTTAATTTATTGTTTGATTGACGAGTATCTTCTGCTTTTCTCCTCAGCTTTGTCAGCGGCAGCGGGACGGGGGAAGCTGGAGGTCTGTCGGCTGCTGTTGGAGCAGGGCTCTGCTGTGGCGCAGCCCAACCGCAGAGGAGTCCTGCCTCTCTTCAGCTCCGTGCGGCAAGGACACTGGCAGGTAATTCATAAAGATGCTCTTTCCAGCATTGTCCTTTAAATGATGGAGCATCTGTCGACATGTTTTAGCTGTATCAAAGTCCGTTCAAGGAAAGTCAGTTCACTTTGTGGTAGGCATGGGACGATGACCAGTTTCAAGGTTTACTGTGGTTTGAAAAAGTCATGGTTTTAAAGTATATGTACATTTTGTTTTTTAACATGTTCCTTACGACTATTTTATTTAGTTGTTTAGGGCAAAGGTATCTCCACATCAAAAGCTAACAATTCAGCAAACATCTGAAAAACAAATCATGTAGACACCAACATTCAAGCATGTTATAGACATGAACAGTGCAGTGGCTTTACTTTATATCTAAAGAAAAGACAGATATCCAAAGATGCCTTCACAAGGATTTCAAAGATGCCTTTTACTTGGCGTTATCCACTTGTGATCAGGTCAACAAAAATGCATAGATCTTTCTAAAGTCTGTACTCTTTGTTTCAGATTGTGGATCTGTTGGTGTCACACGGCGCAGATGTAAACCTGGCTGATAAACAAGGCCGTACTCCACTCATGATGGCCGCTTCAGAAGGGCATCTGGACACAGTCGAGTTCCTAATGGCTCAGGGTACAGGATTCTCACTTATATATGAAACACAAGTACAGTTAATGAGGTTTGGGTTAAATATAAACGTCTTGTGTATTTTTTATGTAGGTGCATCAATGGATCTTATGGATAAGGAGGGTTTGACTGCGCTCAGCTGGGCATGTTTGAAAGGGCATCTGTCTGTGGTTCGCTGCCTGGTGGAAAGAGGTGCTGCCACAGACCATGCTGATAAAAACGGACGAACTCCTCTGGATCTGGCTGCCTTCTATGGAGACTCGGATGTGGTGAGTGATATCTGATTTAATCTGAGACCAACATTTCTAAATATTCCCCTTAGTCCAAACAAAAACTATGGGCTCTATTTTACAGATCTAGGCGCAAAGTCTAAAGCGCAGGGTGCAAAAGCATTAAGGGCGTGTCCCAATCCACTTTTGCCATTTTAAGGACGGAAAAATTCGCTCTGCGCCACGGCGCATGGCCTAACAGGGCTGTGCTTACTCTCTTAATGAGTTATGGGTGTGTTTTGAGAATAAACCAATCAGAGTCTCATCTCCCATTCCCTTTAGGAGTCAATTGCATCGCACCATGGCGCATTTGCCATTTACATGGCGGACTTTGTAAGTGGAAAAACTGAAAGCTTCACTAGCAATAAAACAGTTAAACAAATCATCTGCAGCACAAGGATAAAGAATGAGCCTCCTCCAATCGGCCTCTTTACTTTCACTTTCTCTCTTTCGTGGATAAGGAAATGTGTTGTACGCATAGACATCCATTAGCCTACATAATTAATTTCGTTTAAGCGCAAAGATTTGTTTCAACACTATTTATAAATTCAGTTCTAGTTTCCAGCAAACGAATAAATGAACAATAGTAATGAAGTGTGGTCAAAAATCTGGGTTATATCCAAATACACATGCTATGCCCCATACGGTCCAAAACCTGACAGGTGGGCAAATCTAAGCTTGTTTTTAATAAAACAATTATAAATGTGCATATAATAAATAATAATACTACTAGTAATAACAGTATACAAAACCAAATATGCATGAATAAACTAAAATAAAAAGCATGAAAAGCAGTGGTTTTATATTTATGTAGAAAATAATTATTTTTGTAATATTTTAATCCTTTAATTCTTTTTCATTTGTAAAGATATTTGTGTATTGCTGTACATCCTGCATGTTTTAAGCATACCTGTCAACATTTGGATGTCAAAATAAGGGATAATTTTTGAAACCATTTGACTGTTTTCCTAACTGTTTATGCTCATTTAGGACACAATTTGTTGTGTTTAAAAGAAAACCCAACAAGATCGACATAGATGTTGTTATTATTATTATTATTATTCATTCATTTATTTTATTTTCGGCTTAGTCTCTTTATTAATCTTGGGTCGCCACAGCGGAATGAACCGCCATTATTATTATTATTATTATTATGTGTATATGTCTGTTCAAATACGCACCCAAAACCCAGTGTCCACTTGAGTTCAGCATCAAATCCCGTACGTACAGAATCCGCTTGGGAAACAGAGCTATTGTCACTATGGAGCGCATCAGCTGACAGTCATGCATCTTTATATGAACTGACTGTTTTGAGGATTGCATAGGGGTAATGGCGCCTGTAATGAAAAAGAAATGAATCACGCCGTTTTTATGTTTATTCCAAAGTGTTTCTATGCCTAAATAAAATGAAAGCACAGAACCGATTCATATTTAAGGGCGGCCCCTGGTGGTTCGGCAGTAAGGGTTGCATATAGGGAGGATCGGCTCTTCATAGAAAGAGAAAAAATACGGGAGAAATACGGGAAAATACCTTTACGGGATGACAGCGGGATAGAACTGTAAAATACGGGAGAATCCCGGGAAAAACGGGAGGGTTGACAGGTATGGTTTTAAGCAACGTGTAAGCGAGACGCACAACTAACGCGCTCTGTGCTGGGCTTTAGACCTGCTTTCAGCTGGTCTATTGCACAGTCTATTTTAGTTCCTCAAAATAGCAACGCGCCTTAACACACCTCTTTTCTAGACCAGAACACCCATGAGTCCACAAAGTGGTGCAAATGTATTTGCTATTTAAACAACGTGGCGGAGAACGGAAAAATTAATGTTGCGTTGGTCTGAAAATAGCAACACGTCAGGGCAAACAGGGGTTGCGCCTTATTGCGCCGGGTGTATGATAGGGCCCATTAGAATACACAAGACATGTTACTCGTATAGTTTTGAATGGGGAAAAGTGTAACGGTCAATATGGTGAATGAAGCCCTGCCTACTAGTAGGAGCCAATCAGCAATCGCTACAGACTGATGCTTCTCCAGGGTAGAAGCTCGGACCAGACATGTGCTTTTATGACAGTTTTTGTGGTCAACAAACGCACTTGAATCTCAGCAAATACTTGCTTTACATACATAAGGAACATATCCAGATAAAGCTTGAAATATGTACTTTTAAATGAACCAATTACACTTGAAAACAAATGTTATTTGGTTTTGTAATGCAATTGCTCAAACGCCCACAAACTTGTAAACAAAGAGTTGCTGTGATTTCTGGAGGAGATTCACCATCAAGACCAAGTTGTGAATTACTTCAGAAGACCAGCGCAATCTGATGAAGCATTATCCAGAGGACGATAATGTGTAATACGACCATAAATGAGGTTGGTGTCGTGATCTCGTTCCCTTCGAGTGCACATGCGCATTAGCTTGGTCAACCTGAAAATATGCTGATTTTGTTTAATTCGGATGTTTAGAAACTAAACTATTGAGACGGTTGTTGTTTGTTTATTGGTGGTTCCAAATATGTAATGTAATGTTAAGCTTGGCAAACAGTTTTGGACAATTTGATGTTTCCCCATTCAGACAGAAAGCCCGACCATACTGCCCCAGAGACGTTTCAAAGATGGCCGCCGAGTGAAATGACTTGCCTTAAAGGGACTTTGGTCCAAACCACATGCAAATCTGATTCTATTTCGACTGTAGTTAATAAATCTGTGTACGTTCACAGTATGAACACTGAATAATCATATTTGTTGTAACAAGTAATAGATAATCAACAGATTGCTGTGCATTAAAGGATTTTAAATGCACAGCGTGGAGGCAAAGAACTGCCTAAATTCTTTAAAAAGACACTCCACCTTTTTATGAAAAAGGCTCATTCTACAAGACTTCTTTGCTGCATCCGAAATCACCTACTACTCGAGTAGGTACTACATTTGAATCTGAATAAACTACACAACCCTTAGCTAAGTACATTCTATAGTATGAATGTGAGTAGTATGAATGCAGCTCAAACGTACTACATCCGTCATTTATCCTTTATCACGTGACCTACCTGCGTCAGTTGCATCACTTCACTCCCGTTCATGAATTCTCCCTTGTTGCATCATGGGATAGCTTGGCGACCGTTGAATGCGCACTTCAGTCGGTCATCCGGGTACTTCTCGCATACTGTTTTTAAATTTTATGACTTCGGACATATTATTCAGCTTGCATACTGTTTTTAGCGTACTATAAAGTATGCAAGTATGCACTTTAGCATGTAGCTCTTGAGTTAAACAGTTGACTTGAGGCATTTTTTAATCCATTTAGCCGACTTCTTGTTCTGATGGGGTAGGTTTTAGCTTAGCATTGTGAATTGAAATGGATTTAATAATTAGCATTTCGTTTAAAAAATGTTTGATAATTTTCTTATTTAAAGCTTGAGTCTTCTGTAGTTACATCGTGTAATAAATGAAAATGAAAAATTAAGATTTTCTAGGCCAATATTACAAGGAACTATATTCGCATTCTGGTGTAACAGTCAAGAAACACTGCTTCTGTACCATGGCTGCACCAGGCGGAGTGATATTATGCAGCACATGAGAATCGGGTGTTTTCAGAGGGCACCTTGAATGCTAATGGTCAAATCTGATTAAATTCATTATGCTAAGCTAAGCTAAAAGTCCCCGCCAGCACAAGAAATTGGCTGAATGGATTCAAAACTGGTTCAAGTCAACCGTTGAACTCTAGGAGACTAGTAAAATGAGCCTTATTCAGAAAAAAAGCTGGAGTGTTCCTTTGACGACACAGCAAGCCATTGATTAACCTATTCCATGGCCATTTGATAAGTTAAAGACAAGCAAAAACTAGTTTTGTGCAATGTTTGATTGAATTTTCAGCAGTTAAGTTAAGTTTTCTAGTCCCTACATTGAATCAGCAGTCATTGAGATTTTTTTTTATTTTGAGTGTGTTTTCATGTAAATGGCAGGGGCATATCTAATAGCTCATAGTTGCATGTTTTAGCTACTTCTCCACAAATATTTTTTACGAGTTGGTTATTTCCCATTAGCTAAAGCACATGTCAGTCTTTGTGAGATCTCATGAAGGCTGCGGCAACTGTCACTGAGTTACTACACTACCTGCCAAAGTCTTGTTGCCTATACTATGTTGTACCTAAGTTTTAGGAAGAACAAATAACAACTTTACTTCTAGTTGTTCATTTGGTATCAGAAGTGGCTTATATGAAAGGCAAAGGCCTCTAGATTACGCTTATTTGACCAAAGTAAAATATGGTCATGCCTTGATTTTTAACAATTTAAATAGGACAGTAAGGTCTGACTTTGCTTAGACTAAAGTACAGTCATTGCATACATCTCTGCAATGACTCAAATCACTTATTAATAAAGTCATCTGGAATGGCAAAGAAAGCGTTCTTCCAGGACTCCCAGAGTTCATCAAGATTCTTTGGATTCATCTTCAATGCCTCCTCCTTCATCTTACCACAGACATGCTCAATAATGTTCATGTCTGGTGACTGGGCTGGCCAATCCTGGAGCACCTTGACCTTCTTTGCTTTCAGGAACTTTGATGTGGAGGTTGAAGTATGAGAAGGAGCGCTATCCTGCTGAAGAATTTGCCCTCTCTTGATACCTCAGGCTGTTGATGTTGCCATCCACTCTGCAGATCTCTCGCACACCCCCATACTGAATGTAACCTCCTTTGCTAAACTTGAATCTTGGGTCCATGCTGGTTCCAATAGGTCTTCTGCAGTATTTGTGATGATTGGGATGCAGTTCAGCAGATGATTCATCAGGAAAATCAACCTTCTGCCAATTTTCCAAATGATCAACTGGTAGTCAAGTTATTATTTGTTGCTCTCACAACTGGGATCGACGACAAGACATTTGTCAGGTAGTGTATAGTTACCACTAACGCTTGAGCATTTATTTCACATGGTGACTGACTGGAACTAACTGTGCATTAAGACAAAATGATTTTATTCCAAAACTTCCAGCCAATCTGAATCAAGAACTTCAACAGACCACGGAATAAAGGGGAAGTGTAGAAATGTCATCTTGTTGTTGTTTTCCCCCCAAAATTGAGAGATGAATCTGGATTATTTTCTGTGCAAATCCTGAAATACTATGCTTTTCCACTGCTTTTTTTCTCTACCAGGTGCAGTTCCTGGTGGATCATGGGGCTTTGATAGAGCATGTGGACTACAGTGGGATGCGTCCTCTGGATCGAGCTGTCGGCTGCAGAAACACATCAGTGGTGGTCGCCCTGCTCAAAAAAGGAGCCAAAATCGGTATATGACAAGTAGCTACATTTAGATGCCAATCAAATAATCCATTAGCAATTCATATCTAACTCGATCAGATTGAAAAGCCTTCACATAAACACCTTAACCAATCCATTTCAAAGTACATTTAAAGGTGCAGTATGTAAGTTTGACACCCAGTGGTTGAACTAGGTATTGCAGTCCTGAATCATAATAAAGGTACGCCGGGTTGCCAGTTTGAGTGATTTTAAACTGTGTTCTAAATAAAAGCAACGACACGCGATTGAGGGAATATTCTCCATATTAAAAGGAGTTTTGGTTCTAACCAACACCTCGAATTGATTTATTAGAAGCGGCTTCTATTTCTCACAGCTGAACAACAGAAACCTATGACAGATCACCTCAGGTAAGCCTCGTGTGCTTTATTCAGTGCTAAATGCTAACAATGCGAGTTTGAATGCATTTTACATGACGTGTATTACCATATACTGAAAGCAGAAAGTTCACCTCAGATCTGGAAAATACAATAAACCGTTTGAAATTGAACTTTAGAACTAAACACATATGAGTGATTCAGCATGTACATTTAATGATGTTAAAGAGGGTTAACATGTATTAAATAGATTCTAAACCTCACCGTTTTGTGAGTGAGTGCATATTCTGTGCTTCTGAAAGGCTGTATTTAAATTTCTGCCGTGTTTTGTGGTGCAAACAGCCAAATGGCTCATCACTCATAACAATCTCGTCACAGCGTGTTGTTAGGACACGCGATGTAACCTGCTCACGTTCCTAATATTTATGTCATTTGCTAATTAACGTCATGTGGAACTGAATCTGTCTCATTTTGACATCTGATACTTTCCACTACACTGTAGCATTTCGCTCATGGACGCATGCTTTCAGAGTCTTTCTGAATGAATGAATGAATGAATGAAATACGCTGTTTTCCAACAAGGCAACCCGGGGTGCTGAATTATAATTGGCTAAACTGGCATGTGCATGTGAAAATTACCTAAACAAAGACAGCGTTCCGACACGGAAAAAAACATTTTCAAAGCAGAATATCTGACTTCAGCATTGTTTGTCAGTTAAACAAGTATGTTCACTTGGGATGTTTCTTAAATATCTGCACACATATTATTGTATTTTTATGCTTTAGAAGAGTCAAAAACTTACATACAGCACCTTTAAGATCACATTAAAGGGTCACGAAACACCAAAACACCTGTTTTGAGCTGTTGACAGTCATATCTGTGTCCCACGCTGCTATAAACACTATTAGGACACATATACTGCACTAAAAAGTGAAAATTGGTTGTTTTTGCGTTATTTTGAGCAAATTCGTTCTTCCGGTTTGAAACTAATTTTCGAAGCTGCGTCACGGCCATGAGATACTTAGGTGTAAATCCAGCCTGGAGAGTGGCTGTTTGTCCTTTCGAGAACATTGTGACGTATCTGAGTGTGCGGCATTAATTCATGACAAAGACGTGCTTCAAACCAATCAGCGCGCTCTATTGTGTATGACGCGAAACTTCATTAATATGCGTGATAGCTCCGGAGACTGTTTACACTGTTCAGACGGCAGAGAGACGCCACGTTGTGTTGCCAAAACAAGTGAAAGAACTAGAATTTGGAGACACGGGTCGTCGGTGTTGTAACGAAGGTTTTGTTTTCATTTTCTCTCTGTGAGAGAGCTGCTGGACTCACGTGTGGATTACAGTGCACGCGACAGAAACGCGTTTGTAAGGAACATTTTTTACCCGAGAGCTTTTCGCATCTGGAAATGGTGAAATCCGGATTTGCCGCTCGTCTCCTTTTAAAAAAAAGACACAGCTCCAGATTGATTGTCTGTCTACAGATTTGGTAAGTGTGTGTGATCAGTGCCCTTTGTTTAACCAAGATTGCAAAGTTAAAAAAGACATACCATAGTCAAAATTATTTAGTTAGCAAGTTTACAGTATGTTAATATCACTGCAATATTACAGTACAATATTATAGACTGAAAGATCCGCTGTAAATGCTGCTCTCCAAGTGTAAACATGTTAACACAAACTATTCCTGTCGTGCAGGATTTTCGCCGCATTTTGTGACAGGATAGTCTATACACACACGGCTTTCTGACGCTACCTACCGAGTACATAAGTTACAGAGAAATGCATAGGATTTTTTCTCCCATTCGCCGTGCGGTATCTAACATACTGCATCTGTGTGTTGGTTTTGCCTGTGAAACTCAGCGCGTGCCCAAATGGAAACGCCCTTCTTTGCAAGTCCTTCCCTCTTTCCCTCCCCCGACACTCCCACACTCCCAGAGCTGGACACGCCCACTTTCCTGACTTTTTTTCAAACTAGAGGTGTGAAAACACCCTGCTGAGACAGGGGGTTTCGTGGCCCTTTAAAAGGGTTGGACCTAAAGTAATCTGGTCAACAAGAAAAACAATTCAGCAAGCAAATCTTTCAATCTGAATATTTTCTCACATTTGGATTTAAAAATACCTTGTGCACTTGTTCAGCGCCAACAGACACACTTAAATAGAAATCTCTTCTGCCAAATATTTCAGCCCTTTTTTAAACCATCATGTATGCGTACGTTTTCATGTAGCTTAGCTTGTGCTCGGCTGCTGTAGCATTCTGCTGCTCTGTGCTTTACTCCACTGACTCCAACTGGGTCTCACTGAAACCGTGACCCTTTTTGTTTGTAATGTTTGCATTTTGTTTCCAGTCTGTTTCTCTTGCTTTGTTGCGCTCTTGCCGTAGTGTCTATCTTTCTCTGTTTGTCAAATCAGTGGTTGGTAAGAGGTAGTTAGCTGCTGTTTTGTTGTTTTACTTTCAAGTTTTTATCCTTTAGCTAAAGCTCTTATTCCCCACCACTCACGGCTGCTTTTTTGTGTTCCCCCTCACCTTTCCTCCACAACCACCGCATCTCTTTCACCCACTCTCACGTTCACTCACCTACACACACACACACACACACACACACACCCCTCTCATATCACTCCATCCCGATCTCCCCGCAACCCCAAACCTCACTCCCTCGCTCTCATAACCACTGACCTTCGGCTGCAGGATGTCAGACGCTACCGAGTCCACACAAAGGAGGTACTGCTTGTGCTCTGCCTGCTCGCATCTTGCTTCCCTTCAAACATCCTGACAGCTTTTTTCTCTCTGTTCTGTGTTCGGTGGTGTGTTTGGGTGCTGTAGGATGAGCTGGAATTGTAAACTGTTCTGAAAAAAAGTCTTATGAATGGACAACATAATAATTGAACCTCCGGGGGTATGTAATACCTAGTTTAAAGATGACCAAAAGAGTTGGGAACTTTTGAATTAAGCAGTAGCTTCTCTTGTTAATGACTAAGGGTGTACTCACACTTGCCTTGCACTGAGCCTGACAGAGTGACAGAGTCTTCAATTTTGCTCTCACACTAAATGTTTACCACACCTGAGCCCAACTAAACCACTCTCTGACCCACCTAGTTCAACCAGGCCAGGGCCGGCCAACCAAGAACACTAACACTAGTCAAATGAACTGGGATTTGGGATAGCATAGTGTGAGTACACCCTTAATTTTTAAAGTGAATGAGAAATCGAGTTCACCCTGAAGGCATCCTCATCCTGTTGCCCATGCCTTCATCAGTCTGTTATGACTCCTTAGCACTCCTCCATCTCTCTCCATGTTTTCCCCTCAATCCTTTGATTGTTCATTTTGACCCATCAAACATCCTGTAACCCCTTAGGTCCTGCTACCTGGGCAATGGCGACATCTAAACCTGACATCATGATTATCCTACTGAGTAAACTTTTAGAGGAAGGAGATGGCTTCTACAAGGTCAGATTTACTCGAAATGTACCTCTGATGTTTGCACAGATTTGTCTTATACATAGTCATTGGCTCTACGTATTTACACAGTCAATCATCTTTTCTCCTGCAGAAGGGTAAAGTAAAAGAGGCAGCTCAACGCTACCAGTATGCTCTGAAGAAATTTCCCCGTGAAGGCTTAAGTGAGGACTTGAAGACCTTTAAAGAGCTCAAAGTGTCTTTGTTCCTGAACTTGTCCCGCTGTCGGAGGAAAATGAATGTGAGAACACCATAAACGTTTCTAAAAATACTCTTCGCAAAGCCTTGTTCTGATTATTAATGCACACAGGAAGATTCGGCATAACATACTTAAGTGATATTACTACTTTAATAGGCATGTTGTGAGAGTCTTGCAGATACAATCTAATACAATTGTACAAAATGATATGTCAACCCCCTACGTTTTTATTGAACATGCTTTCTTGGTTGCAGGACTTTGGAATGGCAGAGGAGTTTGCTACCAAGGCTCTGGAACTCAAGCCTAAGTCCTATGAGGCTTTTTATGCTAGAGCCCGTGCCAAGCGTAGCAGCAGGTAGGTACCTTCTATTGCTTTCCTTCATTCCACGTCAAGTTAATTAAAGGTGATTAAATAATTCCATTGCCACCCCATAGGCAATTCGCCGAAGCACTAGATGACCTGAGGGAAGCCATAAAATTATGTCCCAACAATCGTGAAATCCAGCGCCTCCTTCAGCGTGTGGAAGAAGAGTACAGACAAGTTATTCAATCAGAAGAGCTGGAGCTTGAGCCACCTCCATCTCCACCACCATCTCCTTTACCAGTGGAGGAAGATGAGGAGCCCCCTCGTCACACTCCTCCTCCTGAACCAAGACTTGATGACATGGAACCTGTCCAAGACTTGTTTGAGGATGATGACTTCCTGGAACAAGAGCTAGAGGCTGTGTCTATTGGTCTTGCCTCTGATATTCGCTCGAACACTTCGAGTCTTGCCATTATTCGTAGTCCACCCCTGTCCCCTGCCCATCATGACACTGGCTACCTATCTGGGGGGCAGGCCTTTGAGTTCCACCCAAGCTCCTCTTCTATGTCATCTCCTACTCATCATAGTTACCAGTCAACTTCCCCTTGTATTTCCCCAACACATCAGAACTCCCACTACCGCCAGAGTCCACCCCACACCTCACCTGCCCACCAGTCCTCCTACCGTTTCAGCCCGCCACCCATGGGTGGTGGAGGGAACCAAGGGATGGACTATCAGAGTCCTCCACCATCCCCTCTTCGACGTGGGGTTCCATTCCGAGCCAGCCCTCCAGTTGAGAATGTGTGTATATATCGTTCCCAGTCTGGCTCTCCAGTCCGCTACCAGCAGGAGCCTTTACCTAGCCGACCCAAATCTCCACTTTTGAAGATGAGCAGTCAGCGATCCTTCCAGCTCCAATCGCAACCATCCCAGAGCTCCCAGACCAGCCAACACCACCAGGTTCAGGGTCTTCGTCTCCAGCCCTCTATGGCACAAATTGTACGCACTAACCAGCCCAGTAACAGTGTGTACAGCCAGTTGGCACATCCACTCAGCAGCAGGTACCAGGGTAGTTCTATGGATGTGGACAGGGATAGAGATCGGGAGCCAAGGCTAGTGTACCAGCCTTCATTGGATGGCCGTTCAATGTCTCAAGTGCAATCAAGCCTTAGTGTGGGAGCTCTTTGTCAGCACGGGGGTCGAGGTGGACCTTCTGGGGTTCTGGAATCAAACTTGGGGAAAGAAGAGCTGCCTCAACGCCCTGCTTCAGCCTACCGATCAGCTACAGGTGGGCCCGGAGGCATGCGTTTTAGCCAAACCCCACAGATCAGCCGCAGCCAGTCAGCAGCGTACTATCCTGTCTCTAAGCATGAACTTGAGAGAGCAGTGGCAGCCTCTGCTCTGCCACAATGCCAACTGGGATCTCCAGAGATCCCTCATCTAGTGCGTAGACCCATCAGTGCCAATACAAGTGACCTAAAACAGCATGTACCGACCCCCAGACCTCTTATTCACTCCCAAAGTGTAAATCTTCGCTTCTCCCCATCTAGCAGTAATATCTCCTCAGGCTCCAGCTGCAATCTAGCTTCTGGCTTCAGGCCCTCTTCCTCGATGGCCCAAATGGAAATCCCACTGCAGGTGGCATATGAGCGAAGTTTCGATGAGCCATCTGCCCTCTCGCCCTCTCAGAGCGGACACTACTCGGGCGAACCGGCTCGATCCCGAACCACTCCATTCATGGGCGTCATCGACAAGACTGCAAGGACTACGCAGCAGTATCTTCACCAGCCTTCCCGCGCCTGGCCCGTGTCATCCCTGGAATCGGTCATCACTAGCCCCACATCCCCTGGCAACTTGATCCACCAAGCCTCCACCGCCTCCTCCTACAGCCCCCCTACATCTCTAGGCAATATTGCCTACTACAATAAGACCAATAATGCCCAAAATGGACACATGCTAGAAGAGGAGTATTATTGCCAGCCACAACCCTCCTCCCTTGGCAAGCTTGCCAATGGAGGGGCCCGTGATCGAGACCTTCTGGAGAGGGTGAGCCAAGTGCCCACGTATCAGGATGTCAAAGTGGCCCGGACAATGCCCGTGGCACAGGCGTACCAGGAGAACATGTACCGCCAGCTATCCCGTGATGCCAGACAAGGTCCCACCTCGCCCATCAAACCAAAGAGACCCTTTGTGGAGTCAAATGTTTAATAGGCACCCAAAAGGGTGGGCACAAAGGTGTGTGTGAATGTTTGTGTCAGGTCTAACGTAAGGGACTGTGTAGGTGCAGGATATTAAAACCAGTATTTCGAGTAGACAAAACTGCTTAGTAGAGTTACTTTTAATAAACAAAAAACAGTGTTGTGTTCAAATACCTGTGCCTACTTCAGGTCAACTCAATCTCCTGGTAAAAACTTAGTTTCTAGAACTTGGGTGGTGAACGGGATCCAAATAGTCTGACGGCACCAGTTTGAAGCACTAGATTATAGTGTAAAGGTAAAAATGTTCTATAAAGCTCTGCACATTATAAGAAAGCACATTTATTCACATTCCACAACAGAGGCCTACATGCAGAGGAACGGTATCGCCATCGTTCCCAGCTGTAAAGCAGATAAGGAACTGGGGAGTCTATGTGAGTTGAACTCATTTCTTCTCTCTTTCTCTCTCTCTTACTTCCCAGTAAAACTAAACAAATTTGCTAGGCTTTCTGGACATCATATTGTGGGATTGTTCAATACTGTAAAAAGTGAGAAATGAGACAAAACCAAGTTGTAGTTACAAAAGGGAAAAAAGAGAAATATTTATAATTAAGTTATATAATGTACAGAAATATTTAGGCAGATTTCTGTCGGGTTTATTTAGTTTTCGTTTTGTCATTCTTTTTGTTGGGCATTTGGAAATGGTATTAGATATTTTCAGAATAATAACTCAGAGTTTATGCCTGGAGATCTTTAGATCTTTAAAGTTCTGGCTTCCCAAGCAGAAATATTGTTTGTATCAAAATTCAAAATGGTGGAGTGGCAATAACATTAGTTAATAATCAGTTTCTTGGGAATAAGCTTAATATGATTTTCAAGTAACCCTCACATTTTGTGAACAAAGCTTCTGATTTTATTTACAAAATGAGTGGAGTTCATTATCGAGCACTGGAGTGGCAATCCTGCCGTATTTCAAGTCAAAGAATGTATCACACCATAGACGTCTTATGAACTCTACAGTATGTATACTACGCAACACAAAGCTTCAGGGGCGTTTGTAAGGTAGTAATACCATTTCTTCTCCTTTTTTTGGTTTCTTTGTTGTTAAGAAATGGAATATTGGAGTATATCAAGTGAAGTATCTTTGTTTTAACTTTTATTCAGTCTGCATTGACTGTCTGTGACATTATGAAGAAAGAGAGCACTTTATTCATTTGTATGGAATGTGAATATCGGGGGGGATGGATATGTCGTTTTATTGTTTTCGTTTGAAACCAGGATTCAACATCCTTACTAACGAACATTGAGTGAACACTGGAAAATAACCTGTGATTAGTTGTACTACTAGAAAAACAAATAGCAGTCGTTGTCCTTGGTGCGATTCAAATTTTTCAAGCAAACGAATGAACAATAATATAAAAGAGCGAGATTATGTTTTTAAAAAGATATAAAGACGTGTATATAACAGCCTTTATAGAGCGCAGTGTACTTGCTGTATATAGTGGCCAAATGTGATCATGCATACGAAACTCCTGCTCTCCTCTGCAAACACATCGCCAAATGCAGTGCGTGAGATGGACTCAGTTCAGTGGCGTAACACACAATACTGACGAGCAAACCAGCCGTTTTCAACTAGTGTATCTGTTGTGTACAAAAAAAAACAATATTCAGCTAGTTCCTTTTCAAGTTCTCTGCTTCAGAATGCAATATTATTAACACGCAGAGCTTAAATGTGGCTTTGGTCAAATCCAAAATACAGTATATGGACAGATATCGAAGTCTTAAAGACAACCGTATTCACCTTTCTATTGCTGTCAGTGTAAACCTGCTTGAATTGATAGATGCCTCATGGTCAACTTGTGGGGAAAATGCTACAGAAAACACAACGACAAACACTTACTGAGAGCGAGGTGTGTTATTATTATTATTATTTTTGGTTGATTTTGCTGTACATAACCTGACGCATGATTTATCCTCCATTCCCCTCCAAAATGGGCACACACAGACATTCGTGAATCTGCTGTATGTCTCCGATAGTGGAACTGAACATAAATTAGGTTCTCACCTGACGGAAAAAATAATAAGAGTAAAATCGTGACATTTACCTCTGAAGGGTTTGGCCTTTCTTTTGATTTTTCTGTTGGATTTGAGTTGATTTTAATGTACTTGCTTGCTAAGCAGAGTTTCTCGTCTGTTAATGTGAGCTTTCAGAGCGCTGTGACAACGTTTAATGACTTCAATAAACCAGAATGTGTTTTTATCATGTCACTCGTCATTTTTATAGGGTGTGTGTTTATTAAATGCAATATGAAGCACTCATATTCATTATTAACTACAACTTTTGCCTCAACAAACTCATGGCAGGCATTGTAAAAAAAAAAAGAATGATAAAAAAAGTCAAGACAACAAGTGAAGTTTATGTATAAACTAATTTCGAGAGGATCACGTGCTTATGATTGCTTGCAGCTGGATCCGCATTATCCAATTTACAATGCACCAATCAGACGATTCCTAAGCTACTATAAATACCCTAGGTTACATGTCACAGCTATATTCATTTTGAAGAATCCCCCCCTTCCACCCCTACTCCTCCTGGGCACTGTGGCCCAGTGGTTAGCACTGTTGCCTCACAGCAATAACGTCTCTGGTTGTAATCTTTACCAAGCCAGCCAACGTTTCTGTGCGGAGTTTACACATTCTCCCCGTGCTCACGTGGGTTTCCCCTGGGTCCCCCGGTTTCCTCCCACCGTCCAAAAACATGCAACTTTAGTTTATTGACTAATCCGAATCAACACCATAGACATGCTCATACCAAGTACTTATCTCTTTAAAAGAGCTATTACTATCTGCTCTTCAGCCACTATGACAGGGGTGTTCTTGAGATCTACCTGAGCTCAAACTCCCCTCTCGCCTTACAACGCAAGGGAGCCCCGGGCTTGAGGATCTTTTGAGCTCAGGGCTCTCTCCCGGGACAGCATGCCAAACTAGCTTTATAATCAATCATCAGCTAAGTTTGAACTCTTGAAATATTTGTATGTTGCTTCAACTTATTTTAATAGGTTAATCAGGTTTTAAACAATTTTTTTTAAGTTATACAAAGTTTAACTTAATATTTTTCGTCAGTTTGGTTGATGCAAGTTTAAGAAAAGATCATTTGATTCAACTAAAATATTTAAGGCAGCAAGACTTTTTTTTCACAACGTAGGATTAAAGGTATAGTTCACCCAAAAAGAAAAAATCCTGTCATCATTTACTTTGAGTAAATAGTTTCTTTCTTCCATTGAACACAAAAGGAGATATTTTGTAGAATGCTGTGTTCCTCGTTAAACAGATCGTTGTGTTGCTTAGTTAAGAGCCCTGTCAATCATCCACATTTCTGTCGTATTTAATTTCCTACCTTATTGAAGAAGCAGCAGCAGGATAATCTCCCATTCACGAGTCTTTCATGCAGAGAAATCTCCTCAGGTCTTTGGATAATTCTGCATTCAGACGGTAATGTCCAAACACGTCTTTATATAAGTTCAGTATTGTTGTTGCAGATGAAATATAACACAGACATTTAAATATTCTCCAGTGGGCTAGATATGAACTAACAGTCATTACTGAAGCCTCTCTGCTTGACGGTTGGTCTCGCACTTCCATCATGTTTGTAGTTTGTTTACACTTTTCACCTGCGTTTTGTAGTTCTAGCGCAATGTACTGTGGGCAATATCAGCGGGTAGAGTATGGACGCTTCTACACTTAACATTTTGACCAGAGATAGTAAATCATCCGGGAATTTTTGGCGTACTCTTTTCAACATACTACCATTTGGGACATACTAATTCTATTTTCACATACTATTTAGGACGGATAGTATGCGGATTGGGACGCAGCAATTGTTTGTGTCAAAATTCAAAATGGTGGAGTGGCAATAACATTAGTTAATAATCAGTTTCTTGGGAATAAGCTTAATATGATGTTCAAGTAACCCTCACATTTTGTGAACAAAGCTTCTGACTTTATTCACAAAATGAGTGGAGTTCATTATCGAGCACTGGAGTGGCAATCCTGCCGTATTTCAAGTCAAAGAATGTATCACACCATAGACGTCTTATGAACTCTACAGTATGTATACTACGCAACACAAAGCTTCAGGGGCGTTTGTAAGGTAGTAATACCATTTCTTCTCCTTTTTTTGGTTTCTTTGTTGTTAAGAAATGGAATATTGGAGTATATCAAGTGAAGTATCTTTGTTTTAACTTTTATTCAGTCTACATTGACTGTCTGTGACAGTCTTAAAGTTTTAAAGTGCATGTTTTTGGGAACAACGTCAATGAGTACAAAAACATGATTTTATGAAAACGCTCACATCCTCCACATGCATATTGCATCTTGTTTTTATTAGTTTTGGGCTTAATTAGTGTGAAAGGGGATCTTTTCACAAAAAAACTTTGACAAAAGACAAAAAAACAGAACTTTTCTAAATGGTTTTCTTAGAGAAAATATTATTTTTAGACTATTATAAACAAAAAAATGGCTTCTATTCAAGAAGAGACCATTCAAATGACTTGAAAATGAAGAAATAAATAGAGTAAACAGTCAAAACAGAACAACAGCAACAACACTTTTCCCTTAGAGTTTCTTTGGCACAAACTAAATGTCCTGCAGTCCTTCTGCTTGCTTAAGAAATTTTTAAGCTGCAGGCAACGTCGTTGTCTGTTTATAGTTAAAACAACTTCATAATCGATCTTCGAGCTCGCTTCTTTTGTGTTATGAACTTTCAATTTCCATGACCCAAAGCCTCAACATGTACTTTTACTCCCTCTTGGGTTTGGCTGTGAGTAAATGGACGAATCCGGGCACCAGCACCATGACCACCTGCGGCACGATGCTGTATTTGAGGAAGAACAGAGAGTAGAAGAGAAGAGGAGGGACAGTGGGAAGAGGGAACCTGCTGATGTAGTGCAGGGCCAGAGACGACAGGGCCAGACAGAGAGTCCTGGGGGCCCGAGGAAGAGTCCATCCGCCCGGCTTCCAGTACTGCGCCAGGCCCAGTCCTAACAGAACCCCTGCGTCACGGTTCAGGGAGGAGAAGGGCGCAGTGTCCATCCGGACCCACTCAGAGCGAGAACACCAGCGCTTGGCCAGAGAGATGGACCTGCGGAGTAAGAGTAAGTTTATCATTAAAAACTTATTGACTATATATACACACACACACACACATATATATATATATATATATATATATAAATGATTGTGAAAAGCACTATACAAACAAACTTGAATTGAGCATTTTTAAATATTGGACCCACCAAGAAAGATCGAACCCAGTTTTTTCCAGAACAGCGTGGAAAATAAGAGCAGCACCGAGCAGAGCCACGCTGAAGCGAAAGAAGAACAGCAGAGGGCGCCGTTCAGGCACAGATTGCTTCAGAAACACCCCCAGAAGCACACCTGCGGAAAACACACACACACCGTCAACATCTCTTTTATTATTGAAGACAGCGACTATATTTATTACCTTCTGACCTGTCAGAAGACCTGCAATGACCTGATGAGGAAAATGAGCCAAGATGAAGATCCGAGAAAGACCTACACATCCCAGAAACATTGCATACAGCAGATACAGCACTGCGGATAATGTCTTACTGGAGGAGGAAGATGGAGAATTGAGTTAGTTTAATTATGAGTAAACAGCATTCATATATCTCATTCCAATGTATTTATTGATTTATTTCAAGGCCATGTGAAGTGCTTTTTAATTTGAACTGAAACACGAAGAGAGTAAATCAGTAAAATGAGCCTATTTCTAAAAAAAAGTAGTATATTCCTTTAGGCTTGTGCAATTGCTGGACAAATCTAACCTTTTTCAGTTGAAAAATATATTTTAATGTTTGTTTGTGTGTATGTCAGGCATGTGATCAGCCGAGGACAAAAAAGAAAGAACACGAGACCCCGCTCCCCTTCAAAAAAAAATAAATATTTATACATATATATATGTATTTGTAGGCGTCATGGTGGCACAGTGGGTAGCAGAATCAACTCGCAGCAAGAAGGTTGCTGGTTTGAGCCTCGGCTGGGTCAGTTGGCATTTCTGTGTGGAGTTTGCATGTTCTCCCCCGTGTTGGTGTGGGTTTCCTTCGGGTGCTCCGGTTTCCAAAGTCCAAAGACATGCGGTACAGGTGAATTGGGTAAGCTAAAATTGGCCGTAGTGTATAGCAGGCCGCACACCGGATGCGCACATTTGCATGCTATTTAAAATTAAACTATTCAGATGGCGCTCTGTGGCGCGGCAGAAATATAAACGGTGTCCTGAGTCGTGGCTGGGCGCCGGTGCGTGTACCCTGATAGAAACCTATGTTTAGTATTCTAAAATGCATGCTGCGGCGCATCACCGAGCGGTGTGCGACCCCCTTATAAGTGTGTATGGATGTTTCTCAGTGATGGATTGCAGCTGGAAGGGCATCCGCTGCATAAAACATGCTGGATAAGTTGGCGATTCATTCCACTGTGGCGACCCCAGATTAAAAGACTAAGCCGAAAAGAAAATGAATGAATGAATTAATATATATATATATATATATATATATATACACACACACACACACACACACACACACACACACACACATATATATATATATATATATATATATATATATATATATATATATATATATATATATATATATTGGTGTGTTTTTAAATAAATACTAGAAACAATATTTCTAAAAATAATAATAAATATTTTTATATAAATATTTGATATTGGCCACACAATTTAAGTTTTTGTTTCATCAGTTTCAATGTTGGCGGTTCATTCCGCTGTGGCGACCCCGCAAGGGACAAAGCCGACAAGAAAATGAATGAATGAGTTTCAATGTTTAGCAGTTTAATAGTGCCCTAAGTAATATTTAATAGGTTTATACAGTACACTTCAACGTGGGGAGCCACACACACCGCCGCTAGATGGCGCCACTAACTCGGTTTAGTGCTCTTGAGTCCACATAATATAAATGTTGCTGTTATTTAGTCGACTCTTTATTCCACGTCATAAATAAACTACTAGTCATTCAACAATTCGAACGGTTTAAGCCATTAAATCGTTTATAGGCATTAAAATATTAAGTCCAGTTGAATTGAGTAGCCTAATATAATTTAACATTTCACCCTGAAAAAAACACCATACATTACTAGAAAGAGTTTATCACTTTCACTTTGCCTTTCCTTCAGCGTAGTCCATGAGTTTTAATTGTTTTAATTAATTATACAATTTATTTATATAAATTTCTTATAGGCTATCATCTAAACTTTCAGGTAATACATTTGAGCTGCCCAGCTTTAGCACTTAATAATTGACACAAGAACAGATGATTTGCAGAGGATAATAACAAATGTGCGTCCTGGCTGAAGGGGCAAACCATCAGGTCGTCTGCTTTGACGACAATGAACCTCACGATGACCCACCCCCCCTCCTCAAAAAAAAAAAAAACTTCGGATTTGCTCAAATCACAGGGGTCACCCCATTGAGCTCGGAAAATACGGAAATCCGTATTTATACGGAAGAATCACATCCCTGGTATATATATGTATGTATTTGTATATCTTTGCTTCTTGTAATGCCTGATTACTTTGCTTCCAATGAAGTCGACTAGTTTTTTCACCCCCTGTTGGAAGGAGAAGGTTGTGAAGAATCATTCTCTGTCCTTTTTTAGTATTCACAAAAATGTTGTGCGCTCCACCAGCCGAAATTATGTCGCGCACACACAAAGCGAACCTCCGCCAACACCGCGATGGCGTCACAATCGCCACGCACACTCAAGCGAACTAGCGGACACGTTGAGTATACATGAGCCTTTAGGATGCACAAACTAACAACATTTTCAGTTTTTCCACAGAGATAAAGATAATGTTAGTCCTGTTTTCAATCTGCCACTATGCTGACACACAGGCATTTGTAGCTCTGCCCTCTTTTGGAAAGAGCACAATCTCATTTGAATTTAAAGCGACAGTCACCAAAACGCAACAATTTGGAAAAAAAAATGGGCAGTTTCAAAGAGTTATAAACCTTTACTTGTGTGGTATTTTGAGCTGAAACTTTACATACACACACTAGGGACATCAGAGACTTATCTTATGTATGTCCCTTTACACACGATAAGTCTGGTTTAAAACCAGTGCAGTCAATTCAAATATGCAAGTAAGAGTTGAAGCTGGTTGTTTTCAGAGAAGCTTTGGGACAGACCTGCCTGTGTGAGCTTGACTGAAGGAAGCCAGAGAAGAGACGATCACCCACCACACCGCACTGGTGACCATAGCGTGACCCGACGGACTGCCTGACAGACAGAAGAGGAACACAGGTATATGAACATCTCACAGTGACACAGGTCCAACTATATAGGAGTGTTCTGCTGTACCTGGACCGCTCTCACAGGTGGACTGAAACTGCTGCACTTCTGGAGGCTTTTCAGAATACAAGCCAGATTCTCCAATCCACCAGTAAGGCCTCTCGCCAAAGAGGATCCTAAATAACACATTACAAGACTTAAAGTTAATATAAAAGCCTTTTTCATTTTATGCTTAAATTTTTTGATTGTGTTTTGTCTTTTCTTATTAGTTTTTGTTTTTAATAAGCTTGAATTAATTTGTAGTTCAGTTTTGTTTTTTCACCCAACAAACAGCTAATATACAGGGAGTGCAGAATTATTAGGCAAGTTGTATTTTTGAGGATTAATTTTATTATTGAACAACAACCATGTTCTCAATGAACCCAAAAAACTCATTAATATCAAAGCTGAATATTTCTGGAAGTAGTTTTTAGTTTGTTTTGAGTTTGAGCTATTTTAGGAGGATATCTGTGTGTGCAGGTGACTATTACTGTGCAGAATTATTAGGCAACTTAACAAAAAACAAATATATACCCATTTCAATGATTTATTTTCACCAGTGAAACCAATATAACATCTCAACATTCACAAATATACATTTCTGACATTCAAAAACAAAACAAAAACAAATCAGTGACCAATATAGCCACCTTTCTTTGCAAGGACACTCAAAAGCCTGCCATCCATGAACTCTGTCAGTGTTTTGATCTGTTCACCATCAACATTGCGTGCAGCAGCAACCACAGCCTCCCAGACACTGTTCAGAGAGGTGTACTGTTTTCCCTCCTTGTAAATCTCACATTTGATGATGGACTACAGGTTCTGTATGGGGTTCAGGTCAGGTGAACAAGGAGGCCATGTCATTAGTTTTTCTTCTTTCACACTCTTTCTTGCCAGCCACGCTGTGGAGTAGTTGGACGCGTGTGATGGAGCATTGTCCTGCATGAAAGTCATGTTTTTCTTGAAGGATGCAGACTTCTTCCTGTACCACTGCTTGAAGGTGTCTTCCAGAAACTGGCAGTAGGACTGTCTGGGAGTTGAGCTTGACTCTATCCTCAACCCGAAAAGGCCCCACAAGCTCATCTTTGATGATACCAGCCCAAACCAGTACTACACCTCCACCTTGCTGGCATTTGAGTCGGACTGGAGCTCTCTGCCCTTTACCGATCCAGCCACGGGCCCATCAAGACTCATTCTCATTTCATCAGTCCATAAAACCTTAGAAAAATGAGATATCTTGAGATATCTTGAGTCTTGAGATATTTCTTGGCCCAGTCTTGACGTTTCAGCTTGTGTGTCTTGTTCAGTGGTGGTCGTTTTTCAGCCTTTCTTACCTTGGCCATGTCTCTGAGTATTGCACACCTTGTGCTTTTGGGCACTCCAGTGATGTTGCAGCTCTGAAATATGGCAAAACTGGTGGCAAGTGGCATCTTGGCAGCTGCACGCTTGACTTTTCTCAGTTCATGGGCAGTTTATTTTGCGCCTTGGTTTTTCCACACGCTTCTTGCGACCCTGTTGACTATTTTGAATGAAACGCTTGATTGTTCCATGATCACGCTTCAGAAGCTTGGCAATTTTAAGAGTGCTGCATCCCTCTGCAACATATCTCACTATTTTTGACTTTTCGGAGCCTGTCAAGTCCTTCTTTTGACCCATTTTGCCAAAGGAAAGGAAGTTGCCTAATAATTATGCACACCTGATATAGGGTGTTGATGTCATTAGACCACACCCCTTCTCATTACAGAGATGCACATCACCTAATATGCTTAATTGGTAGTAGGCTTTCGAGCCTATACAGCTTGGAGTAAGACAACATGCATAAAGAGGATGATGTGGTCAAAATACTCATTTGCCTAATAATTCTGCACTGCCTGTATAACTATATATATATATATAGTTTAAGTTTCTTTTTCTTCAGTAAATTTTAATTATATCTAGAAACAAAAGTACTACATTTATTAGTATTAGATAATAAACAGAATTTAAATTGATTGGTTTCAGTTAATGATAACAATACTGATTCACAACCTATTTTATTAAATTAATTTGAGCTCATACTTTATTTTAAACTTATTTTTGACGTCAAAAAACATTCATTCATTTAATTTTAACAAATATCACATTTACAATAACAAATGTGATTATTTATTGAACAAATTAACAAAAATAGACACTTAAAGACATATATATTAATTTTTAGACAACACATTACCAGTGTTTTAACTTCGAGTGAGTTATGAAATCTATATTTGGTGTAATAACCCTTTCTACCATAACAAATTTCTTAAAATATATATATTCTTCTCTAAATTACATGATTTTAATTTGAAGTTTAAAAGAAACGTAATCACTTTTTCTTAAATGATTTAATCTGAATATATTTATGAATTACACATATTTGTTTTAATATACATTATTACAATGATAATTAGAAGTAGTGGTGGTAAAAGGGTATATGCGGAAGGACTTTTAATTTGTCAGTAACCTGGTTCAAGCGCTTCCGGTGAACTCTACGTCATTACAAAATCGGCGCATTTAAGGTCTGATTTCTTTAAAAATCAGCGATCTCCACTGGCTGAGTGATACCCGATATAAAGTGGGTCTCAGAATGTACAAGAAGCACTGCATTAAACTGCATTTTCCCTGCTATGCCTTTCAAATATAAACATTTATTTTACCCCAGTATATTCAATGGAGCTTCTGCACTAGCCTGCTTATCCTGGCAGGTGCGTGCGTGTAAACGGCTTTTTATCTTGTTTTACGCTTGAGCACCTAAATGAACGCTGAAGTCTGTTTAACTGATTATATTTTAATGACATTACAACATCGATGCTGTAAAAGGAACCTTATAAAATAAAAAAGTCACATTAACTGTTCACCGGAAGTGTATCAGTATGGGAGGAAGCACTAGCTCCGCATATACCCTATTATGAGACTGGATTACTCTGTAGACATTAATTATTTAAATCACAATTTACAATAAGGTATTATTACAATAAGTTAATATATACAGTCAGGTCCGAAAATATTGGGACATCGACACAATTCTAACATTTTTGGCTTAATACACCAACACAATGGAATAAAACGAACACGATGTGCTTTAACTGCAGACTGTCAGCTTTAATTTGAGGGTATTTACATCAAAATCAGGTGAATGGTGTAGAAAGAAGCTGCGGCCACACTGCACTTTTCTCCACATAGACTTCCATTCATATGCAGGCGAATGCGTCAGACCGGAAACGCAAGCTTGTGCGACAAGTTTTCGCAGTTCGCTCTGTTGGAAAGTTCAAGCTTGGTGAACTCTGACCTGCAAAATCGCATCACATGATTGCGTAAGACCAATCGCAGATCAAAACATGACCTCTCTGGAAAGAAATTTAAAACATGGACCGATCGCTCACTTTTTTAAATGTCTAATCATCTGGTTTAATCCCGCCCCTTTTTGCATCGCCGTACGACAGAATTTCGTAATCTCTAGTGTGGCCGCAGCATTATAACAGTTTGCATATGTGCCTCCCACTTGTTAAGGGACCAAAAGTAATGAGACATTTGGCTTCTTAGCTGTTCAATGGCCAGGTGTGTTATTTCCTCATTATCCCAATTACAAGGAGCAGATAAAAAGTCCAAAGTTCATTTCAAGTGTGCTACTGCGACTGCTACTGACCTGACTGTATATTAATCAATCAATCAATCAATCTTTACCTTTTTTTTGTCTCCCTAATGAAATTTTTTCATGAGCAATAGAGAGAGCAAATTTCCGTTAGTGACAAAACAGCTATTAATAATACATAAACAAAGACATAATACTATAATAATTAAAAAAAACTAGTACTGCATTTATTAATCATTTACTAATGTGTTATTAAAGTCCAAATTCATGCTTGTTAACATTAGTTAACATTAACTAACAATGAACAACTTTCCATTAAATAACGTTAACAATAATGAATAAATACTGTAATAAATGTATCATTCATGCTAGTAAATACACTAACTAGAATGAACTAATGCAACCTTATTGAAAGTGTTTCCATTATCTGCTCTGACACCGTTTTTCACTTCACAACATCCCATAATGCAAAACTACTCATACCATTTGAGAACCAAATTAAGCCACTCTGAAAGAGCTGCTACCCAGAGCACAGCGATGCCTGTCCGGCGATGTATGTAAAACACGACGGGAAAAACCAGCAGAACCGCGGCTTTCGGGTCTCCCATATGAGAAGCGACGAGCCACAATTCCTCCAAACTTCTGCTTCTCTGCTGAAGAGCTTCGGCCATCCAAACGCCCTGCCGGTAGACGCTTTCCATTATATAATGATCAATAAACGTCCAGGAATAAAATTAATGTCCTCTTTTCATCTCCCAGACTCTGGGAATCAACTGTCAGAAAGACAGATGTGTCATGTTTTGCAGATCTACCGCTAATACGGGAGCCGCAGAAGGACAACTTTAGCTAAACGCGTTTTTTAAATTAAGACAGATGAAACAACGGAACCTGAATTATTCATTCATTCAATCATTCGTTTTCCTTTGGCTTAGTGCCTTATTTATCAGCCAACAATTTCAGCATATGTTTTACAAAATGGAAGCCCTTCCAGCTGCAACACAGAACTGGGAAAAGAACTGAATTTATTCATTCATTCATTCATTCATTCATTTTCCTTTGGCTTAGTGCCTTATTTATCAGGGGCCGCCACAGCGGAATGAACCGCCAACAATTCCAGCATATGTTTTACGCAATGGATGCCCTTCCAGCCGCAACCCAGTACTGGGAAAGGAGCTGGATTCATTCATTCATTCATTTTCCTTTGGTTTAGTTATTTATCAGTCGCGAGAGCAGAATGAACCACCAACTATTCCAGCATATGTTTTACGCAATGGATGCCCTTGCAGCTGCAACCCAGTACTAGGAAAGGACTTGAATTCATTCATTTTCCTTCTGTTTAGTGCCTTATTTATAGTTGCCACAGCGGAATGAATCACCAACTATTCCAGCATATGTTTTACGCAATGGATGCCTTTCCAGCCGCAACCCAGTACTAGGAAAGGACCTGAATTCATTCATTTTCCTTCGGTTTAGTGCCTTATTTATCAGTTGCCACAGCAGAATGAATCACCAACTATTCCAGCATATGTTTTACGCAATGGATGCCCTTCCAGCCGCAACCCAGTACAAGGAAAGGACCTGAATTCATTTATTCATTCATTTTCCTTTGGCTTAGTGCCTTATTTATCAGGGGCTGCCACAGCGGAATGAACCGCCAACAATTCCAGCATATGTTTTAGGCAATGGATGCCCTTGCAGCCGCAACCCAGTACTGGGAAAGAACCTGAATTATTATTTATCAATATATTTATGAATGACTTGTTTTTATATACATTATTACAGTAATAATTAGTATTAGTGGTGGTAATTATGACACTGGTTTACTCTATAGACATTTGAGTCACAATTTACAATAAGGTTTAATTAGTAAATATTAGATTCTACCATTTACTCATCCTCCACTTTTTCCAAACCTGTTTTTTTTTATAACTAATATGATATTTATATGCTATATCTATGACTTCTGTAATATTAGTTTTTTCTATATGGATGTCAGTGGTTCAAACAGAAAAGAATGATAATATCGATGAATCCCAAATTAAACGAACATAATATACATATTTAAATGTGTCTATTTAAATTGTGTTGTTAATAAAACAATAAAACAATGCTTTTAAACTCATTTTTAAATGTATAAATAAATAAATAAATAAATAAATAAATAGACAATTTTATAACTTATTTATTTATTTTATAACGTATTTTTGTTTGGGAGAATAAGAAAATGCTAAACTGAAAGTTTATTTTTCCCCTTTTCAAATGTTTATTCATTCATTCTCATTAGCATGTTGACCTGAGGAAAAGTAAATACGGAACTACGTTCAAGAAATGAACAAACATTTGAAAGGGGGGAAATAAGCTTTCAGTTTAGCATTTTCTTATTTCCCCAACGTTCGTATAATTTATTTAATTATTTACCTGCCCGCACTATTAATTATTTATATATGTATTTAGGGAGGAATTTGTGCTTTTTTATATACATTTATTTGCATATTTATTTATTTAATGCTTTATTTATGCAGGAATTTATTGATTTATTTACTCATTTATTTAAATATTTGCGTATTTGTTTATTTATTTATTCTTTTTGCAGGTTTTGTCCTTTTCTCAAGTTGAAGATAAATCGAGTTTAAGCATGCCAAACACTTTAAAAACTTTACATTTTCATTTAAAAAACTTAATCTTTTTAGGAATGTTTGACGGGTAAAGCTATGAAATACAATGAATGAATCCTCTTTCCTGTCACCTGACGTGCCTCTCTGCGTCGTCGCGTACGTTTACGTAAAGCTCGCACTCCGGGTTCCCTGGCGGAGAAGATGGCGGCTCCTGGACCGGGGGAGTATTTCAGTGTCGGGAGCCATGTCTCTTGCCTCACCTGTTTGGGGCAGCGTTTGCAGGGAGAGGTGGTGGCTTTCGATTACCCGTCCAAGATGTTGACTCTGAGTATCCTTTATTCCTCCGATATGTGTTTTTAAACGACAGGACTGTGTCAAACTGAAGCTCCGCGCGGGCGTGTTTATGTGTGCGCTAGTGGCCTCATTCAACGCCTATTCTTGCTTCATTCACTTTCTGTGTCGTGTTTGGAGACCACCTGCTAAGTTTATCGCTTGGGAATTTCCATGTTTAGCTGATTTGATGTTGATTCATACTTGTGATCCTGTCGGAATAGTGTTGTTTGTGGTTAGCGTGTCGATTAGCATGTCCTCGCGACCGACAGCATTAGCATGAGCGCTAAGCTAATGTCTTTCCAGTGCAATAATGGCAGCTCTAGTAGGACACATTACACACTTACTAAATAGTTGATTTTAGTCTAGTAAGTATTACTTTGTTGGAAACAATCGTGGGCAGGCTGCATGGTGCACTCATTTATCATCATGCTGCTACTACATGCGGTATGTAGCTGTATCGCTGTTTTCAGATCAGTGATATCAGACGTATTTTGTCGAGTTGTACACTTGTACTGATACGAGTGTTTGGAGATGCTGAGATTGGATGAACGTCAAGTGTATGCATCACA
The DNA here is from genome assembly GCA_903798195.1 of Danio kyathit. NCBI lineage: Eukaryota > Metazoa > Chordata > Actinopteri > Cypriniformes > Danionidae > Danio > Danio kyathit. The sequence goes on along the minus strand of LR812530.1, from coordinate 4,089,958 downwards.
GCATGTTCATTGCATAAGGAAGTGCTGAAATACTTAGACATGCTGTTTTAAAGAGTGACCAGGTGAGAGTGATGGAGGTAAAGTTGGTTTTATATTTGGATATTCAGACATTCTCCTTAATATAATTTCAGAAAAGTATTCTTTGCAAATTCTAAATAGGGAAATCACATTAGCAGCCAATGACTATCAAAGTACAACATTGTTTACAGTTGATTGGATAGTGTTAATAATGTTTTGAAGTCATACTTGCATGCTAATTCCAATAGAATATTCAAAGTAACATGGTAAACAATATGGAGACTTCTAAATGAACGAATGTGTGAATATAAAACCAACTTTACCTCTATGTGAGAGTGTTGACACAGTGTATTCCTACTGTATTTTCTTTGTTTTGGAAAACACTGCTTTGGCATTCCGTTACTTTGTCCACAAGAGTTGCTACTTTGGTGATTTCAGGACATTTATAGCTTTTATCATGTGAAGTCTGAACAGGTTTTCTAATAAATGTGTAAAGATGTCATTTTAATCTTGTATATGTCATGCATTTATGTCTCGTAAATGCATGGTCACAGGAATTAAAGCAGATTTTGTCACTTTATATTTCTCAGGGATTATATCTATGGGTGGATAGAGGTAAAGTTGGTTTTATATTCGCATATTCAGACATATTCTGCTTAATAATATAATTTCAGAAAAGTATTCTTTGCAAATTCTAAATAGGGAAATCATATTAGCAGCCAATGACTATCAAAGTACAACATTGTTTACAGTCAGTTAGATAGTGTTAATGTTGTTTTGAAGTCATACTTGCATGCTAATTCCGATCAAATATTCAAAGTAACATGGTAAACAATATAGAGACTTCTAAATAAAGGAATGTGCAAAATATAAAACCAACTTTACCTCGATTATGGGTGGATGTTATCTTAAAGCTTAGTTTAATTTAGTGCAGGACATAAATGGTTGTATGATTTAACCCTTGTGTGCTGTATTGAGGCAAAGTTGGTTTTATATTCACACATTCATTCAGTGGCAACGCGTGACGGGGTCCCTATATTGTTTACCACACTACTTTGAACATTCGGTCTGAAATCGCATGTTAAGAATAACTTGAATGACATTAGCACTAGGGCTGGGCGATGTGGCAAAAATGCTATCTCGAATTATTTTTCATATTGAACGATATCGATATAAGTTGTTAATGCTTCTAGATTTGAAAGAGTATCCCAACAATGACTGAAGCCACAGAAATTAGAGGGTCCATTAAATGGCAAAACCTATTTTTGGCTGATAAATATTCGGTGGCTGAAAATTCAGTACATCTCTAAAATCAACTCACTTTAGGTTCTCATTGTTGCACATTTCTGCTGTGTGATTGGCTTTTAGATCAATGAAGAGTAAAAAGTCCAAAGCTTATTGTTTTTGACAAATTTTATCGTGATTCGATTTAATATTGTTTATTGGCGCAGCCCTAATTAGCACTATTTAATTGACCGTGAACAATGTACCTTGATAGTCGTTGGCTGTTACTATGATTTCCCTATTTAGTATTGCAAAGAATATTTTTCTGAAATTATATTAAGGAGAAAATCTGAATACAAATATAAAACCAACTTTACCCCTATGTGTGCTGTTGAGGATGTTTTCATCCACTCCTGGGCTGTTTTTGAGTCTTAATTTGCCAACAACTTTCTTTGTGTTTGAGCTAATGGAATGATTTTTGTGACATCTTAAGGCCGATTGATACTTCTGCGTCAAACGCACACGTATGCTACGGCGCAGCCTACGCGTGGACGCATAGCCCCTCGTCGTGGCCGTCGGCGACGTTGATGCGCACCTCTCAAAAAATGTAACGGGTAGCGCAAGCCCTGTGATTGGTCTGCTTGGTAGCGCTGACGAGTGTGGGTGGAGGTGAGAGCCGCGCGCCCGAAGTAGCGAGTGTTTACAAGTGTGGAGTCCCGTGAAGGAGCTCCGGATGGAGACTGTTGTTTTGTGTTTACCTTATGATTAAAGCTGTTGCGCGTCTGACGGTTCCCGCCTCAAAATCAGCGAATTTGAGCCACTTGTACATTAAGGAAGTGCTCAGACAAAACAAAACACCAGTGAAGAAACTCGACATAAACACCCACTGCCAGCTAACGTTTCAGAAGTGTATTGCAGAGAAACAGAAACAGCGCGCACAAGTATAAATGCACTGCTACGCGCGAGGCTTGCGCCGTGGGTTACGCCGATCACTTGACGCAGAAGTGTAAACCAGGCTTTATTTTGACACACATTTTTCAAAAACTTGACAATACAGTCTGGGTAAATTTGCTATCCTTTCGTCATGTTGGTGGCTGTTTTTGCCTCATTGACTTTCATTATAACCACATTCTTTGATAGCTAAGCCATAACACCATATCATTATTCTTTTTTGATTATTGGTGGTTTTCCCTGTTGGTTTACAATTTTTACTGTTGATCATTCAGAAGATTTCAGCGTAAAATCACAAATGCAATCAGCACCTCCACTTCAAACAACCACAGGGTTATGTCAAAAGTATTTTTCTGGTTTTATTATTAAGGAGCGCTGTGAGCAAAATGGCCGCTACAGTATGTTTATGTTTGCTGTTAGGTATCATTTCAGAATGTGGGTTATTGAATGTCAGATGATGTCAAAATTGGGGAGTTTTTGATCTGTGTTTGATGCGTCGTCTTTGACAACTGAGGTCTTACAGTGTGATGTGGGGATTGTCACACACCTCCAAGACTTGGTGTTAAAGTAGATGACAGAAAAGGTAAATGTAAAGTTTGTAAAACCACTATCAGATGTAGGCCTGTCATGATATCTATTTATCATCAGACGATATATTGCATCAAAATATATTGCGCTAAACAATATTGTTGTCATTTTAAGACACATTATAGCACATTATATATTGGCAATATAATAGCATCACAATGCAAGTACACACCCCCAAGAACACATACTATTTTATTCTTAAGAATATTTAATTTAAATTATAAATGAATGATAAAATCAATTTGAAAATGCATATCCTAAATCAATAATAAATGTTAACAAAAGGTAAAAAGTAACAGGCTGCCATATCTGCTAACAGATCTATTTTCAGTCATCAGAGACCCACATGAAAATATACTAAAGTAATTTATAGTAAATACTATAGTGTTTTTTTAACCATACTGACACTGACATCTCCAATAGAGATAGAGATGTTGCACAATCAGCTAAAATGATGCTAGAATTGGTCTTTATGTACGGGTGACGTATATTGCATCATCAAAAATGACTGAGGTCATGTCCATGCAATAAGTTGTTATATTGATATTGTGACAGGCCTAATCAAATGTAGAAGACTGAGGTAAATTATTCATTGATGTTGTCATAGTGACAGACAAAATAATATTCAAGCAATAAATGAGTTATTATTTGAGCACAACAGTGGCTGTTTTTTTGTTTTTGTTTTTATTTAGAGTCATTGAGTGAAAGTAAGGGAATTTGATATTTGACTTAGAGTTGGAGCTCTGTTGTTTGTTCTCTGCTTGCCTTTTTTGTTTCCGCCTTACAAGAATAACTTTGTGGTATATTGTTGAATCAAAACAGGAGACTGAAGTGATGTTTGTGTCTTTTATGTGTTATAGACGGGAATTTCAGTAACTAATTGTTAGTAGGGCAGCCAGAAATTTTAATTCTGACAATTTACTGTTCTTTCACTTTAAAAATCTGTTTGAGTTTCTTCTGTTGAACACAAAAGAAGATATTTTAAAGAATACTGGTTGCTGGCATCAATTGACTGCCATAGGGGAAAATCGGACTATGGAAGTCAATAATCCTTTAATAAAAATATGATACAACTTCAAAATATGTTTTCTTTTAAACAGAAGAAAAACTCAAAGGTTTAAAACCACATGAGGGAGAATAAATAAGGTACTTTTAATTTTTGGATGAACTATCCATAACTAATATCTCTACCAGGGGCATTGCTAGACATTAAGCTCTACTGGGACATGCCCCATCCAAAAAAAAAAAAAAAAAATGTGTATATATATATATATATATATATATATATATATATATATATATATATATATATATATATATATATATATATATATATATATATATATATATATATATATATACATACACACACACAGTTGAATTCAGAATTATTAGGCCCCCTGAATTATTAGCACCCCTGTTTATTTTTTTCCCCCAATTTTTGTTTAACAGAGATTTTCTCAACACATTTCTAAACATAGTAGTTTTAGTAAATCTTTTCTAATAACTGATTTATTTTATCTTTGCCATGATGACAGTAAATAATATTTTACTAGATATTTTTCAAGACACTATACAGCTTAAAGTGACATTTAAAGCCTTAACTAGGTTAACAAGGCAGGTTAGGGTAATTAGGCAAGTTATTGTATAATGATGGTTTGTTCTGTAGACTATCGAAAAAAAAAATAGCTAAAAGGGGCTAATAATATTGACCTTAAAATGGCTTTCAAAAAATTTTAAACTGCTTCTATTCTAGCCGAAATAAAACAAATAAGACTTTCTCCAGAAGAAAAACTTTATCAGACATACTGTGAAAATTTCCTTGCTCTGTTAAACATCATTTGGGAAAAATTAAAAAAAGAAAAAAAATCAAAAAGGGGGCTAATAATTCTGACTTCAACTGTATATTTTATAATTAAATAAATAATAGTATTGTTATTATACAAATATTATTATTCTAATTAAGTAACAGAAATTAATCCTAAATGTAACTAGAAAACAATGTAAAAACACAACTGGAGTGATATGCTAAGATCATTTAAAGAAATCTTTTCCATGAATAATAATGTCATTTGAATGAAATTGTATAGACAATTCTATAGGATACAAAAAAGATGTTTTATAGAATTCTGTCTTAAGAATTAAGTTTTACCTCGCTAATTCGTCATCCTTCCTTTTTGCTTCATACAAAATAATCTCTTAGAAGGCTTGCTTAGTAAGATCACCATCATATTATTTAAGCTTTAGTTTTGTCGACTTGCAAAACCCACTGCGTGTCGTCACCTTCGCATAAAAGGCTGTTATGCCGGTTTCACAACGCATAAGCAAGTACATTTTTTTGCCGTGCATGTTAACAACCGGGACTCGCACCGGGAGAAGAGCAGCATGTCTGGGTCCTGCAGGAGCAGTGTATGAGGCATGCAGGTGGTTTTCTGTGCACATGCAGAGATGCGTTAGTTTGCTTTTTGATTAAAGTACATTGCATTCACCAGCGTTGGTTTGGATGCACATAGAGAATAACGAATTAATAAACACACCTGCATATAAAGTAAATCGTATCTCAAAGCATTTACTGGGGCACTGGCGATTTTTACTGGGGCACGTGCCCCTGTAAATTGGGTCTAGCGACGTCCCTGATCTCTACCAAAATATATATTGGTGAAATGCATCTCAATAATCGTGTCTTTACGTGTTGGTTTGAGTTCTCCTTAACCCTCCTGCCAGAATGTCCTTCCTCCAGCGGAAAGCCCAACCTCAGTGACGTCATCTTGATTAACTTAGCCTATGTTTCAGAGGTGGATATTATTAATGACCGCACGGAGACTCCTCCTCCTCTAGCATCCTTGAATATTAGCAAGGTAAGAACACACTTTTTCAATCTACTTGTAAGAATATCCGCTCAAGTCGTGACGTATGAAATACTATGACTGTTTAATGTGAAATAATATGACTGTTTTCGGGTCCAAGCCGCTACTCACTAAAATCCAGAAAATATTCGTTTATGACCACTATTTAGTGCATTATATATAAATATCATTGAGTACACAACAGTCTCTGGACTTGCTGCATCACAGACACTAATATCTGAACATTTATTAAGAAATTAATCACTTTCTGGCCGTCTGATATTAGCCATAGATGTATATATTGTGATCGGGATTTTCGAAAGTATTACGTCGCTTTGGAAATGTTTGTTATTACCATTTGTTGAGCCTCCCCATATAGTTTGATAGAGCGTTTTGACCTGGAAGCCTCTTCTTGTGACTTCACACTTAACAAGCAGATAGTGCGAGTGCTACATAGTGTTGTCACAATACTGGAATTCGATACCAATCCATACTTGAATTTAAAAAACGTCAATTTCCTGCTAACATTTGAGCGCTGTTGAGCACGTTCTTAAACAGCGCTGATTTGCCATTGTGTTCACATGCTCAACAGAAAAGACTTTGATTGGCCGTAAAGGTCGTCAGTTCACCGAACTCCCCACTGTTTACTGAGTGTAACCACAGATATAGGGATATTTAAAAATTGATAAAATACTGCAATCTTATGTCATTACACTGTAGTGCAAGTTAATACCTTAAATCCAGTGATGTCCCACATTAACATGGATGCTGTTGGTTTTACTAGTATATGCATGGTCATTGTTGGTGATATGTTGTCTGAAAAGACTTATCAGGATTGTTGTGGAACAGTGCCGTTTCTGTTTTCTCCATCAGTGGTTTTCAGTGTCAAAGATTCTCACAATCTCACTTTAAACCAGTTTAGATCAAACCATTTGAAGTTTGTGTGTCTAGCGTTAAATGTTATTATAAGCAACAGAAATGCTAATGCTTATCAATTGACAGTGGCTCTAGTTTGACCCAAGAATATTGAGTTGAACTGACAAGAAAGGTGACCTTTTTTATTTTAGACCACTGTACAAGTTATGTAACATTTTCTAAATAAAAAGTGAAACTAATTTAATCGGTCCAATTAAAATGCATGCAGAGCTTTGGTTTATATGCTCATAATCAAGCTTTTCTGCTGTACACTCAATTCACCATTAGAATGCACTGACATGTAACACAAAATAAGACAAGATGGAGTTGATGCCTGTCTGACTCTTATATTGATGATTTTTTTTATTTATTTATTTTTTTCACAGCTTGCCAATCGGGCGAGGACGGAAAAGGAAGACAAGTTGTCCCAAGCCTATGCAATCAGTGCTGGGGTGTCAATTGAGGGCCAGCAGTTATTCCAGACTATACACAAAACGTAAGACTTGATGACTTGGTGAAATTTTATGAAACTAAATGCTAGAAATGCTGTGTTTATTTACCGCATAAGTGACAATTAATTGTTCCAAGTAGAGCTGTGATGAAAAACCGTTTGAGAAATCGACTCCGCATCAATTTCAAAGTGCATCAGTAATTCTCTTTTGAATTAATTCTGAGCTTAGTGTTTAACAGCAGATGCTCCTGTATGCAACAGCCCCCGTCCCATGATATGATGGACACTGAATGTGCTGCACATTTGCCATGAATGCATGGAATTCACCTCAAATGTGTCGTCTGCGTTTGGTGGGAACCCAGCCTTGTTGGCCAATCACAAAGGAGAAAACAGCACACATGATGACATTACATGAGACAACTTCGATTTTAATGACCACACTATAACCAGAGTTTCTGAAAATCTTCACCCTGGCCAGAGTTTTCAGAAAGTTTTGTTTGTCACCTGTTAAGCTCTAGCCTAGAGCGCCACCTAGCTGTTAAGCTCTAGCCTAGAGCGCCGCCTAGCCGTTAAGCTCTAGCCTAGAGGGCCGACTAGCCGTTAACCTCTAGCCTAGATCGCCGCCTAGCCGTTAAGCTCTAGCCTAGAGCGCCGCCTAGCCGTTAAGCGCTAGCCTAGGGCGCCGCTGGAGCCGTTAAGCTCCAGCCTAGGGCGCCGCCTAGCCGTTAAGCTCCAGCCTAGGGCGCCGCCTAGCCGTTAAGCTCCAGCCTAGGGCGCCGCCTAGCCGTTAAGCTCCAGCCTAGGGCGCCGCCTAGCCGTTAAGCTCCAGCCTAGGGCGCCGCCTAGCCGTTAAGCTCCAGCCTAGGGCGCCGCCTTGCCGTTAAGCTCCAGCCTAGGGCGCCGCCTAGCCGTTAAGCTCCAGCCTAGGGCGCCGCCTAGCCGTTAAGCTCCAGCCTAGGGCGCCGCCTAGCCGTTAAGCTCCAGCCTAGGGCGCCGCCTAGCCGTTAAGCTCCAGCCTAGGGCGCCGCCTAGCCGTTAAGCTCCAGCCTAGGGCGCCGCCTAGCCGTTAAGCTCCAGCCTAGGGCGCCGCCTAGCCGTTAAGCTCCAGCCTAGGGCGCCGCCTTGCCGTTAAGCTCCAGCCTAGGGCGCCGCCTAGCCGTTAAGCTCCAGCCTAGGGCGCCGCCTAGCCGTTAAGCTCCAGCCTAGGGCGCCGCCTAGCCGTTAAGCTCCAGCCTAGGGCGCCGCCTAGCCGTTAAGCTCCAGCCTAGGGCGCCGCCTAGCCGTTAAGCTCCAGCCTAGGGCGCCGCCTAGCCGTTAAGCTCCAGCCTAGGGCGCCGCCTAGCCGTTAAGCTCCAGCCTAGGGCGCCGCCTAGCCGTTAAGCTCCAGCCTAGGGCGCCGCCTAGCCGTTAAGCTCCAGCCTAGGGCGCCGCCTAGCCGTTAAGCTCCAGCCTAGGGCGCCGCCTAGCCGTTAAGCTCCAGCCTAGGGCGCCGCCTAGCCGTTAAGCTCTAGCTTAGGGCGCCGCCTAGCCGTTAAGCTCTAGCCTAGGGCGCCGCCTAGCCGTTAAGCTCTAGCCTAGGGCGCCGCCTAGCCGTTAAGCTCTAGCCTAGGGCGCCGCCTAGCCGTTAAACACTAGCCTAGGGCGCCGCCTAGCCGTTAAGCTCTAGCCTAGGGCGCCGCCTAGCCGTTAAGCTCTAGCCTAGGGCGCCGCCTAGCCGTTAAGCTCTAGCCTAGAGCGCCGCCTAGCCGTTAAGCTCTAGCCTAGGGCGCTGCCTAGCCGTTAAACACTGACCTAGGGCGGGGTCTAGCCGTTAAACACCAGCCTGGAGCGCCATCTAGCTGTTTAACTCCAGACTGGGGTGCCATCTAGCCGTTAAATTCCAGACTGGGGCACCGCCTAGCCGTTAAACACCAGCCTGGAGCACCGCCTAGCCGTTAAACACCAGCCTGGAGCACCGCCTAGCCTTTAAACACTAGCCGTTAAGCTCTAGCCTGGAGCGTCGCCTAGCCGTTAAGCTCTAGCCTGGAGCATTGCCTAGCCGTTAAACTCTAGCCTAGGACACGGTCTGCCGTTAAACACTAGCCTGGAGAGCTGCCTAGCCGCTAAACATTAGCCTGGAGCGCCACCTAGCTGTTAAGCTCTAGCCTAGGGCGCCGTCTAGCCGATAAGCACTAACCTGGAGCGCCGCCTAGCCGTTAAACACTAGCCTGGAGCGCCGCCTAGCCGTTAAACACTAGCCTGGAGCGCCGCCTAGCCGTTAAACACTAGCCTGGAGCGCCGCCTAGCCGTTAAACACTAGCCTGGAGCGCCGCCTAGCCGTTAAACACTAGCCTGGAGCGCCGCCTAGCCGTTAAACACTAGCCTGGAGCGCCGCCTAGCCGTTAAACACTAGCCTGGAGCGCCGCCTAGCCGTTAAACACTAGCCTGGAGCGCCGCCTAGCCGTTAAACACTAGCCTGGAGCGCCGCCTAGCCGTTAAACACTAGCCTGGAGCGCCGCCTAGCCGTTAAACACTAGCCTGGAGCGCCGCCTAGCTGTTAAACACTAGCCCAGAGTGCTCCCCCCTGAAGAAAAACAGCTCAGAATCAACTCAAGAGAAACTAGTGAGACATTTTGTAAACCGCAGAATCGATGTCTCAAACTTTTTCTCTTCACAGCTCTAGTCCCCCACCCCCCCTCCACACTTATTTTTACCCATAAATGGATAGTTTATACAACACTTTTGGCTTAAGTTTAAGAAACCGAGATGAAGACTGCAGTAAAATCTGATGTCTAGAAGTTGTTTTCTGCTTCGTTTGACTCTCGTCCCCCATTGAGGGGTCTGTCATGATGATTGAATTAAAACTCCAGGTGATTTCAGTGAACACAAGCATCTACTGAGAATACTTGTTTAATCCCATTAAAGGATACAGCTCTCAGCCGGCGTGCTCCTCTTGAGTTTGTTGTTTGATCTCTTTGTTTTCCAGCATCAAAGACTGTAAATGGCAGGAGAAGAACATCATTGTGATGGATGACGTTGTAATCTCACCACCGTACCAGGTGGAGAACTGCAAAGGCAAAGAGGGAAGTGCTCTAAGTCATATACGCAAAATTGTGAGTATCACGCAATTTATTCGCTTGGTATTTCAGTAGTGTAAAGATGTCTATACTAGCCTTTTTAAGTTTTGTCTTAAGTCAGATGTGTAAGATTTTATCGTAATATCAATGCTTGAATGAAAGAAACTGTAATGAAATTCACACCGCAGTGCCTTGATTTGATCTACACGTGCTTTATCATGACAACATGCATTCTTATCTCTGTAAAATTGTAATTTACATGCAAGATGTTGCTTCCCGGGTTGGAAAATTGCAATAAAACACGTTCATATTCTAAATTGTGGCTTTACATATATAATGCTGATTTATACTTCTGCATTAAGTGATCTGCGTGACCCATGGTGCCTTGGGCGTAGCCGTCCATTTTATACTTCTGCGTTCTGTTGGACCAGGGGAGGCCAAGTCGGAGCACTCACTCTGGTCCCCCGGGCTTTGCGCTGGTTGGGGAAATTCCAAATTGAACCAAATCAATCGATTACAATTGGCTTAAGTAGGGCTGGACGGTATGGCAAAAATTTATATCACAATACATTTCTTAATTTCGGTCGATACGATATAATTCTGATATCGATATGAACAATATTAAAAAGCCAGGAAAAAACTGGCAAGAACGCACAGGATGGATGTCTGTACCTACAAATGTCTGCAAAGTGAATTTACAAAGTCTATAATAACATCCAGGCTTAAAAAAATCCATAACTTAAAAAAAATAAATAAATAAAAAATAACAGTACAAAAAAAATTAACATTCACTTTTTATTTGTAGTTGGCCTTTACAAACAAGAAATGTAAAATAAACTATAAAATAAATAAAACTTTCAGACTATATAAATATATAAGCTGAGGGTTCTATCTGTCTATTTATATTTGTGTATAATTACCTAATTAAAGGTTTAACATAAAATATTTCTTATATATTTTATATAGTCTATTTATATCGACTAATATTTTATATTTTATATAACACATTTTCATTATTTAACAGATTTAATACCTCTGTTAATCACATTCTTTCTATTTCATCAGCTTTGCAATAACCTGATTCCTGATAAATATGTTTGTGAATTTTATTCTGTATGTTTGTGTGAGTGCTATATGCCAGCATGCAGCGTAATGCTGCGTTCACACCAGACGCGGAACGCGCGGCAAAAACGCGCTATTCGCGAGTAAATAGACGTGTGAACATTTGAGTTTACTCGCTTCATTCGCGCGTCAAACTCCGCTTCATTCGCGCGTCAAATTCACTTCAGAACAGACGCGGATTTGCGTCATGGGCAGGGCTTCTGTCTGCTCAGTGAATGTAGCTTCGTTGCTAAATGGCTAACATGGATTTTATTGATAAAATACCTGTGTTTATGTGCTTTATGAGGCTGTAAAACAGCGTCGATACATTTGGAGCAGTGTCTGAGTCCACTAGATACTTTCAGAGGTGCACCCAGCGCTGCGAGCTCATAAACTCTCCCAGAAACTTAACCTGGATGACTGGGGCTTCCAGCGGTGCTTCTGACTGAGCCAAGCCCAGTTTGATGAACTGTTGTCGGTGTCGGCTGGAGGATTTCCCCCGGACACCAACAACAGGGGCTACGTCACAATCATGCTCCCACAAGAGCAAGCTCCTGATTGGTTAACGCGGCGCGAATGTCCGCAGAAGTTCAGATATTTGAACTCGAGCGATTTGCGCGTCAAACGCTCAATTCGCGCGTATCGCGCCATTCGCGCCGCGCCATTCGTGTCATTCGCGCCGCGCCATACGCGCGTATCGCGCCGCAGGATGCCTATTCGCGCGTTTGCATTGACTTAACATGTAAATCACGCTTCTTCCGCGTCTGGTGTGAACGCAGCATAAGTGTTAATTTGGGTGTTTATGCGAGGATCGATTTTCGAAGTTTATATGTATATGCGCAAGTTTCAAACATGTTTTGAACATTCAATAGTATAGGTGTATATGCACGTCACGTGTTCTATGTATGCGTTGATAATCGAAGTATGATTTCAATCCTACACGGCGCCTCATAGCATCTGTGTTTGCTTCGTTGCCTTCTCTTCTGACGCCGCTGGTTTCGATGTCAAGGAGGTTGGCTTAAACTTTTATGATCCCTCATCTTCTCACTCTCAGTATGTTTCATTGGGTGGAACAGATTTGATGTGTTCCCGCTGCTAGTCAGCACCACTCGGCACATTTTGCAGAGCACCGAAACTATACGTTTATCGGAACTTAAAAAGCCGAACCACTTCTACACCACTGCGTTAGTCTTTCCTCTCTTATCAACTATTTCGTCTGCATTCTTACTTGTGGATGCTTGTTCATTCATATCTGTATTAAGGGCACTCATTTTGTAGCTAAAACTTTCTGCGACGGTCACCGAGCTTAACCTGAGTGCTGGCAGCGCGTGTCTGTGATGTACGTCGTCACGCAAGTGACATCAAGCTCTTTCTGACGGCTGAGAACTGAACGTCATTTAGCGACAAATGATAATATATAAGATATTATACCTATAATAAAAAATATATATGTATGCAAATTTATATCGAAATACCGGAAATGGCTTTAAAAATCATATCACCGTTATTGAAAAAAAAATCTACCGCAATATATATTGATATCAAATTATTGTCCAGCCCTAGGCTTAAGATTGGCAAGCAAAATTCGGGACATTGCAACCTGCAGAACCTGGGAACAACAACAAAAAAACTTCTGCGTTATGTTTGTGTTGCTCTGTAACACTTCCTAAACGCTAGCTGGCAGTAGGCTTTTATGTTCCTCTGTGTCGAGTTTCTTTGCGGGTGTTTTGTTTTTTCTGGACGCTACCTTTAATGTACAATTGGCTAAAACTCGCTCATTCTGTGGCGGGAACCGGTGGACGTGCAACAACATAAACCAGGGGTGCTCAACCCTGTTCCTGGAGATCTGCCTTCCTGCAGAGTTTAGCTCCAACCCTTATCAAACGCAACTAAACCAACTAAATAGGATCTGAAGGAGCACTCGGTAATTAAAGACAGGTGTGTTTGATCAAGGTTGCAGGTGTGCTCTGCAGGAAGGTAGATCTCCAGGAACAAGGTTGAGCACCCCTGACATAAACCATAAGGTCAACACAAAACAAAAGTATCCATCTGGAGCTCCTTCATGCGACTCGACACTTGTAAACACTGGCTCCATCGGGCTCTCGGCTATCAGCACTGCCCACACTCGTCACCACTACCAAGCCGACCAATTACTGAGCTTGTGCTATGCGTCGTTGTGATGTGTAGTTACAATTTTTTGAGAGGTCGTGTGAAGGCTGCGCTGCACTGTGGGGGAATGCATCTAAACAGCAATTTATTGATATAATTTCTATGGCAATACTATATAGACCCTTTTCACAATGACGTCACTTCACTTCCCCCTATCGACAATGCAGTGTATCTTTAGTTCCGGTTTACCTTTGAATGAATAGGAGACTTCTCTGTAAAATTTACAAATAAAATATTAACATTGCACGATCTGATTTAAGACTATTATTGGTGTTGGGCATGTGTCCAATTGTTTCTCTTTCAATACTAAACTGCTATTTTATTAAGTTATTAAGAATAGAAGTAAACTATTGTATATTAGGGGTGTCAAAATTAATCGTTTCTTCGGTGCACCACGATGCAGATGGGGACAATTCGATATCGGTTCAGTAATAGATCATAACCGGTTATTGCGCACTGACGTCATTTATCCCCTATGCGCGATGTCACGGTAGAATACTATGGCTAAGGAGGCGAGGGTGAGTAAATAAAACACTCCTACTACTTAAAAAGCAGATAATTGTGCACATGTGAGTGTGCTGGACAGTCTTTCACTGACACTGAGGATTGGTAAAGCATGAGCCGCTATTTCACTACTAGGGAGAAATGCTGTAAAACTCTCTCTCTCTCGCTCTCTCTCTCTCTCTCTCTCTCTCTCTCTCTCAATTCAATAGTTGCTTTATTGGCATGACAAATGTTACAAATGTATTGCCAAAGCAGTTCTAAAGTTTACATAAAAAGTAATATGCATAATAATAACAAAACAGTAAACACAGTAAATAGTAGTAGTAAAAAAAAAAAAAGATTTTATATATATAATTGAATAAAATATCAACAATACATCATATTATTCAATCTATCACATTATTATTCAGTATATCACAGTTTTATTATTCAACATATTATATTATTATTTGACATATCATATTATTCATACAAATCAATACAAAAATAATAATAGATCAGAATAAACTGTCCATTTAACAACCAACATTTTGGGATAAAACAAAAACTCTCTCTCTCTCTCTCTCGCTCTCTCGCTCTCTCTCACACACACACACACACACACACACACTTTTTGCATTTGTCCCGTTGGCATGTTCGTGAGGTAAATTTTCCTCTCCTCTCGACTTTAAAGCGATACATGTGGATCCAGACACAAGCGTGCCTGTGGTGCGAGTTTATTGTATTTATTCTAAATATTCTAAATACTTATTCTGATAACCGTGTATTATGCGCATATAGACTGACCCGCGGCCGTTTTTCCGGCGTGACTCATGGATGAACAGCACTATTGTTTCTAAAGCCAAGCGCAGCCCTTTCTGTTGAGTGGGTGAAGTTAATGACCAATCATAGGGGTGTAAGAACTTACCAGTGCTCAAAAAGCAAGTGAGATAATATTTACATTAGTTTATTTGTTATGAGTGCTTGTGCTGTCTTCTGTGCATGTATTGGAGTTTTCATTTTTTTTTTGAGCAGGTAAAATAAAAGGTGCAGTTCATATATCTGACTGCTTGTATTAAAGGACAACATTGTATTACAAGTAATATATAAATATAAACATATTTATAGATTTTAATACAATTTTTTTTCTTGTGTTGTAAAGAAAAAATTGTGTATGGAAAGCATCGTCAATGCACCGTGATGCACCAAGATATCGAATTGAACCTAATCAATGGCATGATAATTGTAACCGAACCGTGAGACTAGTGTAGGTTCACACCCCTATTATATTTCAAGCGAAGTATGTGTTTGCAACTTTTTCACTTCAGTTTATTTCCTCTATAATGGATTTATTTTTACTTTAATGCTGCTCTGAATATAAATTTATGTTATATGTGAGTGATCCAGCAGGAGTAAAATTCTTTATTAAATCTTCTTGTATTACCTCACCTGGTATGTCTATAAATGCAACCAGTTTCCTCATTTTACTATTTACTGATCTATTAATGTTTTGTTCAGTCTCTCCATTTGAATGAATAAATGTTGTCCTACTGGATTTAATTTGACATCTGTACTACCTTTTAAATAATAATGTTACAAATAAATTTATAATCTAATAGTACTGAAACATCCGCGTTAAATATCTGAACTTCCCATCAGTTCTGTGCATCTAACTTCAGAAGCAGCCTTGCACACATATTTTACTTAAGACTGCTGTCTTGTGGGCTGTTGTGTTAGAATTTGAGGGTGTGTAGGTGGTATTGGTAGATGATAGTGTTCATGTATCCTCTAAATACAGGTTTCAAAAAATGAATCGCTGAGTTTTTATTATACAATATTTATTGTTGATTATGAGTCTTGCACCTAACAAATATTTTTTATTTACAAAAAAAAACTAAAACTGAAACTAATAAAAACTGAACTAAAACTAAATCTCAAAACATAGAAACTACTAAAAACAATTAAATCTGCCTCTAAAAACTAATTAAAACTGACTGAATTTGAAAACAAAAAGTCAAAACGAAATAGAAACTAAAACCAAAAATCCAAAACTATTATAACCTTGGTTTGTTAGTGTTTAATGTAGGGATGCACCGATCCCGATACTTGGATCGGATATCGGTTCGATATCGCATATTTTTGCTGGATCGGGTATCGGCCAGCTGGTACCGATCCAAATCCGATCTTGCCCGTGCACTATATTCTGTGTTTATAAGCCAACTAATCCATAAAACCATAAGGCTCTAGAACGTTGTCATATAGGCCCACTATATCCCAAATGTTCTGAAGCGATTCCACAGTTTAATGTGAAGTACAGATGAATATTTAAGTGTCTAAATTCATGTTCAGTTCAGAGCTTTTCCATTCCAAAAACGCGAGGCCCACCGCACTGCCTTTATTGATGACAAGAGAATGAGCGCGGTGCCCTTTTTTATGTCACTAGGAAATCACTGAATCAGCTGAGCCATATTGTGAGCGAGTGTTCCTGTCAGTAATTGTAATTTTTGCATTATGATAAATCAAGATTTGTAAAGTCATACAGCTTTAAATGACTTGAAACAGCAACCACAAGTCTCTCCTCCATCATTAAAAGCTGGCCATAGTAGTCTTGACAACACAAACACTGCTGTCACCTCAAAGAAAACCCCGCCTCTGCTTTCATTTGATTGAAGAATGTAAAAGACAGGACTGGGGTAACATGTTTTTTCCGCTCGAGCGCACATAGCAGGGCAATAGCAAACTGTTAGTAAACCATTTAAAAGATGCACCTCTCAGTCTCGACGCAAAAAACGTTTGGGACAAAAAAAAAAAAACGGCACAGTATCGGGATCGAATCGGTATCGATCGATATTCAGAATTTTGGTATCGAGATCGGATCGGTTCCAAAAAAAATGGTATCGGTGCATCCCTAGTTTAATGTTTGTTGTTAATGTGAGTTTGAATGCCATTTTCCGTGACGTTTATTGCCATACTACTAAAAAGCAGCAGCAGATAGTTCACCTCAGATCTTGAAAATAAAATAAACTGTTTGAAATTGAACTGGGAAATAACGCAAACCAGCACATATCAGTGGTTCAGTATGTACATTTAATAATTTTAAAGAGGTTTAATATGTATTATTTTCATTGGAGTGCACTGAGTGCGCTATTGTGCTTCTGAATGGCTGTATTTAAATTTCTGTCATGTTTCAACTGGTGCAAACAAATTGCTTATCACTGCAAATCTCGTCACGTAGCATGTTGTTGGGACACAGGTTTTAAATGCAACCTGCTTACTAGGGATGGGCGATATGGCCTAAAATCCATATTGCGATATACATTGCAGCCTCTTGCGATAACGATATATATTGCGCTATATAAATTATAATAGAACCATTTCAGAACAGGTTACAGAGACCCTTAGGAAAGCCAAACTGCTATTTTTTTTTAAGAAATAAAGAAACGTTGCATGTCATTTTGAGAACATTTATTGTGCAAAAGCAAAACTGTAATTAAACAACACAATGTTGCAGATAAATAAACTAAATGTAGTGCCTTTTAGAAAGAAAGACTTTTCTTTTAAGTCCTTGGTTCCTAAATGCCAAGTTACAGAGAACAAAAAAACTGGTGTCTTTATAGTTAAGGAACTTACACTGTACTGAAATTACTTCCAGTATTAAATTAGTCAAATAAAATTGTGTATTGCAGATACTTTAAATAAAAACATATTTTTACCTGCAGCCTAAGGTAACACATTTGATTTTAAACATTTTGTTCTCCTAATGAAATTAAAACTGGTGTCTTGATCTGCTCTTTCTCTCTCTCTCCCTCTCTCTCTGTCTGCTGTAGTGATGGTGCTGCTGAGAGATTGAGATGCACCAGACAAAGTTTGCTTATAAAGTAATGCAAAAATGAATACAATTAATATCGAAAGCGAAAGCAGATTCTTGGACATGTCCGGGGAAAATGTATTGTCACCCCAAATAATGAGCTGGATCAGTCTATTTAGTCTTCGCGCACTTCTGTATCCAGCGCGTCTCTGTGGGTCTGCATTCAGAGCATGTGAGTCTGTGGCAGAGTGTTCTCAGTTTCTCGCGAACACAGAACCGGGCCGCCCGGGTAAAATCTGTGTGGGAATCTGTGTGACAAGCCACGATATGCCATGCATGCTTAGTGCTGTTGTTGAGAGCTCAGCATGTGCTACAGTCACAATAGATTTCCAACGTAATACACCATACGTTAGTGTGAAGAGCATGTTGTTTTACAGTGGCCGAGTGAATTAAGTTATCAATCGAGCTTATTATTTTTTGTCGCAAATGCGAGCGAAATGGTCGCACTGTTGTTTATTCAAGATGATGCGTTGCAGCCGGCTGCAGCTCGTTGCTCTTAATTTCGCGGGTAGATTGCGTCATCAAACATGCATTATCGCGATAGTGCAATAGAATTAGAATCTCTATCGTAGGCCAATTTTGTATCATTTATATCGCATATCGTTTATATCGCCCATTACTACTGCCTACCTAATGTTTACTTTCATAATATTTATATTATTTGCTAATTAACCATCTCATGTGGAACTCTGAATCTGCGTCTCATTTCGGAGGCTGCTACTGTCCACCAGAGGTCGCGTTTTGGTCAAGGGCACATACTTTGAGAGCCTTAATGACTGAATGAATGAAATATGCTGTTTTCCACCAAGGCGACCCAGGGTGCTGAAATATAATTGGCTAAACTGGCATTGCACAAGCACATTTTCAAAGCAGAATATCTGACTTCAGCATTGTTTTTCAGATAGACAAGAATGTTCACTTAGCATGTTTCTAAAATATCTGCAAACAGATTACGGTATTTTTGTGCTTTTAGAAAAGTCAAAATCTTACAGCACCTTTAAGTGTTATATGGATCGCTCACTGTGTCTGTCTGTCTCTGTCTGTGCAGGTTGAGAAACATTTTAGAGATGTGGAAAGCCAGAAGACGATGCAGCGTTCACAAGCACAGCAAACACAGAAGGACTCGTCTTTATCCTCCTGAGTGGCGGGTTTGGCTCATTCGGGGAGGGCACCACGGGCATCAAGGGGCTCACAGCTGGTCCAAACCAGCGCTCTTCTCCCCCTCTGCGCCGTCGTCCGAGGGTGGATGCACCAAGGGCCAAGGGTCTGGAAGATCAACAAAAGAAACAAACAAAAAAACATTAAAACAAAAAAAAAAGCAAAATGTTTTAAAGAAAAAAACCTGAGAGTGAAAAAGAGTTCATTCTAAATTAGACTTTATAAAGATAATTTAAAACTCCAATCATCAAACCAACCATAGTTTCTTTGACTAACATACAGTGTCTTATCCCCTCTCTGCCCCTCTTCCTCCTCCTGTGTTTCATCTGAAATAGCGTTTCATATTTTCTTCTCTCGTACATCCCTCCTTCGCCTTCTATTCCATTTTGTCAAAAAAACAAAAAAAATCCAACCAGTCAGAAGCGCTTGTTAGCTTTATTTACTTTGATGCTTTTTTTTTCTTTTCTCTTTTCTTTTCTTTTGGCTGTTTGTTTTACCAGTGTCTGTCTGTTCTGTATTTTAAACAAAATGTGACTTCAGATGCCACATGTTACAAAGGACATTTTCTAAAATAAAAGTAACAAAAATTCTGACTGTAATACTGGACTTTTAGTTGATTTTTGAAAAACTTTGACATCGCATACACACAAAAATGATTTGTGTTTGCATAGTCAGGGGGGTTAAAGAGCCATGAACCACCCCCCACCCCCACCCCACCCTGTCTCAGCAGAGTGTTTTCACACCTCTAGTTTGAAAAAAAGTCAGGAAAGTGGGTGAGTCCAGCTTTGTTTAGGTTGGAATGTCAAGTAGCAAATGAGGGAAGGGTTTGCATGAAAAGGAGAGTTTTGCCCATGCCCATGCTGATGTTTACAGAGGCAACACAGACGCAGGGGAGATAGACAGTGATTTGGAAAGCTGTGTGGAAGTGGAGGATTTTCACTCCATCATTCATTCATTCATTAATTTTCTTGTCGGCTTTGTCCCTTGCGGGGTCGCCACAGCGGAATGAACCGCCAACTTATCCAGCACGATTTACGCAGCGGATGCCCTTCCAGCCGCAACCCATCTTTGGGAACTTCCACACACACATTCACACTCATACACTATGGACAATTTAGCTTACCCAATTCACCTGTACTGCATGTCTTTGGACTGTGGGGGAAACGGGAGCACCCGGAGGAAACCCACGCGAACGCAGGGAGAACATGCAAACTCCACACAGAAACGCCAACTGACCCAGCCCAGCCGAGGTTCGAACCTGCGACCCAGCGACGTTCTTGCTGTGAAGCAACAGCACTACCTACTGCGCCACTGTGTTGCCCTCACTCCATCATTTTGTAGTGATATTACCGTAAACTTAGTAACTACATCATATTGACTAAGGCATGTCTTTAGAAACTGAGAGTACTGCTGACGATACTAAATAACTATGCCATCTGAATAAGCATAAACTAAGAACACTGATCACACACTTACCAAGTCTGTAGAGACAGGACAATCGACACCAACTGGAACTGTGTCTTTTTTTTTTTTTAAAGGAAACTAGCGGCAAATCTGGATTTCACCATTTCCAGATTTAAAAAGCTCTCGGGTAAAAAATGTTCCTTACAAACATACTTTGGCGCGTGTTAGCAGACCACTGTAATCCACGAGCTGTGTTCTCATCGTGGGGAAATGGAAACAAAACCATTGCGGCCCATTTATAAACAACACTGATGACCCATGTCTCCGAACAATTCTTCTACTTATTATAATTACGGTTGGCAACACATGGCGTCTCTCTGAACACTGTAACGGGTAAAAACAGTCTTCGAAACTATATTAATGAATTGCATCTCGTTCACAATAGAGCGCGCTGATTGGTTCGAACCAAGTCTTTCTCAGGAATTAATAAACATATGCGCTGAAAACTCAATGACAACACTTTGTACCGGCCGGTACAGACATCCAGTCTTCATGCTGAGATTTTACACAATGAGTTCATGGCCATGGCGTTGCTCCATGAGAAAAAGAAAAAAAACTATTACAGTCATAATGTAATCATCTAATCGCGATGGTCGTAGAACTATTCCTGACCAGGGATCAGATCAAAATATTAGGAAGGTCATCCACAAACCTTTTTTGCATCTTCAGGAGATGCGAATGACGGCGACTTTCCATTATGAGTAAACATAAATTTTGCTGGAAAGCGCAGCGATCATTTTAACGCCAGCTGTCCATAAATCTCGCGTGATCGGACCAAAAGCTCGGCGCTGCGCAGTCACCCCAGGTCGGGTGTAAATCTGGCTGCCCTTGTACTTCAGAGGGAAATTCTCCCTACTCGGGCAAAGAATTAAATCTTTGTCCCGATCATGATGAACTCTTGCAATGATAGTGCAGGGTCTTTGACCTGCAGTTGGCTTGGGCTGTAGGCCACGGTGTGCCCGATCGATTTTGACGGGCTTTGGGAAGTGTTGGCTTTTAATTAACTCCGTGTTTAAGTCCGAGATGAACCGCGAAGTGGGGGCCTGTTCCTCCCCTTCAGTTATTCCAACAAATTTTAAGTTGAACCTTCGGGATCGGCCTTCCAGGTCATTCAGCTTGGTGCATAATGATTTATTCTCAGCTTGCCTTTCCTGGCACTTCTTTTCAGTTTCTTCGACGTGCCAGTCCACCTCATTCAGTGCATTTTCCGCATCCACTAATTTTAGATTAAAGCCAGCTTGTTCCGACAGCAAATTAGCCATCGCCGCATCCAGTGTATCCGGCCGATCACTCAAAGCGGTCATCTTCTCGTGCCGTGATGTTGCTGATGTTGCTTTTAAACCAGAAAAACAAATTTGCTCGAAATAATGGGAAAACAACCAATTGTGTATATATATATATAGGACTGTCAACATCTCAAAAAATGTTTGTTTTGTGACCTTTTAAATGCTGAAACACTTTGCCCATTTTTTTGCCCGTTTAAAAGCAAAATGGTTTGCTAAAACAGCATTAGTTGAAGTTCCAAGTTGTGAAGTTTCCACAGCATTGGCTGTTGGCTATGGAAGTCCAGTTCTGGAATGGGATAAAATCTAAAGTAAAATGGGTAAATGTGACTCAATACTGATATTCTGTCAATGAATTGAAAGTTAAAGCTCCCGTGAAGTGCTTTCAAATGTGCATTTTTATTTGATGTTTGACGTAATCTCAACCCAAACTCAAAAGAGGGTGGGGACATAGTGTAGCTCCTCCCCCTTAAAAAAAAAAAACACCGCCAATATCGTGAATCTTAAATATATGTTAATTTAATCTATTTGTGTTGGGACAACATGAGTGAATTGAGTGGTACCCTGCATTTTCTACAGCATGGATGGGTAGCTATATACAGTTGAAGTCAGAATTATTAGCCCCCCTGAATGATTCGCCCTCCTGTTTATTTTTTTTCCCCAATTTCTCTTTAAAGGAGAGATTTTTTTTCAACTCATTTCTAAACATAATAGTTTTAATAACTCATTTCTCACACCTGATTTATTTTATCTTTGCCATGATGAAAGTAAATAATATTTTTCAAGACTCTTCTATACAGCTTAAAGTGACATTTAAAGGCTTAACTAGGTTAATTAGGTTAACTAGGCAGGTTAGGGTAATTAGGCAAGTTCTTGTATAATGATGGTTTGTTCTGTAGACTATCGAATTTTTTTTTTTTTTAGCTTATAGGAGCTAATAATTTTGTCCTTGAATTGGCGTTTAAAAAATTAAAAACTGCTTTTATTCTAGCCGAAGTAAAACAAATAAGACTTTCTCCAGAAGAAAAAATGTTATCAGACATACTGTGAAAATTTCCTTGCTCTGTTAAACATCATTTGGGAAATATTTAAAAATAAAATCAAAGGGGGGCTAATAATTTTGACTTCCACTGTATATTTATTTAATTATTTATTTACCTATTTGATTTATTTACTTTATGTATTAACTTATTTACTTTATATAATTATTTACTTTGTTTATTTGCTTATTTACTTTATTTTTTATTTACTTTTTCTTATTCATTTACTTATTAATTTACTTTATATATTTATTTATTCACTTATTTACTTTATTTTTACTTTATTTGCTTTATTTACTTCATCATTTACTTTATATATTTATTTACTTTATATGCTTATTTACTTTATTTTCTTATTTACATTTTCTTATTTACTTTATTTACTTATTTATTTACTTTATATATTTATTTATGTATTTTTACTTTATTTATTTACTTTTTCTTATTTATTTACTTTATATATTTATTTATGTATTTTCACTTTATTTATTTACTTTATTTACTTTTTCTTATTTATTTACTTTATTTGCTTATTTATCTACTTATTTAGTTACTTATTTATTTACTTTATTTATTTACTTTATTTTTTATATATTAATTTACTTATTTGCTTAATTTACTTATTTGCTTTTTTTCTTATTTATTTACTTTATTTACTTACTGCTACGGTTAACTATTAGTCCCTTAAGATGTTTTTTTATGATTGGCTACAGAAAAAAACACTGTTAACCAATGACTTGCATAATTAACTTAATCTGCGTAGATAATGAACTTTTAAATTGCACTTTAAGCTGAATACTAGTATTGTGTAAAAGATTATATTCTGTCATCATGACAGAGACAAAAGAAATTAATTATTAAAATTTATGTTTCAAAACATGTTGAGAAAAAAAAATCTCAGTAAATATGTATAATCAAGTAAAAGCATTTCATTCTGAAAACAAACCAGAGTTATCAAGATGCACTAATTATACACTTTTCCATCTTTAATAGGCTTTATTTCTGATATATATTTACAAACTACTAAAAGAAATTAGATTCTAGGTCAAAATGTAATTAAAATTAGATGCACCGGTCAAATACTTTATTAATTACATGTATAAAGTTACAAAAGGTTATTTATCGCTGCTATGAACCATTGCGACGTGTCAACAGGTCCTGATTGCTCTTGAATAATGAAGGCTAAAGCTTGGGTTGTTACTGTAACTAATACACATTGTTCCGTTCACACCGCTTTCAACTCTAAACATGCCACACCAAAGCAGACGTCAAAGATTGAACATGGTGTAAGATTTTCCCTGGGCTTTCTATTGAGGTCTGAACATGCTGAACTGTAAGACTACACGTCCTGCTTCTGCATTGATGCATCCTTCAATTAAATATTCAGTGTGCGCCGAGTGCTCTTGTTTCTGCAGTGATGCAGGATAAATCAAGTTCAAATCATAGACAGTCCGAGTGCAGCGTGTGTGATGTAGATCAGAAGTAAATGCATTCATTTAATTCAGGTGTAGTAACGTTTTGGATGATGAAGCAGTTTATAAACATACGTAGATGGAATTATTGGTTATATTGTACTACTGTGATCAAGTTTCTTCTCAATCGGTGACTTCGTTTGCTTCAGGTCTGATTTGTGGAGTTTGAGGTAAGTTTGTAGCCTACACTGGGGTTTATGCATGGGGACTTTTCATTTTCAGCCAGCTCAAGTGCTTCCGGTGAACTGTCTTGTCATAAAATAATCACGTTTTATAGATATTTACATTAGATGGCGCCTAGGCTATTGTTGTCTATTGGAAGGAATGCGTCAACAGAGCCACTATTTTAGTAGCGCTCCTTTGAAATGAAGGTGGGACCAAGGTGTAGTGGAGGACTGGCCATCCCGAGCCATAGATATGTAAACATATTCATATATCTATGATCGGGAGTTTTCCCTGTGGTCAGTAGCCTATGCAAATATTATTTTTAAATTACAAAAAATATAATTTTACATCGATAGATGTTACCACACGGTACGCTCTCCTGCTTTCACTTCTAATTCTAATAGAGGGAGCGATTCGCTTGTGAATGAATCTCCGTATGAATGACTCTGAACCATTGATATCCCTGCATCTCAATGTGCATATCCACCCTCCTGATCTATTTCATTTGTAATATTTAATAATTTAGGGTGGACCGTGTGCACATTGAGGCGCAGGCACTGGTCTGTTATCAGGCACACTTAAGTTACTTCAAAAACTAGCCGTTACTTCACTTAGCCGATAATAACACGAGTTTCTAGCATCAGCCTCTTGTCATATTTCATTTAAATTGTTTGCTGATTTTATTCAACAATACTAGCATAAGCCTAGTATTTAGTGCAAGTTAGTGCCACTTTACCTTATGTTCAGTGCAGTGACTGAATTATCATCAATAATGTTACTTGTTTAGCACAAAAGTTCGTACAAAAACATAAAAAATGAAATCTTACCTATGAAATGTTCTGCTTTTATGCTTTGCTTTCTTTGTTTGCTCGTTACAACACCCGTCCAGCATCTTGACTAGTGTGGTTGAATGACTTTTGTCCTGGGAGCACTGTATAAATGTGGCGGCGCTATTAGCGCATGCTAACGGTCCGTATGCAATATAGTGTATATATCTATGGTCGCGTTTAAGATCTGATTCCTTTTTAAAATAAACAATCTTCACTGCCTGATTGATATAAGATATAAAGTGGGTATCAGACCGTACAAAAAGCACTGCATTATATTTCATTGTTCTATGTCATGTCCTAAAAATAGGGAAATTAATAGTACCACAGTATTTTAATGGGAGTTTCAGCACTCGCCTGCTGCTCATGGCTCATTTTCACTATAAAGTGCATTTGAGTGCCTTTTGAATTTTCACACACAGTTTGAGGTTTTTGATGTAATCACAGTTGTTGTATTAATTAGACTTTGACTTATTAGACTGTAAAAAAATGATGTTGGTCAAGCTCCTGCATTTTTAACATAATCTGCAAGCAGACAAACAGTAAACAAACCTCAAATTGTGTCAAAACTGTCATGGACAAATCCAAAGTACTATAAGTATATTTTCATTGCAGTGTGATTATAAAATGTGTTTTCAAAAAGGTAATGTGTCTCTATACTAACCCAACTTTTTAGATTATGGAAAAAGTCTATTTATAATAATGAAAATAATGGAGAAAACATTTATTTCCCAATAAAATTTGCAATAGTTTCTCGTTCTTTTCAAACCAACATCTAAAATATTTTGTCAAACTTTCAAACAATATTAACTGGCCCTTATTGGTTAATTAAGAAATCACACAAGATGTTTTGCTGAGGTTATAAATAATTTATTTTCATAAAAGTTGAACGTGACGGTGGAAAGCAAGAAGACAGGGTGGATATTGGCATGTATTTTTTATTTCAAACAGTCAATGAGCTCTATTATATGGACTTTAAAAGGATATCCTTTATATAGACTCATAACATGGCAACCCGTTTTGACTTTTATTCATTCTCTGGATATGTATTCTTGATATCAACAATTTAATTCATGATATCAATAATGAACATTCTTGATATCAACAATTTAATTCTTCATATCAAAAAGGTCATTTTTGATATCAACAATTACATTTTTGATATCAATAATAGAATTTCCACTAGTTAAATGTCACCACAGGCTGCCATTCAAATTTAATTGTTGATATCAAGTATTGATTTCTTACTAGTTAAAATTTAATCCTTGACATCAATAATTTAATTGTTGATATAAAAAAATGCAATTGTTGATATCAGGAATTAAATTGTTGATATCAAGAAATACTTTTCAACTAGTAAAGATGTTCATTCTTGATATCAACAATTGGTTTGTCACTAGTGACAATGTTAATTTCTGATATCATAAATATAACTGTTACTAGTGAAATTAGTCATTTTTGATATCAAAAATTACTTCCCTAATTGCTGATATCAGAAATACATTTTTAGATATCAGAAATAACAAATGTAACATGTTGAAATATAACTGCAGATATCAGGAATTAACCTTTCAACTAGTGAAATTAAGTTCTTGATATCAGGAATCGACATTTTTACTAGTAACAATATAATTCTTGATATCAACAGTTTAGTTTCTGATATCAGGAATGCAGATTGTTGATATCAAGAATTACATTTTTGATATCAAGACTGCCTATCCTGAGAATGAATAAAAGTCAAAACGGCTTGCCATAAGACAGATATTACCAAAAGCTTTGTATAGTCCACTCATGTATTGCATCTACTGGTGTAGTGTGTGTGTGTGTGTGTGTGTAAGTGTTGTAAAAACATTAACTAATGAACAATAATAAAAAATATAATAAAGTTTTAATAACAATGCATATGTCCATCCTGTCAAGAAAATATTTGTGACAGGAAGGACATTTTTGGGCTAAAGATAGCGTTTATTCAACACAGGTTGTACCTGCAGCTGGTAAAGTGTTTCCCTTTTCAAGCTCTTTGTACACAGTTTAAATCTATATTTTTAATTTCTGTTTTTAATATTAATTAATATTTCACTCTGACCGGGAGGACATGTTAAGCTTGACAACATTCAGTTTCAAACACAATATGAGGAAAAATAGGAAACATAAGTGCAGATCCTTAATGTGTGCACATCAGATGTTTTAACCTCCTCTGAAGAAAGGCAAAATGGGTATGGAGATGCCAATGAGGGCTTCTTAAAGGGGCATTTATGACAGGGTGGACGGCAATTTCAGGGACACGTGCAAAATGATTAATATTACTATGAAAACAAAATAAAAGTTATTAAAATGACTTTTTTATTTTTAATCAAATAACTTGTTAAAGACAATAAGAATATTTACAAATCTTTTTCATTTGATCTAATTTGCCTACTTTTTTAGACTCACTGAAGTTGGCTGAGCAGTGTGTGGGACATGGCAAAATCACATCCAATCAATGAAAGAATATGGCAAAAATTGACCAAAACACATTTCAAAACACATAATTCTACCTGCATGTGTGTAAAGGTGTAACCAATTATATTAAAACATCAGAGTTTTATTATTTGGCATTATGTTCATAAAGGATTGAGTCACCCCTGAGGCACTTCATAGTGATAATGACCCTCATAACAGCACGATATTGGGTCCATTTTGTGCTTGAATAAATGCTTACGACTATATAATTTACAATATTTCAATTCATTTACATTATAAATGATGTGAAAGGAACCTTATGACATTGAAAATAGTGACTTTAACCGTTCACCGGAAGTTTATCAGTGGCTGAAAAACACTAGCTGTGCATATAGCATGAATTACTACCGTCACATTTTATCTCTGCGCACATCTGTTCGGGAATAGTGAAAATATGATTGTGAAAAGTGATAACCGGATTAAAAGATTTGGCTTTTATGTCATTTAACTAACAGTTACTCATGTCTAGCCCTGAATCCTTGATCATTTCAGACTGCAAGCTGTTTGAAATGCATACTAAGCATACAGGAATATACAATCTATTTCTTTTCAGTTCAATTTGGCTGTCCTGGACGAGTAGGGTGGTCTTTTTGGTCTACGGCAGTCTCTGTGAGCCATGGTGAAGGTGCTCTCCATCATCATATTCTTCCCAGTCTTTTTCTTCATGGCTTTGAGCTCGAAGCTCTGCCCTCATCAATGCTCTTGTTATGAAGCATCAGAGCTGGTGGACTGTCGATCTCGAGGGTTTTCCCACATCCCTCACAATATTCCTCACGGCACGTGGCTCCTGGATCTCAGCGGGAACAAGTTATCGGAGTTTGGAAGTACCTCTTTTATTGGGATTTGGGCTCTGCGGGTGCTCCTGCTGTCACAGAGCAACATTCAGGTGGTGCATTCTCAGGTATGATTCACTTTTTGCCTTGTTTTTAGCTTAACCTCCTAAAAATAGCATTGATTACTAGCATCACGTTAATTGAGAAAGAAAAAAAAGGTGTGTGTGTGTATGTTGTTTGAAAATGTACAAAGATTTAGTATTATTGAATAAATGCGTTGTTCTTTGTTAGGTCATGTTTAGTAATCCGCAAATACAATTCAATTCAGGTTTATTTGTATAGCGCTTTTCACAATAAATAATTAAATAAATAATATTAATAATACTCTGTATAATTACTGTTTTGATATCACAGATGCTTAGGTTTAGAGTTGGAGTAGGGGTAGACGTTAATAAAACACAATTAATGCATCAGTTAATAAATCATATAAATGATTCTCGTAAACGTCCAACCACAGCTGTATCTCTTCTAGCAACAACCCAGCATTACACCATCAAATGTGAACAGAAAATGCATTCTTACCTCATCTCTCCTCCAGGCTCTTTCCTCTCTGACCTTCCTAGAAAAGTTGGATCTGTCTTCCAACGATCTCCGTGTCCTTCCTCCAGATTTCTCCAGTGGTCTGACCTCCCTTAAAGACCTCAAGCTGTCCCACAACTCTCTGGAGCGTCTTGAGAAACACTCTCTTAAGGAGCTTGAAAGCCTGGAGCGCTTGGATCTCAGTCACAACCGCATGCAGATCATCGAAGTGGGTGCGTTTCGTGGACTCACCATGCTACGCCATCTGAATCTAGCCTGGAATCAGCTGTCGGTTCTCCAAGGAGGACTCCTGACCATGCAGCAGGGTCTTAGCGTTCTTATATTAGCCCACAATAACATCTCCAGGATCGAAGCAGAAGCTCTGGCTCCACTTCAGACTCTTACCATTTTGAATCTGGAAGCAAATCAATTAAGGAGCTTGAAGTTCAAGACTTTCCTAAACCTTCAGACGCCTAGCACGCATCTGCAGATGTCGGAAAACCCTTGGATTTGTGACTGTGAGCTGCATCGGGTGTTCAGTAAGATACTACGCGTCAGGCACCTCCATGTTGACGATTATATGAATATTACGTGCCATTCGCCGATGTTGTTGGCTGGAGCGTCTTTGGGTTTGATGCACAGTCAGCTGTGTGTGGCGGAAACGGCCACAGTGTTGGTGATCACCGGGACTGTGATGGTCACTGTGGTGGCGGCACTGGTTATGGCGGAACGCAAGCGGAAGAAGCAGAAGATGAACGTGGAAAGACAAGGAAATGACCCCATGCCTTGGGAGGCTCGTAAATGAAGGACGCAGGAAAAAAAGTGTGTTGTTCTTGTAAAATATGTGACCCTGGAGCACAGCTTACAGTGCATCTGGAAAGTATTGATAGCGCTTCATGTTTTCCACATTTGTTTATGTTACAGCCTTATTCCAAAATGGATTAAATTAATTTATTTCCTCAACATTCTACACACAATCCCCCATAATGACAATGTGAACAAAGATTTGTTGAAATTGTTGCAAATTTATTACAAATAAAAAAACTAATTTGTTGATGCACCTTTGGCAGCGATTACAGCCTCAAGGCTTTTGAATATGATGGCACAAGCTTGGCACACCTGTCTTTTGGAATTTTTGCCCATTCCTTTTTGCAGTACCTCTCAAGCTCTATCAGGTTGGATGGGAAGCAACGGTGTACAGCCATTTTCAGATCTCCCCAGACATGTTCAATAGGATTTAGGTCTGGGCTCTGGCTGAGCCACTCAAGGACATTCACTGAGTTGTTGTGAAGCCACTCCATTGATATTTTGGCGGTGTGCTTTGGGTCATTGTCCTGCTGGAAGATGAACCGTCACCCCAGTCTGAGGTCCAGAGCACTGTGTAGCAGGTTTTCATTTAGGATGTCTCTGCACATTTCTGCATTCATCTTTCCCTCTATCCTGACTAGTCTTCCAGTTCCTGCTGCTGAAAAACATCTCCACAGCATGATGCTGCCACCACCATGCTTCACTGAAGGGATGTATAAGCCTGGTGATGAGCGCTGCCTGGTTTTCTCCAAATGTAACGCCTGGCATTCACTCCAAAGAGTTCAATTTGAGTCTCATCAGACCAGAGGGTTTAGTTTCTTATGGTCTGAGAGTCCTTCAGATGCCTTTTGGCAAATTCCAGGCCGGGAATGGCTTCCGTCTGGCCACTCTACCATACAGGCCTGATTGGTGGATTGCTGCACAGATGGCTGTCCTTCTGTAAGGTTCTCCTCTCTCTACAAAAGAACGCTGGAGCTCAGACAGAGTGACCATCGGGTTATTGATCACCTCCCTGACTAAGGCCCTTCTCCCCCGATGACTCAGCTTAGATGGCCGGTCAGCTCTAGGAAGAGTCCTGGTGGTTCCAAACATCTTCCACTTATGGATGATGGAGGCCACTGTGCTCATAGGAACTTTCAGAGCAGCAGACATTTTTCTGTAACCTTCCTCAGCCTTGTGCCTCGAGACAATCCTGTCTCGGAGGTCTACAGACAATTCCTTCGCCTTCATGCTTGGTTTGTGCTTTGACATGCAATGTCAACCCTTGGCCCTTATATAGACAGGTGTATGCCTTTTCAAATCATGTCCAATCCACTGAATTTACCACAGGTAAAGGATGTATATAATAAAAAAAACAGAGATAAAAAAAACAGAGATACATACTACATATACTTTTACTAAGTGCAAGATAGACTATAACAATAAATTGGATAAAGCCACACCCTCCAACAATAGCACAGTGGATAGAAAACTTGAGTCAATATATAGACTGGAATATATGACTGCTCAACTTCAATTAAAATTGAATTTTTTTAACAAAGATGGGCACCTGTTACTATCTATCTGAACATGGCAACAGGACATAGTATTTCCAGCTGTATCCTTTAAAATTTGAAAATGATGTATGTGTACTGTTTTTGTAATTTGTTTTTATTTACTGGTTGTATTACTGGTGGTTATTATTATTTTAATAACTGCTGCTGTCATTGACTGTTTAGTTCTGTAAAATGTTTTAATGTATAAAAATAAAGTAAAATCATTGGACTTAACGGCTATTTCTCAATATGCGTTCTTCAGCGGTCTTGCATCCTCGTGTTCTTGTGTAACGTCATCATCAGCTGCCAAAGTTCAGTTCCAATACTCAAGACCGCAAGAACAGAGGACGCGGGAAACTTCCCGGATGTGTTCTTGATATCGAGGATGCACCGATGCAGACTTGAACACCGATCTCGCTCTAGAAGTCCCAGAAGCCATTGCGACTGGAGGTGGGAAGCGCAGCATTTTATTTAGATTTATTATTAAAGTTTAGAGATGTAACTTATTTACCTCAGGAGATTCCTTATATGAGATGGTGAATACAATCAATTAACTTTATTAAGACCATGAAAATCTTAATAAAGGCATAAACACATTAAGGGTGTTTGCTGAAATTCGTATTAAAATCTGTTTTATTTGTATTGTGCAATGTATATTCAATGTTTTTATGCAGAGTATATATTTTGAAAAGGGGAAAAACAATAAATCGTTGTATGAATGCTGTAATGTTTAAATAAATATCCATTAAAAACGCGTGAAGGTCACGTGACCATCGGGAAGAACGCAGCATCTCATTTCTCACAGGACGCGTTCTCTGTTCTCGTGGTCTCCTGAGTTCGTTCTTCCAAGGACACCTGGCAAGACCGGTCTTCATAAGAACGCAAGTCCGTTCTCTGCGTTCTTGGAACTGAGAAACAGCCCATGTTTGTTTATTTCTTTATTTTTGAACTCTTCCAGCTTTTCAAAGTTTAAAATCTGTAAATTATGCAAAAATCCCTCATAAAAAAACCCTGCGTAAAGATGTCTGGTTTTAGCTGGTCAGCTAGGGAGGCTTGTTTTAGAGACGTTTTGGCTGCTCTATTTTAAGAAGCTCTAACTAATTACACAAAATTGTCCTGAAGAAAATCTGCATGAGATTGTGTTTCACCATTCAAAAGGGTTTGTTGGTGAACTGAAGCTGAATGACGCATTAAAGGCCAGGTTTGTTTACTCTTTGAAACCCAATATCTGGAGTACATGGCCTGACCTTTCGGGATCAGCTGTAATTTTATTCAGTGTTACTTTGTGCGTACCAGAGTGTTAGAAATAATGTATTATTTAGTCCTCGGAGCTAGATCTAGAGCAAGTTTCACTTTGATGTTTATAATCATTTGAGACCGGTTACTCACTGAAGCTAAGTAGGGCTGAGCCCTTGGATGGGAGACCACATGGGAAAACTAGGTTGCTGTTGGAAGTGGTGTTAGTGAGGCCAGCAGGGGGCGCTCAACCTGCATTCTATGCGAGTCCTAATGCCCCAGTACAGTGAAGAGGACTGTCAGTGAGCGCAGTCTTTCGGATGAGACGATAAACTGAGGTCCTGACTCTCTGTGGTCATTAAAAATCCCATGGCACTTCTGGTAAAAAGAGTAGGGGTGTAGCCCCGATGTTCTGGCCAAATTCCCTCCATCGGCCCTTACCCATCATGGCCTCCCAATCATCCTCATTCACCGAAATGGCTCTATCACTGTCTCTCTCCACTCACTAATAACTGGTGTGTGGTGAGCGCACTGGCGCTGTCGCATCATCCAGGTGGATGCTGCACACTGGTGGTGGTGTGGAGAGACCCCCCCCCCCCCCCCCCCTCATGATTGTGAAGCACTTTGGGTGTATGGCCAGACATAGTAAATGCATTATATAAATACACTTTACATTTGTTAATACTCAGTATTAATTTAAATATATAAACTGTAATTCAATCTATCTATTGTAAATAGAATGATTAATGGATAAAACTATAAACGGTGACATCATATTTGTCAATCATTTTAGATAATAAACAGACACTGTATCAAGTATATATATATATAATAGGGGTATCAAAATTAATCGTTTCTTCGGTCCACCGCAATGCAGACGCGGACAATTCGGTATCGGTTCAGTAATAATCATAACCGGTTATTATGTACTGACGTCATGTATCTCCTATGCGCTATGTCGCGGTAGCTTACTATGGCGAGGGAGTTGAGCGCGAGCGTTTACAATGCTTCGCCTACTTGACGCACAAACTGTGCACAATTTCACTGCGTGTGTGTTTTCTGGACAGTCTTTCACTGACACTTACAGCAGAAGCCCCTATTTCACTGCGATTGAGAGAATGAAAGTAAACTCCATTACTCTCTCTCTTTCTCTCTCTCGCTGTGGCCCATTTGACCTGCTGGCGTGACTTTTTCTCTCCCCTTGGCTGATACGGCGACACTTCTGGATAGAGGTCTGCATTCCCGCGGGTGTAAGGCGGGAGCCGCTGGACCAGACCAGATTTCTTGCGGCGCGGAAATAAATTTCCGAATAAAGCGCAGGAGCGGTCGGTAACTCTGATGTAAGTTGAACGGGAGCGGGCGGTCTAACAATATCGCTCCCGAGCAAGCACGTGTGTGTGTGTGTGTGTGTGTGTTTATGTGTGTGGACTGTGAATGAGAGAGAGCGATGCTGTGTGTTGCTGTCTATGTTTGTGTGTGCGTGTATGTGTGTGAATGAGAGGGCGTGATGCTCTGGGTCGCTTGCTTGGTGCTGTGTGTCTATGTGTGTGTGTGTGTGTGTGTTTATACAGACAGCCCCAAATATAAAACTTTGTTTGGGGAAAGCATCGACAATGCACCGTGATGCACCGAGATATCGAATTGAACCGAATCGATGGCATGATAATCGTAACCGAACCGAACAGTGAGACCAGTGTAGGTTCACACCTCTAATATATATATATATATATATATATATATATATATGTTTATACAACAGTGCTGCCTGGTTCTTGAATCTGATTGGCTGATAGCCATGCAATATTCTGCTAATAACAGTACTCGTCCAGCCTCTTCACCCTTGTGTATTACTCCACCCACATACAGCAACAAGCAGAGGACACTCTACAGTCTGACAAATAGTGCAGCTGTTGGGCAACATCATGTACTTTTGAGGCTATTTTAGTGGAGACTGTAGTTGTTTAGATTGTAACTATGCAGTTTATTTATAAGGATAGTGCCTATTTTTAACAATTTATAATTTCTGAGAGACGTTGGCGGCCATTAGCCTGTCTTTGAGCAATGACTGTTGATGATGTTTATCCACAAGATGGCGACAGAGACCGCATAATAAGTCCTTAAAGGAGGAAAAACCCAGCGTAATTTAAAACTACAGCTGATCATATCATTATTAAACAGGTAAGTGACTTTCTAAGTCAATCTCTCTCTTTTGTATGTTGTAGTGCTGTATTTACACCATAGTAATTGTAGTGTGTTTAGGAATGTGTGTATTTTGTCTTGGCCACTCTCTGTATAACTATCTAGCTTTCTTTGTTTCTCATGCGTCTCCTGTTTTCGATACTACAGACTAGTTCAGTAAACAGAAAGAAAGCAGAAATGCCTGCATGTGTTTAGCGCTTTTCCTTATCGCAAACACAAAAGTAATCTGCTAGTGTTTGCTTTGCTTTGGCTTTTTCAGGGTTAATTATTGCGATTACAACAGAGACATACTGGGAAATCTCTGTAGACTGATGGCATTTCATGCCGTTCAGCCTTATAATCTTAAAATGTGAGCAAAATCACCTGTTTTGTCATCACTTTAGACATTACGCTAGAGAATCATTCAAACACTAGCTCTAAAGTGATGTTGGTAAATGAGCAGCGGTTTCTGCTGTCCTGACCTCAGCTGCAGATGTGAAGGAATGACAGAAGAAAGTAGTTCCTCTTACAAAAGGGTTTTTGAGACTCTCTGTGTTTGATTTTCTTTTTTTATACACACGATTATGCCGTCAAACTGTTGTATAAACGCAATATCACACGAGTAGCAGTGCGATATGGCTGTATTTCGTCACTGATGGGACACTATTGCACGCCTCCAGTGCCGATATACAGCCACATTGCACTGCTACTCGTGTGATATTGCTCATAAAAATAGTAGTTTTTGTAGATTGCATACAAAAAGATTTTTTTATTTGACATTGTGACGCTTTTACAAAAGTTGTATCAGGAATGCAAAATTATTACAAGCAGCAAAAAATGCAGTGTCATGAGGAATGTCTGTAATATAGCTGAAAAACATGAAATGTTTACAAACTCCCTTTAATAGGGATAGTTCACCCAAACTAACCCTTTAAATCAGCATTCAACTTTAGTTTAACTGCTAAGTCTCATCGTCGACCCCTTAATAGGGATAGTTCACCCAAAAATTACACTTCTGTCATCATTTACTTGTTTTAAACCTGTGTTTCCTTTATCTGTTGAACACAAAAGAAGATGCTTTGAAGAAAGCCGAAAACCTGTAACCATTGACTTCCATAGTATTTGTTTTTCCTACTATATAAGTCAATGGTTACAGGTTTTCAGCTTTTTTCAAAATATCTTTTGTGTTAAAAATAAACTCAAAGAGGATTGAAAAGACTTGAGGATGAATAAATAGTGAGTAAATTTCCAATTGTGCGTGAACTAACCCTTTAAATCATCATTCAACGTCAACTATTAAGACTCATCGTTGTCCCCTTAATAGGGATAGTTCACCCAAAAATTACAATTCTGTCATCATTTACTCACCATTTACTTGTTTCAAACCTGTTTCTTTCATCTGTTGAACACAAGAGAAGATATTTTGAAGAAAGCTGCAACCATTGACCTCCATAGTATTTGTTTTCCTACTATAGAAGTCAATGGTTACAGGATTTCAGCATTTTTCAAAATATCTTCTTTTGTGTTTAACAGAAAAAAAATTAACTCAAAATGAATGCAAATGACTTGAGGGTAAATAAATAATGAGCATCTTTCCATTTGTGTGTGAACTACCCCTTTAAATCATAATTTAACTTTAATTTAACTATTAAGACTCATCGTCGTCCCCTTAATAGGGATAGTTCACCCAAAAATTACACTTCTGTCATCATTTACTTGTTTTAAACCTGTGTTTCCTTTATCTGTTGAACACAAAAGAAGATGCTTTGAAGAAAGCCGAAAACCTGTAACCATTGACTTCCATAGTATTTGCTTTTTTCTACTATAGAAGTCAATGGTTACAGGTTTCAGCATTCTTCAAAATATCTTTTTTTGTGTTCAACAGATGAAAATAATCTCATGAAGGATGGAAATGACTTGAGGAGGAATAAATAATGAGCAAATTTCCATTTGTGTGTGAACTACCCCTTTAAATCACCATTCAACTTTAATTTAACTTTTAAGACTTGTAGTCGTTCTTAAATTTTAAATAACGCATAATAAAAAAGCAAACAAAATGTAATGTAAACAGTCTTCAGAAGATTTTACGCTCGCGATCTGATACTCCAAAAAGCGAGCTAAGAATTGCATCCTCGGCACCTTTGAATGTTCAGAGCATTAACGTCATCAAAATGATCCCCTGAGACACACACACACAAGCTCACCGTTTGTCCTTGTACAGAGATCTTTCATGGGTCTTTAGCTGTCGGTTGCCAGAATGAGCACGGCTCCGAAGATGCCCACATTCTGCCCGATGAGCTTCATCTGGTTCCAGAACTCCACTCGGCAGCTGCTGTGCCAATAACCGATGTTACCATCGATGAAGAGGATGACCAGCGGTAAGAGGACAGCCAGGATCTGTGAAGCCACGCGCACGTAACATCCTGACAGGTAAGCGAGCGCCAGCACACCGAACACCAGCACCAGCAGCTGCACGGTCATCTCTCCTCCAGGAATGTGGTCCAGATAGGCCAGCCGGTCCTCCTTACTGTGCTGCAGCGAGTAAACCTGGAGAAGGAAGCATTAGTAGCGTTATGCCGAGTTCAGACTGCATGAGTTTCAAAGTAGTACACATATTGTGATATTAATACTCAAATGATTATTAATCATTAGCACACATGGTTTAATTTTGTACAGAAAAAATGTTTTAATCCTGGGCTTGACTGATGTGTTTGCCGCCATCTATTGGTGTTTTCAATATCAAATGATATTGTTCAGCCCTACTATAATGTACCTGCACAATATATCGTTTCTGCATCGATACTGCAATATGTGTATTTACAATAGTCATACCGCAGGGTATGCATTGTTGAGTGTTAATTATAGTTGACCAGGAGCTACAGTATTGTATTTAAGTACTGTATTTATACAGAATCTATATGATTTATTAAAAAAATTCTTACTTAGAACTTTATTATTGTTTATAGTCCAAATATCTACATATCAAAGCAAAAACAAGATTATTTTACTTGCCCCACTGGCAGATAATTTTACTTTTTTTTTTTTTTAAGGAAAAACTCTTAATTTTGGCTTATTTCTTCTGAAGGTGAAAACAAAATAATATTTTTACTGAATCTTGAAGGTTTTTTGTGTTTGGACTAGAAACAAGACAAAGCAAAGTAATGCCGCATTCAGACTGCATGAGTTTCAAAGTAGTTGTGTCACGGATGTTTTCACACTGCATGACTATCTGGGGTCAGCGTTCCGTCGGTGCTTTGTTTACACTGCAAGATGTATCGGCGACAGGGTGGTTCACACTGAATGACTTTAAAATAGGAAGAATCGCGACAACTTTGTCCAAACTACGTTTCACAACCAAACACACGAGAGAAGACATGGAAACAACGTTAGGTCACGTAATAAATATCTTGTAATTAATTACATAATGAGAAAGACGCCTTTAGTGGGGTACAAAATGTACTTATTTTGCTCACCTGACTTTAAGGGGAGCAATTTCTCTCAAACTTTTTTTTATTTTTCGACCCGGTTGTGCGTATTAATCAGATGACACGTCAAACAGACACGGTGCTCCTGCCAAATTTCCAGGAGTTTTTCCTCAATTTCTTGGGTCCAAATAAACCTAAAAGGAGCACTTTTAACTTCTCCCCCAAGCTGCCGCTGGCCTGCAGGTACCCAGTATTGAATGCTGCTCTCTCATTGGCTGTAGGTGACTGTTGATGTTATTTTCAACCAGAACACATTTCAAATGGCATGATTTGAATCCAGATATTTAGCACGCCAAATATCTCACGGCCATCGGCGACTCGACGGCAATTCTCTCAGATCACTTCCTTGATAGTTCACACTGTGTGATTGTCACTCGCGTGAACGAGCACCGATTTGCCTGTGATTTCAGGCATTTGTTGGCATTTCTCAAAGCCTGTCGCCGAGTCAAAATCGGGGCTAAAATCATGCAGTCTGAACTCGGCATTAGCTTTACCCTTTAAGATCTGGGTGTCATATTAGACAGCAATTTAACTTTTGAAAATCATATATCCCATGTCACAAAAACTACCTTCTTTCGTCTGAGAAATATCGCCAAGTTACGAAGTATGCTATCCATATCAGATGCAGAAAAGCTAGTCCATGCTTTTATGACTTCTAGGTTACTGTAATGCTCTGTTTGCTGGCTGCCCAGCATCCACTATTAACAAACTTCAACGAGTACAAAATGCAGCTGCAAAATGCAGAGTTCCTTCCAGGTCTAGAAAATATGATCAAATCACCCAAATTTGATCCTCCTTACACTGGCTGCCTGTTAAGTTTCATATTGATTTTAAAATATTGCTTCTTACCTATAAAGCTTTAAATAATCAAGCTCCTGTTTATCTAACCAACCTTCTGTCTTGCTACAACCCAACCCGCTCTTTAAGATCTCAAAACTCAGGGCTTCTGGTAGTACCTAGAACAGCAAAGTCAAGTAAAGGGGGTCGAGCCTTCTCATTTATGGCTCCTAAACTCTGGAATAGCCTTCCTGATAATGTCCGAGGCTCAGACACACACTTTCAGTTCAAAACTAGATTAAAGACCTATCTTTTTAGTAAAGCATACATTCAGTGCATCACATAATGGTATGATGCATGAATGTGCTCCACGCATCTCATTTATATACACCAGGGCTATTCAATTAGTTTGTTATGGGGGCCGGTTCATGAAAAGCATCCCAAACGGGGGGCCGGAGATATGACTTGCAATATAAGTGATGACACAACAGCAAAATAAGAGCTCATATGTTGTATTTTTGCTCCTTAAGACAGCCACGTTGACGTTTTCTACATTAAAACGTTAACATGTTGTATTTTGAAACTACATAATATCACTGCATTGTACAATATGTGGCTTTTTTTACAAGCATATCCATATGAGCACCTCCAAGTGCTGTTTACTGTAACTTCAGCAGCTCCGTGTACGTGAACAAAAGTGCCAATCTGATTGGTCAAAACAAAAAAAAGAGCATGAGGCGTTTTTTTTTTTTTAAATGACGCTTTTGCGCATGCCGTTTTGCGCATTCGTGTGCACGATCACATTGGCGCTCTTTATTTAGTCACAAGGCGTTAAATGTTGACGGAAAACGCGAGCAAAAAACGTCTCGGTGTGCACGGCCCTTAAGACTAAATCTACTCTGACGCATTCTGTCCTTTTCGTAAGTGAAGTATTGGTGAAAATATCAGTATCAGCAGATATCGCAATTTTTTTTGTGTGCATGTGCATAAAATTGTTAACTGAGAAGGATAAACTTTGTATCCCATAAGAAAAGATTTGCATAAACTATAGTGTTTACTCTAGGGATGGGCGATATGGCCTAAAATCCATATTGCGATATACATTGCACCCTCTTGCGATAACGATATATATTGCGATATATAAATTATAATAGAACCATTTCAGAACAGGTTACATAGACCCTTAGGAAAGCCAAACTGCTATTTTTTTTAAGAAATAAAGAAACGTTGCATGTCGTTTGGAGAACATTTATTGTGCAAAAGCAAAACTGTAATTAAACAACACAATGTTGCAGGTAAATAAACTAAATGTAGTGCCTTTCAGAAAGAAAGACTTTTCTTTTAAGTCCTTGGTTCCTAAATGCCAAGTTGCAGAGAACAAAAAAACTGGAGTCTATTTAGTTAAGGAACTTACACTGTACTGAAAATACTTCCAGTATTAAATTAGTCAAATAAAATTGTGTATTGCAGATACTTTAAATAAAAACATATTTCTAACCTGCAGCCTAAGGTAACACATTTGATTTTAAACATTTTGTTCTCCTAATGAAATTAAAACTGGTGTCTTGATCTGCTCTTTCTCTCTCTCCCTCTCTCTCTCTCTCTCTGTCTGCTGTAGTGTTGGTGCTGCTGAGAGATTGAGACGCACCAGACAAAGTTTGCTTATAAAGTAATGCAAAA
Organism: Danio kyathit; assembly: GCA_903798195.1. NCBI lineage: Eukaryota > Metazoa > Chordata > Actinopteri > Cypriniformes > Danionidae > Danio > Danio kyathit. The sequence continues at coordinate 4,049,327 of LR812530.1, read as the reverse complement.
ATGAATACAATTAATATCGAAAGCGAAAGCAGATTCTCGGACATGTCCGGGGAAAATGTATTGTCACCCCAAATAATGAGCTGGATCAGTCTATTTAGTCTTCGCGCTCTTCTGTATCCAGCGCGTCTCTGTGGGTCTGCATGCAGAGCATGCGAGTCTGTGGCAGAGTGTTCTCAGTTTCTCGCGAACACAGAACCGGGCCGCCCCAATAATATATCGGCCGCAGCCAAATGGTCGCACTGTTGTTTATTCAAGATGATGCGTTGCAGCCGGCTGCAGCTCGTTGCTCTTAATTTCGCGGGTAGATTGCGTCATCAAACATGCATTATCGCGATAGTGCAATAGAATTAGAATCTCTATCGTAGGCCAATTTTGTATCGTTTATATCGCATATCGTTTATATCGCCCATTACTAGTTTACTCTAGGATTTTTTCCAGCTGTGGCGGCAGGCCTTTTGATCCACCAACTACCTTTGGCGTTATTTCAATGACAAATGGGACGCAGTCGAGATCGGATTTGTGTAAGACGCGCATTTTGCTTGCGCTAGGATTTCCTCTGTTCGCGCACAACTTCTTGCACGTCCTCAAATATACGCTGCTCAAGTGCAATTTAGCGCGTTTATGTAGTGAATTTGTCTCCAACATTTATTAGATTTACTAGGAATATTTATGAACGTCTCCAATTGACCTACAGAGCGGCATTAATGCGTCCTGAGGTAAAGTGAAAAGGCTATAAACTCCAGCAAGATAAAGTCTTTGTTTGTTGTATGCAGAGCCATAGACATTTATCTATAAATAAAGTATAATTATGGATACTGTGTTCATCCTAACTGAAAGCTACATCGTGTTTGCTAGCCTCACGCATCTGTCAGTCAGCATGTCACCTTAAAGAGTAAAACAAATGACGCACAGCACTACTACCGTTACAGAAAAGTTTGCGCTGTTATAATTCACTTACCTTTTAATACGTTTTGGTGCGATTATAGCTCGCTATATTTATTATATATATTTAAAAAAACGACCATGTTTTAAATGAGAAGCTGTAATATGTAGCCGTGGCGGGATGAATTTTGGCGTGGCGCCCCGCCATGGTAGAATGAATGTAGCGGAAACCTTGAACTAGGCTTGTCAAAAGTATCAAGTTCGGTACTAATCGGTATAATGAAATTTTAACAACATCCATTTCTCGCTAACATTTGTGCGCTGTGGAGCACGTTCTTAAACATCGATGACTGGCCATTGTGTTATAATAATGCATCTTATTTGACCATTTGTGAGTAGGGCTGGGCGATATAGCAGAAATGCAATCAAATCATTTTTTTTCCCATATTGAATGATAACGATATATTTTGATATAATTTGTTAATGCTTCCAGATTCAAAAGAATAGTCCAATGAAAAAGCCACAAAAATTAGAGGATGCATTAAATGGCGAAACATATTTTCAGCCGATAAATTTTCAGTGGCCAAAAATTCGGGATTCCCATTGTTGTACATTTCTGGTGTGTGATTGGCTTATAGATCAATATAGAGTAAAAAAGTCCAGAGCTTATCATTGGTATTGACATCAATTTTATCACGATTCGATATAATATCGTTTATCGGCCCAGCCCTAGAAAAAAGCATGTTAATATCAGGTAAGACTGAATTTAAATGGTGATAAAATGGCAAACTCACCATACATATCAAGTAAATGCCCAGAAAGACCTGTCCAGTGGACTGAAGTGAGCGTGTGCGAGGTTTCTGTCTGTAAACCTCTCCTGCTCCACTCGACACAATCAGAAAGCCTCCGATGATGGCCATTGCTCGGGAGTACATCCGTACCTGTGGTAATCAGGAACAAACAGGTCATTTATTTGAGTGTGTAATACCAAATATATATTGGCTATATCAGTTGGCGTTTCTGTGTGGAGTTTGCATGTTCTCCCTGCGTTCACGTGGGTTTCCTCCGGGTGCTCCGGTTTCCCCCACAGTCCAAAGACATGCAGTACAGGTGAATTGGGTAAGCTAAATTGTCCATAGTGTATGAGTGTGAATGTGTGTGTGGAAGTTCCCAGAGATGGGTTGCGGCTGGAAGGGAATCGCTGTGTAAAATCGCGCTGGATAAGTTGGCGGTTCATTCCGCTGTGGCGACCCCGCAAGGGACAAAACCGACAAGAAAATGAATGAATATTGGCTATATTCACTGAGAACTGGATAAAAATATTCAATTTCAAAAGAGGGTAAACTCATTTATGCCGAGAACTGTAACATTGACCAAAGTGTTCTGATTAAAGAGGAATTACTGCAGTTGCATAACACTACAGCCCAATCCCAATTTTACCCCTTTGCCCTTCCCCTTACCCCTCGTTTTGCACGTTCACGTGAAGAGGTAGTGCTGTCCCAATTTTCTTCACTTTGAAGGCGTAGGGTTAAGGGGAAGGGCCAGATAGCCCTTGAAACTGAGATTTTTCAGGACCACACTCGAAATCAAGGGGTACAAAAATTTCCACAGCAAACAAGCATGTTTTAATACAGTCATAATGGTTTCACATACTTTCACATCTGACACTCAAATCCCCTGTCAGAAAAGTCTAGTGGCTGGGAATGATCTTTTACAGTGTCTGCTATAATGTTAATGTTGTTTTTGTGTGTATTTACATAGATGAATACGGCCACTGTGTAAATGCACAGTATGATAACATGATATCGTTGTCTTCTGTGATTTCCTGAAGATAAAATAACGCAACTGGAATAACTACAGCAGTCTCAGTCATCAATCTCATATGAAGCAAGAGATCACGATGATATATGATGATGTGTGCAGATGTTGTAATGGTGTCCCATTTTGAAGCCCTTCCCCTTCAAATTCAAGGGGTAGGGGTAAAACAATAGAACTAGGATTGGGCCTACATTGAAGATGGTTAATCTCTTGTGTGTATGTGATACGAACTGTGGATTTGCATGATCAGTCAAAGAGTAATTACTATTAATATCCACAAAATCTGACCCGACATTTTATGTAAATTTCAATGTTTTTAAACTCGTAGGTTCATTTCTGTTAGTAGCAATTCAACAGCGTTAATACTTGTACTTCTGAACAATTGAGTCTTACAGGATTGTTGTGTTTTTGTAGGTCAAATTGTTCTGAATTTTTTTAGTTTTATAGATTTTTTTTATCATTGTTATTTTCTTAATTATTAAATTTTATTATTAATCTTTTTGTTTGTTAAATGCATAAAAATAAGTCATTAAGAGAACACAAGATCTTTACATTTTCATGTTTTATTCTTAAATTAATAATACATAAAATTATATCTGTGACAACTCAGGCCACTTTCACTTTCGGGATTTAGAAACACTGGATTAAAGGGACAGTTCACCCAAAAATAAAATTTTCCAGTAATTTTATTTTGTCACAACTCACGCTATTAGCTACTGGCTTATAACCTGTCTATTATTAAGATATTATAACTCTTCATTAGTAGCTCTAAAGTATGATCTTATTCTACATCCCTAATCCTACTCAAACCCTAAACCCAACTACTAGCTTACTAACTAAAGGGTTCAACGCTAATGATTTTTTCTACTGGCCCGATCAGGCCAATGGTTTAGATTTTTAGTTTCCCTGCCAAAATTTTCACTTGCCCCACCAAAAAAAAAAAAAGTTAACAACTATTTCTTAGCCACATGCAGTATTTTAAATAATGTGTCAAAAGGCAAACATAATTGTAATACCTACCCTTTTTATTCAGCAAAACTTTTTTAAATACAACTGACAATTAAAAAAAATACAACTGTGATGTAACTAAATTTGAGATATATATATATACAGGGAGTGCAGAATTATTAGGCAAGTTGTATTTTTGAGGATTAATTTTATTATTGAACAACAACCATGTTTTCAATGAACCCAAAAAACTCATTAATATCAAAGCTGAATATTTTTGGAAGTAGTTTTTAGTTTGTTTTTAGTTTGAGTTATTTTAGGAGGATATCTGTGTGTGCAGGTGACTATTACTGTGCAGAATTATTAGGCAACTTAACAAAAAAAAGCTCAACTCCCAGTCCTACTGCCAGTTTCTGGAAGACACCTTCTTCAAGCAGTGGTACAGGAAGAAGTCTGCATCCTTCAAGAAAAACATGATTTTCATGCAGGACAATGCTCCATCACACGCGTCCAAGTACTTCACAGCGTGGCTGGCAAGAAAGGGTCTAAAAGAAGAAAAACTAATGACATGGCCACCTTGTTCACCTGATCTGAACCCCATAGAGAACCTGTGGTCCATCATCAAATGTGAGATTTACAAGGAGGGAAAACAGTACACCTCTCTGAACAGTGTCTGGGAGGCTGTGGTTGCTGCTGCACGCAATGTTGATGGTGAACAGATCAAAACACTGACAGAATCCATGGATGGCAGGCTTTTGAGTGTCCTTGCAAAGAAAGGTGGCTATATTGGTCACTGATTTGTTTTTGTTTTGTTTTTGAATGTCAGAAATGTATATTTGTGAATGTTGAGATGTTATATTGGTTTCACTGGTGAAAATAAATAATTGAAATGGGTATATATTTGTTTTTTGTTAAGTTGCCTAATAATTCTGCACAGTAATAGTCACCTGCACACACAGATATCCTCCTAAAATAGCTCAAACTAAAAAACAAACTAAAAACTACTTCCAAAACTATTCAGCTTTGATATTAATGAGTTTTTTGGGTTCATTGAAAACATGGTTGTTGTTCAATAATAAAATTAATCCTCAAAAATACAACTTGCCTAATAATTCTGCACTCCCTGTAATATTGATCCGCTCAATCAAGTAGAAACCACCTCATTTAGGCGATCTCGGACCAATTGATTTGGCGCGGATCCAAGCGCGATTGCTGGATTCACATATGCCAAACGAGCCGAATTAACGAGGGAAATGAGACAGATTCTGAAAACAAACGTCTATGTGTGATAGCACCCTGAGATTGCATTTGACAGTAACCATTCTGTACACTGGCCCGAGTGTCTCGCACCCCAGTCCATCGGCCAGTCCTTATTGTCGAGCCCTGCACTATTAATAAACGGCTAATTAGTACTTTATTAAGACTTAGTAGTTATTAGACTTAGTTAATGGTTTGTTAATAGCACGAATTGTGACTTAAAATAAAGAGTTAGCAAATTTTCCCATTATTTACACACACTCACGTGGTTCAAAAACTTTTATAGAGTTTAGTAGAGTTTATTTCTTCTGCTAAACACAAAAACAAGACAAAAAAAAAGCATCCACTGACTTCTAAAGTAGAAACAAAAAAATCTCTTTAAATCAGACTCTGATTTTACCTTCAGCCAGTCTCCATAATGGACCTGTCCTCCCACGTAGGACACATATGTGCTGAGGGCCAGATGAATGGCAGCTGCCAGCGCGAACCATCTTCTCTTCACCCCGAACGACATAAAACTGGCACACAGCACTGCAGCTCCCAGATCTATGTACAGGTAAGGCACCTGGATATCTGGCTTCCTTAAACGACAATTAAAGAGAGAGGTTATTTAAGTGCTTGTAAGATTTTCCCAACTTTAAAGTCCACATGAACCGGAAGCTGGGACCATTTTTGTTTAGCATTGTGGCGCAGTTCCTCGAGAATATTAAATGAGAAAACAGTGGGCGTGGCTTGTTTTTTCTACTGAGCTGATTGGATGTAGTAAAGTAGGCATTTCATTAGGGAAACGCTTAACAGACTCCTCCTGCTCACCATTTCTGTTTGTTGTCAAAACTGACAGCTGGAGGGGCGTGGTTAAGTGTGTTAGCCACGCCCAATACCTCAGACAGATGTAATCTGAGAATTTAACTGAAAACAAACAGGAAGTGCATTTTTAGACTTCAATTAAAGATTACAAGAGCTAACTTTCTATCTTAATGACATGCACAGGTGAATTGTTCACCACAAAACTAGCAATGTGAGCTAACAAAATCAATATGGTTAGTTTTGATTTCATGTGTACTTTAAACGCCATTGTATGCCATAATGCCCCATTCACACGGGGCGTCAGCTTCAACGCTTCCCATTCACTTTGAATGGGTGACGTCAGGTGTTGCTGAACTGCATTGTGGATCCATCGGCGCCACTTCAGAGGCGTTGCTCGCTAAAGAAGTTGGGACTTGCTCAACTTTTCAAGCGCCGACGGAAGCGTCAGCCAATCAGATCGCTGTATGCAAATTCACCAGCTCAGACAGTAGCTGATTGCTGACTAACTTCAGCCCCAACTTCAGACACGCCCTCTGTCAATTGTTGACGCTGAAGCCCCGTGTGAATGAAGCGTAATAGTCTTTGAATTGAATTAAAAGTTATAGTTTACCCAAAAAATGAAAATTGTCATCATTTACGGCCCATTCACACGAGGCGTTAGCATCAACGCTTTCCATTTACTTTGAATGGGTGACGTCAGGCGTTGCCGAACTCAATTGTGGGTCCGTCGGTGCTGCTTCAGCGGCGTTGCTCGCTGCAGAAGTTGGGACTTTCCAACGCAATCTCACGGCAATTCGTAACTTTTTGATTTAGTGGCTAATTCCTATGAATTCATACGATCTAATTCGTACAGTTTAGTACGATTTGCTCATCACCCAATGACGGTTGGGGTTAGGGGTGGGGTTAGGTGCCACGCCTCCTTTTTAAAATCGTACATTTTCATACGACTGAACTCATACGAATTAGTCACTAAACTGACAAAACGTAAAATACTTACGTTTCCTTGTGAGATCAGGCTGGACTTTCTCAACTTTTCAAGCACCAATGCAAGCGTCAACCAATCAGATCACTGTATGCAAATACACTAGCTCAGACAGTAGTCGATTGACTTCAGACACGCCCTCTGTCAAGCGTTGACGCTGAAGCCCCATGTGAATCAGGTGCAACTCATCCTCGACTTCTTTCAAACCAGTTTGGGTTTCTCAATTCTGTTGAATACTAATGAAGACATACTGAAGAAAGCCGTAAACGTTGACTTCCATAGTATTTGTTTTTCCTACTATGGTTACAGGTTTTCAGCTTTATTCAAAATATCTTCTTTAGATTTCAACAGAAGAAAGAAACTCATGAATGTTTAGAACCACTTTAGGGAGAGCAAATATATTGAGGTAACGTTAAAGTTGGGTTTATATTCACACATTCGTTCATTTTTGAACAGTCACACGATGCCTATATTGTTTACCACACTATATTTGGTCCACAATTACATGTAATTATGACTTCAAAACAATATTAGCTCTATTTAATTGACTGTGAACAATGTTGTACTTTGAATAGAGGAAAAGTTGGCTTTATATTTGGATATTCGTTCATTTAGAAGTCTCTATATTGTTTACCATGTTACTTTGAGTATTCGATCGGAATTAGCATGCAAGTATGACTTCAAAACAACATTAGCACTATCAAACTGACTGTAAACAATGTTGTACTTTGATAATCATTGGCTGCTAATATGATTACCCTATTTAGAATTTGCAAAGAATACTTTTCTGAAATTATATTATTAAGGAGAAAGTCTGAATATCTGAATATAAAACCAATTTTACCTCTATGGTTTCCTCCAGGTGCTCTGGTTTCCCCCACAGTCCAAAGACATGCAGTACAGGTGAATTGGGTAAGCTAAAATTGTCCGTAGTGTATGTGTGTGAATGAGAGTGTATGGATGTTTCCCAGTGATGGGTTGCAGCCGGAAGGGCATCCGCTGTGTAAAACATGTGCTGGATAAGTTGGCGGTTCATTCCGCTGTGGGGACCCCAGATTAATAAAAGGACTAAGCCAAAAAGAAAATGAATGAATGAATATTAGCAGCCATTGACTATCAAAGTACAACATTGTTCACAGTCAATTAGATAGTGCTAATGTTGTTTTGAAGTCATACTTGCATGCTAATTCCGATCGAATATTCAAAGTAACATGGTAAACAATATAGAGACTTCTAAATGAACGAATGTGCGAATATAAAACCAACTTTACCTCTATTCTTTTGTTAAATTAATGGACATAACATGCGTTTATACTGTGAGCTGTTTATTTGGTTTCCATCAAACACTGACGAACCGTTTGACGTCGGCGCGCTCCGCGAACAGCATCAACATGGCGAAACAGTTCCAGAAGCCGAACCGGGTCAGAATAAAAGCTCCGAACTGAGAGAAAAATCTCAGTGCTTTTTTGCGGGTTGCAGCAGCCATAGTTCAGGATGGCGGAAGTGTATCATCTGCTTCCCAGGGACTGTGAACGACTCGTTCTTTTGAGTCGAATCTTTTGAATGAATCACTACAGCGGTACCGTGAATGGGTAATTTTTTAAAAGTAGATGCGTATACATCAATATAGCATCATTTTTGACACTATAGAACAATAATACACATTTTTACATTATTGCGAGGGTTGAGTTTAGGGTTAGACGTTAATAAAATACAACTGAATGGGTAATTGAATAAATAATATGTGTAATACTTGGTATAATTACTGTTTTAACATTACAGATGGTTGGGTTTAGGGTTGTGGTAGGGGTAGGTGTTAATAAGATACAATTCATTAATCATTTAATATATATTATAAACAATTCAAGTTAACCTCCGGCCGCAGCTGTATCCCTTCTAGCAACAATCCCGCGAAAGAGAGAACATCTCGTGTCAAAATGTCATATATAGATATTCCAGTTTTGTATAGCCGACATAATTTAATGTCTGGATGGGTAAATTCCTTTGTTTACAATATAACTGAATAAGTATAATGTCAAAATAAATGTTATATAGTTATCAATCATGACTTAATGCATGAAATAAGAATTACATTTCCTTATCCATATTTTAAATATGAAACATCTGTGGGTTTTTGTCTAAAAATCTAAATGAGCTGTAAAATACTCATGACGTAAAAGAATCATGGAGTTGTTCATTAATTTGAACCTGAACCGGCTCTTTGAAAGAACTGACTCGCAGAATGACTCGGAGTGTCCGCAGTGTTTCAGGAAGTGTGTTGGCAAATGTTTGCGGTTCTGACTTTATTTCTGACTTTATTGTAACTCTTTCATGGTGACACAGAGGTGTTTTCCTGTAGAGGGCGCCCGATGGCTCCATTTAGAGATCCGCTTTTCCACTTGAGCTGTACTAAGAATCAATTTCTTCAAGACATTTACCAGTATTTTGTTTTATTTATTTAATTATTTATTTATTTATTCATTCATTAATTATGTGGAAATGCATTTAATAAAAACGGTGAAATTCAGTTATTCATTAACAACAAATAATTACAAAAATGTTCACCATTATTATTATTATTATTATTATTATTATTATTATTGATGCACTCAAGAGAAGTGAAAGTGCTTTTTATAATGATTGTGGATTTTACTTACAATTGCTTGATGATGATAATATATAATAATGATGATGATTAATTATAATAATTACTTTATTATTATTATTTTTATTATTAAAACAGCGTTATTTCTGTTAGATAACTCTTAGATAAGTGGAAATGCTTTCAATAAAAATATGAAATCATATTAATTATAACTTCATTATTCTTTATTGTTATTTTTTATTATAATAATAATTTTAAATATCATTCATTCATTCATTTTCCTTCGGCTTAGTCCCTTTATTAATCAGGGGTCGCCACAGCAGAATGAACCGCCAACTTTTCCAGCATATGTTTTACACAGCAGATGCCCTTCCAGCTGCAACCCATCACTGGGAAACACCCATACACACACATACACTACGGACAATTCAGCTTACACAATTCACCTATACCGCATGTGTTTGGACTTGTGAGTGCAACCCGGATGAAACCTACATGAACACAGGGAGGACATGCAAACTCCACACAGAAATGCCAACTGGTCCAGCCGGATCTCGAACCAGTGACCTTCTTGAGATGAGACAATTGTGCTACCCACTGTGACGCCAATACTATAATATATAATTTAGTTTTTACTACAGTAAACTGAGGTGTGTTGTAGTGTAGTACAGCATACTCTATTGGGTCATTTTACCATGATGTTGTTGTATTACCAAGGCAACCATATTACCCCAACGCATTAATTCAACTATTGTATGGTTCAAAAACACTACAGTATTTACCACATATTACTAAAGTATTTCCTTCATGTGGGAGTAGTTTCAAAGTAGGCCTATACTGTTAAACAATTGTTCACGAGGTAATATTAAACTAAATATTGATTATCCGCATGTTCGCATTCAATATGTGCCAATGAACCATCAATAAAGCTCGTCATGTGTGATAGTGCTGTTATAGCGACTTCCTTTCTCTAATGACACTTGACTTTGGACGTTTCCGGAGAGCCACAAACACTAAAGCTTCAGTAATTGAGCTAAACCTGATCAGCAAGGAGGATTATGGGTCATGGATATCACGAGCTGTCACTCTCCTACATCCAGGACAGCTGACTGTCATTTAAACACACTTGCACTGGTTTCACAGAGGTTACGAATGTGAACAGTCAGAATACTAAAATGTGTAATTCATAGACAGTGTTGGGGTAACGCATTACAAGCAACGCAAGTTACATAATAATATTACTTTTCTAAGTAACGAGTAGGTAATGCATTAGGCTACTTCTAAAAATGTAATAATAATATTTGAATTTCTCTTTTTGAAAATGTAATGCGAGTTCCCAGTAGGCACACAACATCATAAGATGTTAATATTAGGTTAAATTTAGGTTGTGATGTCAGGTGACCAAATTCAATGTCTAGCCAACGCCTAAGGACAACGTTATTTTGACGTCCAATAATGACATCAAATGAGGTTGATATTTGGTTGATTTTAGGTTGTGTTGGAAACTGACCAAAATCCAACGTTGAGCCCACATCTTAACTCAATGTCATATTGACTTCAAATACTGACATTTATTTGTCAGGTATGGCAACCAAAATGCAACGTCTGATAGACGTCATAGTGGTAACATCCACACAACGTCAAGCTGTAACATCATTAGACGTTGATATTTGGTTGATTTTAGGTTGTATTGGAAAGTAACCAAAATACAACGTTGAGCCAACATCTTAAACCAACATCATATTGACGTCAAATACTGACATTTATTCATCAGGTATGGCAACCAAAATCCAACTTCTGATAGACGTCATAGTGGTAACGTCCACACAACGTCAAGCTGTAACATCATTAGACGTTGATATTTGGTTGATTTTAGGTTGTGTTGGTTGGAAAATGACCAAAAGGCAACGTCGAGCTAACATCTTAAACCAACGTCATATTGACGTCAAATACTGACATTTATTCGTCAGGTATGGCAACCAAAATCCAACTTCTGATAGACGTCATAGTAGTAACATCCACACAACGTCAAGCTGTAACATCATTAGACGTTGATATTTGGTTGATTTTAGGTTGTATTGGAAAGTAACCAAAACCTAACGCCGAGCCAACATCTTAAACCAAAATCCAACGTCTGATAGACGTCATAGTGGTAACGGTCACACAACGTCAAGCTGAATCACAGTACACTGTAAAACATGTTAACACAAAGTCATGAAAACAAATGTTTTTATGTTATTTTAACTAACATTAATGTAAATCAGGTTACAACTACAGTATTTTAGTTATTCAAAGTTTAACTTTATATTTTTAGTCAGCTTGACTGATGTAACTTGAGACGACAATTTCCTTTAATTCAACTAAAAAAAATGTGGGCAGCAAGAATTTTTTACATTGTAAATGTAAATGTCAGTGTTGAGGAATCAGGGCTTCAAGGTCTCTGTTGCTAATCCTGGACAAGCGGAGATCCAGAGAAACCGGCTTACAAACGGAGCTTACAGACTATTCAACCTCAATATAGAGATGAATGAACAAGTGGAAGTATACAGCAACCATTAATGCAGTTTGGCGCAAATCTGATATGTTTTGAGCCGCCATGTGTTAGTCGTTTTTACGCTTTTTAAAACTCTTTTTTTTTATTCCAGCCAAATTAAAAGAAATAAGATTTCTCTTGAAGAAAACACCGTGAAAACTTGCTCTGTTAAGCATAAGAATTATAAAAAAAAGAATTAGGAGAGCTAGCAATTTTGTCTTCACATGTATATAAACGAATAAGGGATCAGTTTGGCTGTGAGTCGCTTTCGATCATCAGATAATAGTCTTGTTTTCCCAACGAGGGATGTAAAGTATTAGCTATTAAGCAGATGATAGAGAGTAAAGCAGTTTATTGGGTCATGATGCCAGGCCAGACTCGCATCAGATGATACTTTGGCCTATTGACAATTTAAGTTCTAATTCAGTGGTTCCAACCTTTTTTGCCTGAGACCCCCTTTTCCCTGGAAAATATTGTAAGGCCCCTTTCCACATTTAATGATAATATCACTCATATACGTTTGCAGTAATGATGACAAAAAATTTTGTTTTCAAACAAACGGTATGTTTATTGATATATCTAGATATGTTTATGCACAAATAATAACCTATTGTAAAATATAAAGCAAAACATCAGTAGGCCATTTGTAAATGAAAAGCATTGCCTTTCGTAAGCGTTTCATAGGTTGATAATCAACCGTTTTCTCAAAGGATGACAAGCTGACATTGCTGTCACTCAGATACAAGTTTTATTTATGGAGAAAATTACAAAGCACTGCAGTGTTTGTCTGAGAAAATTAGTCCTACCGAAATGTGAATATTACATACAAGCTGAAGCTGATCGGTCAATTCTTGTCACGTGACTCACGGTGAGCGTATCATACCGATTGTGCGTGCAAGCCGCGCACCTCCATTAGAAACAACAAACTTGTGCAAACTCTAGAAATACGCGATATGAGAACGGCCCCTAATAGGCCGTCGTCATTTGCGATCTCCATCAGTTGATCTTCTTCCACAACCATGGTGGATTCAGCTGATTTGTTGACAAATGGGTTGCCAATTTAAACCCGGGCAGTTTGTGGGTCGTTCACTTGGGCCTTTTCCCCTTAGCAAAGAAACTTTTCAAAGAAGACTGCTTCTTAGTCCATTTGCTGCTTGTGGGTTAAATTTTGGGCGCTCAAGTGACCAAGATGTAAGCCAGAGAAAATACGGTCATTTTTCAAAATAAAAGATCGTTCAGACTCAGATAATAAATAAAATGGAAATAATTAATGATTTCTTGTGCGGCCCGGTACCAGTTGATCCACAGACCGGTGGTTGAGGACCATACCTGCCAACACTCCCGTTTTTCCCGGGAGTCTCCCGTATTTCAGACCCATCTCTCGTTTTGTTCTGTTTCCCGGAAAACTCCCGGAACCCCTGAGGTTTTTGGTACAGTCCCCGGATCGCCGACCGACTTTGGCAGTACAGACCAGGGACCCCACTCTTCAGTTTGCGCGAACCACCAACACCAACCAATCCCCCCCGCTCTTCAGTTTGCGAATCACCAACCCCATCCCCCCCACCCCCCTCATGCTCTTCAGTTCAGAGACAAATGTTGGCAGCTATGTTCAGGACCACTGAGCTAGGGGATAAGGCAACATGATCATTCTCCTAATTGTCCTCTGCTAAGAATTTTTTTAAATTTGACGCGACCCCCCCACAAAGCTCGCTGAGGCCCCCTTGTGGGCCAGGACCCCCCTGTTAGGAACCACTGTTCTAATTGATCTGTTCATTTTAGAATCTAGATGTATAGGTTTTGTCCAACTAAAATCAATGTTTTTTCTTCCCAATTCAGTCTATTAAAGGCACAGTGTGTAATTTTCACCACTAGAGGGCGTGTATTCACAACAAACAAAGGTGCATTTTGATGATTGAGTGTGGGGAAACTGTTAATTAACAGATTTTTTTATTTTTTTTTAACAGTGTAAGTTGACTTTTAGGTAGTTTTTTAGGCAAATTACATAAATCAGAACCCAGGTGTGACCAGCCCATTTACTTGCTTACAAACCATACTTTTTTTATTTTTTAATTATTTCTGAGAGTGTAAATACAAATCAGCTTTCATGCATTCATGTGCAAGTGTTTTCTGTTTATTTACGGTTGTGAATTGCATTACAGGATCTTAATCTCTGTTGACTTTTGATGTGGAAAATTCAAGTCTGCAGTTTAACAAAGTGACTTTCATAGACATTTTAGTAGTTTGAAATAATATAATGTATAAGAAATGATATATAAAGAAATAAGTCTATATTAAATAACAGAAAATGTACTGGCAAGGTTGGCAGTTTTACATGCAGGGCTATTTTCTCTTTGAATGTTTAGAGGTGACTCTTCTCCCTTTGGCCTAATGAGATCAGTGGAGATTGAGGACATCAGAGCTCAGTCCTCAATCTCCACACCTCAGAGAACAAGGAGGAGGATTTTCAGAGTACAGAAATACAGGAGGAAGCTGGAGATCAGAGCTCAGTGTGTCTGGAGGAGCGAGAGGTCTACACTGCTCATGATCTCCTAGCAGGACACAACACACTTCTCTGACTGCCGCAGGGCCCGACTATCAACAGGTAAAGATAAAAAACAGCACACTCTCTTAACAATGTCCTTTAGAATCTACAGTATACTGTATTTACATTTACAGCACTATTTATGTTGCTGTTTATACATTTACAGAATTGTATGTATATCTTTATTGTAAAATATACAGTAATTTTCACAATGCAACTAAATTAAAATACAGTAACATACTGCATAACTTTACTACAGCAAAATACAGTTTATATTACAGTTAAATACTGTGTCATTTACCAAAAGTGTTAACACACTGTAAACAGTTTCCTGTAGAATCTACAGTAACTTACCGGCAGCAGTTTGCCAGTAATCTACAGTTACCACTAAAATACTGTATTTACATTAACAGCACCATTTATCTTGCTGTATATTTATTTACACAATTATATGTTTATCTTTATTGTAATTTCCACAATGCAACTTTAAAATACAGTAACACATACCGCAATACAGTTCATATTAAAGTTAAATACTGTGTAATTTATACAAGCCGCTAACGCTGTACTTTTGCATAGTTTTTGGTCAAGTTGTTGCAAAAATTGCACAATGCTTAAATAGAAAGATCGTAAACAACTAGAGATATCATTTATTTAGGTTTTAATTCAACATTCAACATGTAAAATCTGCGTATTATTATTATTTTTTTCTTCATTTTTGGTCAGATTATTGCATAAATTACACAATGCTTAAATAGAAAAATCGTAAAACAACCAGATATATAATTTATTTACAGTTTAATTCAACAGGTAAAATCAGATTTTTTTTTGCATCATTTTTGGTTGAATTATTGCAAATATGAAGAATGGTTAAATAGAACTATCTGAAACAACCAGAGATATTATATATTTTTGTTTTAATTCAACAGGTAAAATCAGATTTGTATTTATTTTTTGTTTCATTTTTGGTTAGATTATTGCAAATATGCAGAATGCTTGAATAGAAAATCATAAACAACCAGACATATGATTTATTTGCGTTTTATTTCTACAGGTGGCTTTACCTGTTTAATTAAAATATTAATTATTAATAATTAAAGGAATTAGGAATTAAAATATTTTATATAACGATTATACAATTTATTTATTTTTTTGGCTTTGTTTTTGGTTGGATTATTGTAAATAGGCAGAATGTTTGAATAGAACAATCAAACAACCAGTGATATAAATTATTTTTACATTTAAATTTAACAGGTAAAGCCAGATTTATTTATTTATTTTTGGTCAGATTATTGCTAATAAGCGGAAACAACCAGATATATAATTTATCTTTAGGTTTTTATTCAACAGCTAAAAAACTGATTTTTTTTAAACGTTTGAATAGAAAAATCGGAAACAACCATAGATATAATTTATTTTTACATTTTAATTCAACATGTAAAAGCAGCTGCTTCTTTTTTTTTTTTGCCTTGCTTTATGGTCAGATGACTGCAAATATGCAAAATGGTTGAATAGAAAAATTGGAAACAATCAGAAATATAATTTATTTTTACATTTGAATTAAACAGGTAAAATTCAGAAGCAACCAGAGATATAATTTATTTAATTCAACAGTTAAAATCTGTATTACTATTATTATAATTTTTTGCTTCATTTTTGGTTGGATTATTGCAAATAATGCAGAAAGGTTTAATAGAAAAATCTGAAACAACCAGATATTATTATATTAGTTATATTATTTATAATATATATTATTTATTGTTAAGTTTAAATTCAAGTATTAATTCAAAAGGTATAAAACAGGATTTCCTTTGCTTTGTTTTCGGTCAGAATCGGATTCTTTTAAACATATTATATATGTTTGAATAGAAAAATGTGAAACAATCAGTAATTAATTAAAAATATTTAATGCACATTTTAATTCCTTATAAAAGCCTATTTTTGACATGCAAATAAGGATTTAATAAGCTTTTCATTTATATAGCCTTTATAATATAATCAAATTGCATTTTTTATATTCTCTGAATATAATTTTTGCAAAGTCATTTTTACATTTTTGTGCATTTAACTGTAATAGTTTTGTATGTATTAACATTAATCCATTTAACAGACACTTTCACCCAATGCAACTTCACAAAAAAATGAAATTAAGAAAAAATGTTAGTTAACATCAACGAATCGGCCCAAATGCCAACAAATCTATGAAATTTGTATTTGTAAAATAGATTGTTGTAAAATATAAACAAACAAATAAATATATAAATAAACAAACAAACAAATAAATTAAATCTAAAATTACATTAATGTTTATTTCAATTTAAATGAACAAACAAAACAAAAAAATAAATTCTGAAATTACATTTAAAGTAATTTTAGTTTAAATAAACAAACCAAAAAATGGTAAAATAGATTGTTGCATATTATAAACAATCAAACAAACAAACAAACAAATAAATAAATAAATTCTGATATTACATTTATATTTACTTCAATTTAAATAAGCAAACAAAAAACTGTAAATAGATTGTTGGATGTTATAAACAAACAAACAAACAAATAAATAAATAAATAAATAATTAAAATCTGAAGTTTCAATTAAATTTATTTAAATTTAAATAAACAAACAAAAAATGTAAAATAGATTGCTGGATATTATAAATAAATAAATAAATAAATAAATAAATAATTAAAATCTGAAATTACATTTAAATCAATTTTACTTTAAATAAACAATCGAAACAATTGTAAAATAGATTGTTGGATATTATAAATATAAAAACAAATAAACAAATAAATAAAATCAAAAATTACATTTAAATTCATTTCAATTTAAATAAACAAACTAATTAAATTTATTTAAATTTAAATTGCAATTAAAATTAGTTAAAAAAAAAACAAGCAAAAAAACACATTAAGTATTTTGTGCATGACATTTTTTCCAGGGAGAGTATTTTCACATCTGTCTCTTTTTCTTTTCTAAATAGTCAGGATGGCTCGGGACATGTCAGATAAAGAAATCCTGAAGATGGAGCTGGACCAGCTGAAGGTGGAAGTGAACACTGCTCGTACCGCTGTAAGAAACTCCATCATCATCATTATCTTCCATCCATTATTTCGACTGCTTGATTTTCAGTCAGTGAAAAAAACATCCCTTTTTCTCCTCCTCAGGTTTCAGCAACAGCTCCAGAAATCATTGCATTTGTGGAGGGTTTATCTGCTGAAGATCCTCTAGTTAAAGGTGTCCCAGAGGACAAGAATCCATTCAAGGAGAAGGGAGGCTGCATTATTACGTAGCGTCGGCCCTGGAGGAACCAGGGCTCTCTGTTCAATCAACGCTTTTTGTATAAACTTTGCCGGTCCTAGAAATGCTTTTGATTTACAGTAGTTTAAAATAAACTATAAAAGATGTCCAGAAATGTAAACCCTCATGTCATTTAATACCTCTTTGTGATATGATGTTGTCTGTCTGTTTTTGAAATAAACACATTAGCAATCTGAGCAAATGGTCCAACGTCATGGTGTCCATGTGATTCAGACTTTAATTTGGTCTTAAAGAGATGCAAAAATATTATTTCATTTATTTAGCTGATTTGTCAAGGGATGGATTAAAAAAGTAACTGACAAAAAGTCTTAAAAAGTAACTTATTTTAATAATTTAATCAGGTTTTAACTGAATTGTTTTAGTTATATAAGGTTTAACATAATATTTTTAATCAGTTTAACTTAATTTAATAATTTAATCAGGTTTTAACTGAATTGTTTTAGTTATATAAGGTTTAACATAATATTTTAATCAGTTTAACTCAATTTAATAATTTAATCAGGTTTTAACTGAATTGTTTTAGTTATATAAGGTTTAACATAATATTTTAATCAGTTTAACTTATTTTAATAATTTAATCAGGTTTTAACTGAATTGTTTTAGTTATATAATGTTTAACATAATATTTTAATCAGTTTAACTTATTTTAATAATTTAATCAGGTTTTAACTGAATTGTTTAAGTTATATGAGGTTTAACATAATATTTTTAGTCAGTTTAACTTATATTAATAATTTAATCAGGTTTTAACTGAATTGTTTTAGTTATATAAGGTTTAACATAATATTTTTAGTCAGTTTGACTAATGTAAGTTGAGATGACTAGAGAATTTAAGTTGATTCAACTAAAGAATTTAAGGCAGTACGATTTTTTCTACAGTGTAGCAACTAAGACGCATTACATTCTCATAATTACGAGTTATAAACTTATGAATTTACGTTTTTTCTTCTTCTCAAAACTGAACTTTTTAATCTTGCAACTAAAATCTTTTAATCTAATTGAACTGATATTTAATAGTATGTTTGCTAAATGTAAGCTCATAATTTTAAGAAAAAAAGTCCAAATTGCAAGATTAAAAACTCAGAACTCCTAAAAAAGTCATTATTGTGATATCAAATCACAATTTACTTTTACAAAATGTACTTTTATTTCTATATGTATAAACAAAGTCAGCATTGTGTGACATAAATTCAGAATTCCTGAAAGAAAAGTCAGAATTGTGAGATGTAAACGCACAATTTAAAAGAAAAGAGTTCAGATTTCTGAGATGCACTCATAATTACAAGAAAAAACATCAGAACCGCAAAATGTAAACTCATAATATTTAAAAAAAGAAAGTAAAAATTGAAATAAACACAATTGTCAAAAGTGAGAATTGCGAGATAAAAACTTAGAATCACTACAAAAAAAACAAAACATTATTGTGAGATAAAATAAATTTACTTTTACAAAATGTACATTTATTTCTATATGTATAAACAAAGTCAGCATTATGTGACATAAATTCAGAATTCCTGAAAGGAAAGGTTAGAATTTCAAGAAAAAGTCAGATTTCTGACATACAAACTCATAATTACAAGAACAAACATCAGAACTGCAAAATGTAAACTCAGAATTCTCAAAACCAAAGAGCCAGAATTCATATAAACACAAAATTGTCAAATAAAAGTGACAATTGTGAGATGTAAACTCTGAATACATAATAAAGTAAAAATGACATGATTACATCAATTGAAGTTATAATTATACATCAGAATTCATAGGTGAAAAAAGCATAATTCTGAGACATAAACATTCTCCGAGTATATAAAAAGTCAGAAATGTGAAATGCAAACTTGCTTGTATAAAATGATAAGCATTTGTAAGCTGCCTTATGTTTACTAAACCCATAATAACCCATAATAGTATTTCTTTCGCATCACTATGGCAAACACTGTTTGGATAACTTAAATTTTAAAGAGCGATTTCAGATTAATTTTCCCCCGATTGCATCGGATGGCGGTATTTAGGCAGGGATGTCAGTTGGCCATGATAATGGGTGTAATCTTTCATTAGAGCTCTGTATGCATAAACCTCCGCATGTGGACCAAATGAGTGGCTGCTCATTGGCTGCTGTGATAATGAGATTTGTGTGTCAGACCATTTCTGTGCCGCTGAACAGCATCTGCTTCCTGTGTCTCAAGATCTTAAGCTCATTCTCTGATCCTCATCTTGAGCTTTTCATCCTATAAGCTCCTTTTCCAACTTGGTACCGCTGTCCCACTGCCTCCTATTTAAATACTGAGCCAGTAATTGGGATGAACTGCAGCTTGTGAGTGTGTGTGTGTGTGTGTGTGTGTGTGTGTGTGTGAGACCCAACAACAAGGTTATTTCAGTTTGTTGTTGAATGATTTGCTTATATGGTTTCCAGAATTTGCAGAGACGTACTGATAACTGAAATATTAAACCATTATTAAATAAATCTCTGGGATGTGTCACATTGGATAGTCATGAAGAATATGAGCTGACATCTAAAAGCAAGGGCGACACAGTGGCTCAGTGGTTGGCACTGTTGAAGTTCAACAAGAAGGTCGCTGGTTCGAGTACCGGCTGGGTCAGTTTCCACAGGGTGCTCCGGTTTCCCCCACAGTCTAAAGACATGTGCTATAGGTGAATCAAATAAACTAAACTGGTTGTAGTGTATGAGTGCGTAAAACATATGCTGGATAAGTTGGCTCAAGTTGTTCATTCCGCTGTGGCGACCCCTGATGAATAAAGGGACTAAGCTGAAGGCAGGGCAAGGCAAGTTTATTTATATAGCACATTTCATACACAGTGGCAATTCAATGTGCTTTACATAAACAGGAATAAAAAAGACAAGTGTAAGAAAAAATAAAAACAGATAAAAATATGTTAAAACAGGTTGTAAAAGAATGAAAAAGAAGAGAAAAACATAATAGTGCAATTTGTCGGACGTAGCACAGTGCTCATTCAGTAAAGGCACAGCTAAACAGATGTGTTTTCAGTCTTGATGTGAATGTGCCTAATGTTGGAGCACATCTGATCATTTCTGGGAGTTGATTCCAGCAGCGAGGGGCGCTGTTAGTAGCAGAAAGCCGATTCACCCTGCTTTGACTGAACTCTTGGAATTTCTAGTTTATATGATCCTAGAGATCTGAGTGTTCTTCTAGGTTTGTATTCAGTGAGCATATCTGTAATGTATTGAGGTCCTAGGCCATTTAGTGATTTATAGACAAGTAGTAATACTTTAAAATCTATTCTGAATGTAACTGGGAGCCAGTGTAGAGACCTGAGGACAGGTGTGATGTGCTCTGATTTCCTGGTTCTGGTCAGAATCCTGGCCGCAGCGTTCTGGATGAGTTGCAACTGTCTGACTGTCTTTTTGGGAAGGCCCGTGAGGAGGCCGTTACAGTAATCCACCCTGCTGCTGATAAAAGCATGAACAAGTTTCTCTAAGTCTTCACTGGAAACAAAGCATCTGATTCTTGCAATGTTTTTGAGATGATAGTATGCTGATTTACTAACTGCTTTGACATGACTATTGAAACTCAGATCTGACTCCAGAGTCACACCAAGATTCTTGGCCTTATTTTTTGTTGTTTGACCTTTAGAGCCAAGGTACGCATTCACCTTGAGAACCTCATCTCTGTTCCCAAACGCAATGACTTCAGTTTCCTTCCTTGTGAAGAAAAATGAATGAAACTAAAAGCAAATGATTAGACTCTAAGAAATGCTCAACTCAACATTGGCTTTGATTGGGGAGTTTCCATGTTCTCCCAATGTTCCCATTGAATTCCTCCGGAAAGACATGCGGCATTGGATTAACTAAATTGGTGTGTGTGTGTGTGTGTGTGTGTGTGTGTGAATAAAAGAGTATATGTGTGTTTTCCAGCATTTCAACTTCCCTCTCCCCAGACACTTCCTCCAGCTCCTCTGGGGGAATCCCAAGGTGTTCCCAAGCCAGCCGAAAGACATAGTCCCTCAAGTGTGTCCTGGGTCTTCCCCAAGTCCTCCTCCCGGTGGGACGTGCCTGGAACACCTCTCTAGGTAGGCATCTAGGCGGCATTCAAAACAGATGCCTGAGCCACCTCAGCTGAGTTCTCTCGATGTGGAGGAGCAGCGGCTCTACTCCGAGCTCCTCACGAGTGACAGAGCTCCTCACCCTATCTATAAGAGTGCGCCCTGCCACCCTGCAAATTAAACTAATTTTCAGCCACTGAGATCTTGTCCTTTTGGTCTTGACCCAAAGCTCATGACCATAGGTGAGAGTAGGAACGTAGATTAACTGGTAAATCGAGAGCTTTGCCTTTCGGCTCAGCACCTTCTTCACCACAAAGGACCGGTACATCGACCGCATTACTGCTGCCGCTGCAACAATCCACTTTCAATCTCACTTTCAATCCTTCTCTCACTCGTGAATAAAACCCCAAGATACTTGAACTCTTCCACCTGGGGTAAGGACTTTCCTCCAACATGGAGATGGCAAACCACCTTTTTCCGGTGAAGCACCATGGCCTCGGACTTGGAGGTGCTGATTCTCATCCCTGCTGTTCTTGTGTAAATCCACCAGAGGCCGCTGTTGACTGACTGACTGACTGACCAATCCCCCCCACCCTCCTCCTTCCCTAAATCCAACAGATAGTGTTTTCAAAAGCAATCCAAAAAAAGAAAAGCCCTCAGGGTAGCCTGATTTTTACTCACCCTGTTATTTACTCGTTTATTCGCTTGTTTTTGTCTTACATGCTTACTAGAACCATTATTCGCCAAACTCATAGCCCGTCATCGCGGTCAACTCCACTCTGCATTTCAAATACTCCGTCGTAAGCGGTGAACCACTGGGCGAACTGGTAACATCGAAAAAGCCGCCCATATGGAGGTCAGCTGGTAAGCGTGAAAAGGAAAGGCGTCATACTGCGTATAGCGTTATATATAGCATTTCTTTTAAAGATGAAATACAGCCCAGGTAGCAAAGTATTCTGTTCCAAATTTGGCATAAAGATGGCACAGCAGGCATTCATCCGGCTTTGCCAAATAGCATGTGGGCCAAACAAGGTTTGGCAGTGGTGACACTGTCTTTAAGGTGGCACGCAAGACATGGGCCAGATGTCAAATGTAGTTTTTGGCCCAGATGATAAAAATTGATATGTCGGCCACTTGAAGTTTATCAATTTTATTGCAGTCGTGACACACCAAATATGGCTTCCAGACAATAGCCAAACATGAACCATAGCTGGCCCAGTTCAGGTCAAACTATGGGTTATTAACTTGGCTTAGACTAGGCCCAGATATAGTCCAGGTTTGGCCCTTATATGGAAGCCAGACTTGGTCCAGTCATGTACCGTAATTCACTGGGGCATGTGGGACAAGCAAAAGCTGATTGTGTGGGCCAGATCTGGGCCAAATAAATGTTGCTATGTGGGAGACATACATACTTCTGGCAACATAATTCGCGATCTCCAGAAATGTATACAGGGCTACGTTTTCAGAATAATCCTGTGTTGCAAGACATACACCAAAAATTGGATCAAGATGTTTAAGCTAATGGTTTTGTACAATAATAATAATAATAATAACAATGTTGTATAAAAGTTTGTAATGATGCTGATATAAAATGTTATTCTTTTGCATAAATATTTCATCAAGCAGGCGACTTGCACTTGCTATTCTTATCAACATATGTCAGTCATAAAGTCACATATAGATAAACACAGTGCAAAGCGCAGAATGTTTGGTTTATCTTAATTACTTTATCTAGTAACGATAACAGGAATAACCTATTTCTACATTGTTGCTTAAACTGACGAGATGAAAACTCATTGCAGGTGAGATTTAAAGATAAATACTTTTGTTGATTACGTCGCAAACACTTTTGTTTATTGTGTCACAAACAAAGCATCTGGTCAGTGTGTTTTCTACATTCCTGAAGTGCATTATTTTCCCATGCTGGCCTGAGAATGCTTTGAGATGTCAGTGTGACATTTATCAGTGTGACATTTGTTGTGTATATAGTGCAGAAAAAGAATTGTTACACAACCTCAATTTCAGCTTAAGACTTTAACACTTTCTGCTTCATCTTATCCAGATAGTTTTAACGACACTTGTAGTCCTCGGTTAATATTTTTAAAGAGTGAAGGCAGATTAGAATTCCAACTTTCATAATGTGTTATTGCTCAGAGATAAGATATTGGATACGTACCAATTTTGCCAAGTTTAACAAACTTATCAGCAGTAGCGGATTTGTACAACATAGGCTCATTCTGAAAACAAAGCCCTATATACATTTCTGGAGATCGCCAGAGCTACGTATGGCTGCATTTAGTCTTTAAAATGAACGCTACGAATCGGTATGATGTCGTTCCTTTTCATGCTTACTAGCTGACCACTTACCTTCATGTGGACGGCTTTCCCGCTGTTACTAGTTTGCCTAGTGGCTCACCGCGTATGTTGGTAGATTTGAGACGCAGAGAGGAGTTGACAGCGACGACGGGGTTTGAGTCTGGCAAAGAATGGTTCCAGAAAGCTGTAAAACAAAAACAAAAGCTAAAAATAAAATAAACAATTAAATAACAGGATAAGAATGGGATAAAATCTGAAAATATGGTAAAAATCGGGGGACCATGAGGGATTTTCTTTTTTAGATTGCTTTGAAAATACTTTTTGTTAGGTTTAGGGAAGTGGGTGGGTGCTGGTCAATCGGTGCTTTTTAAAACACTATTGGTTGGGTTTAGGAAAGGAGGAGGGTGGGTCAGTCAATCAGTCAGTCGACAGTGGCCTCTGGTGGATTTACGTGAGAACAGCAGGCGCAAATGGCAGAATGGAGAAATTTGAGATCTGAAAAAGCATACACAGCGGCCTCTGGTGAATTTGCGAAAACAAAACTTGCAAAAAGACGTACATCCTGGGACGTATTTGGCACTCTCCAGAAATGTATATAGGGGTACATTCTCAGAATAAGCCGAGGTTGAATTTGTAAAGCATTGTTAATTCATGTTGCTACAGAAATGAATTTGCAATCTTTTCTTCACTGTTGTGCTATATTTAAGGTCTTCTGTGAAAATAAAAAGTACCGTAGACTTATTACTGTCCCACTAATATGCAACAGAAGCTCATTCTGTAACAGTACCCCTATATATATTTCTGGAGATTACAAATTATGTAGCCAGAGGAACGTATGCAGTATGACGCCGTGCCTTTTCGCACTACCAGCTGACCGCTTACCTCCGTATGGACGGCTTTCCTGCTGTTACCAGTTTACACAGTGACTCGCAGCATACGTTGGAGGATTTGAGATGCAGAGCGGAGTTGACAGCGAGGACGGGGTTTGAGTCCGGCAAAAAACTGTTCCAGAAAACGGTTAAGACAAAAACAAAAGCCAAAAAGATAATAACAGGGTGAGAATGTGGTAAAATCTGAAAATGTGGTAAAAATCAGATGAGGGCTTTTCTTTTTCTGGATTGCTTTTTAAAACTGTTGGTTAGGTTTAGGGAAGGAGAATGGTGGGTCAGTCAATTGGTTATTCAGTCGACAGCGGCATGTGGTGGATTTACGCAAGAACAGCAGGTGCGAATGGCACAGAAATTTGAGATCTGAAAAAGCATACACAGCGGCATCTGGTGGATTTGCGAAAACAATAACTGCAACAAAACGTAGCTCCTGGGACGGATTTGACGTTCTCCAGATATGTATTTAGGGGTACATAATCAGAATGAGCCTGGGTTGCTAATATGTATTACAAGGTATGTGGCTTTTCTTTTTCGTAAATGATCAATGATTCCCAATAATATTTTTGAAGAGTTAAAAAAAATTCTGACTTTCATAATATCGTATTAATCTCAATCTCACAGCAATTTGTAACTTTTTGATTGAGTAAATAATACAGTATATGTTAATTTTTACAATCTCAATTGTGCATTTTAGTACGATTAGCTCCTCCCCCAATGAGGGTTGGGTTTAGGGGTGGGTTAAGTTTTTAAATGAATAAAATATTGAACACAGGCTCATTCTGAAAACGCACCCTTATATACATTTCTGGAGAGCGCCAAATACGTCTCAGGAGCTACAGTTTTTGTTTTCGCGAATCCACCAGAGGCTGCTGTGTATGCTTATTGAGTTCTCAAATTTCTCTCACAAGAGCCATTCGTGCCTGCTGTTCTCGCGTAAATCCAACAGAGGACGCTGTTGACTGACTGACTGACCAATCCCCCGGCCCACCCCTTTCCCTAAACCCAAGCAACAGTGTTTTAAAAAGCAATCCAGAATAAGAAAAGGCTTTTTGGCTTTTGTTTTTGTCTTACCTGCTTTCTGGAACCGTTCTACCAAATCAATTTTCAGTAAGCACGAAAAGGAACGAAGTCATACAACGTTTGTTTTAATGACGAAATGCAGTCATACGTATTTCTGGCTACATAATTTGCGATCTCCAGAAATGTATATAGGGCTAGGTTTTCAGAATGAGCCTATGTTGTTATAAATAAGCCAAATAAATATTGTTTTGTTTTCAGAAATAAAATGTCAAAATTAGGTGAGTTTTTCTGTAAAACAAGTAAAATAATCTGCTATTGACTTAAGTAAAATAATCTTGTTTTTGCTTTGAAATATGATTATTTTCTTACCCTACTGGCAGATTATTTAGTTTGCTTCAAGGAGAAACTCACTTTATTTTGACATTTTATTTCTGAAATCAAGACAATATTTGCATTTGTCCAGAAAAAGCTTCATACATCTTTAGATATTTGAACTAAAAACAAGACAATTTTTGCACTGCAGTATGTACCAATTTTTATTAGCATTTAAAAATAATGTTAAAGACATACAAAAATGACAGACATTTGATCAGAATTATCTTCACTTTTCTGAGCTGCTTTTTTATTATTTATTTTTACAGAATTTGATTTGTATTGAATGCATGGGTTTGGTTCTTCGATTTTGACAACTGCAATCCGTCACAAAACTTTCATCTTACTTTTTTATTTTTTACTTTTTCTGTACTTTATTTTTAAAAGATTTTTTTTCCTATATTTTTATTTTCATTACTTTATTTTAAATGCATTAATCAGTATTTTACTTACTTTATTTAACTTTTAACAATTTAAAAATTCTGCCATCATTTAGCTAATCTACTTCCAAAACAATCTGCAACCCAGGCTCATTCTGAAAATGTACCTTTATATACATTTCTGGAGAGCGCCAAATACGTCTCAGGAGATACATTCTTTTCTTCAGTTTTTGTTTCCACGAATCCACCAGAGGCTGCTGTGTACTCTTTTTTAGATCTAAAATTTCTCTTGCAAGTGCCATTCGCGCCAGTTGTTCTCGCGTAAATCCACCAGAGCCCGCTATCGACTGATTGACTGACTGTCCGATCGACTGACTGATCGATTGACCCACCCTCCTTCTTTCCTAATCCAATCAATAGTGTTTTCCAAAGCACCGATTCACCCGCCCACCATCTTATGGTTAAAAAGAAAAGCCCTCGCTTAATTTTTACCACATTTTTTGATTTTACCACATTCTCACCCTGTTATTTACTTCTTCACCAAACTCGAACCCCATCATCATGGTCGACTCTGCGTCTCAAGTCCGTCAACATACATGTCGAGCTACTAGTCAAACAGTGGGAAAGCTGTCCATACGGAGGTAAGCGGTCAGCTGCTAAACACAAAAAGAAACGGCATCATACCGCCCCATAGCGTTCGTTTGATAACACTACTTTGTTGAACGCAGTTAGTTAAACGCTACGTACCTCTGGCTACATAATTCGTTCTATCCTATGTATATAGCACTACGTTTTCAGAATAAACCTACACTAGAAAAAAAAAACAGCCATTGACCTCCATTCAGTTTTTTTGGTTTCTACTAAGAACTTCAATGGCTGCTTTTATTCAATTCAATTCACCTTTATTTCTATAGCGCTTTTACAATGTAGATCGTGTCAAACATATCCAGCATTTTCCAGAATATCTTGTTTAGAAACATGTGAGTCTGAGTAAATATTTAGTTAATAATTTATTGTGTGAGCTGTCCCTTTAATAAGCCTCTTGCTCCGGAATGTTTCTTGAAAAGCAAAGATCAAAACGTGCCTAAACGCTCTCTGGAGTTCATTGTGCCTGAAATCAAGTAAACTATCTGTTCTTCGTTTACTCCGATAATATAAATGTTTATTTAGATGAGGCTGGATCTGAATGTGGACTAGAGCTTGTTCTACATTTTACCGCTCTTATCTTGATCGATTACATATGACAATTAAGTGTTGCTTCACTCATTCACTGAGACCTTTGCTCTTTTGCTTGCATATAAAAGAAGAAGACTTGCAAACATCCTTGCAGAGGACTCTTTTCTCTTCATTTACTGCTGAAAAGTCCAGCCTATGTGCAATAATTTTAAAAACTAGATCAATTTTTAGATTTTGTTGGTTTGTTTCAGGCTGAAAACGGTTCTTCAGGATGTGGCTGCTGTTTTTTTTGGTTTCCGTCTTGATTTGGGCTGGAGGAACGTTCTGGTTTCTGTTTAAAAAACCGAGTCCGTTTTCAGCTTCATCAGTGAGGCCTGCAGAACCGTTAGAGCTGGACCAGAAGAAGAGAGATAAAGTGCTGAAACAAGGTGAATACATCGACCATCTTTAATGCTAAATGCTTCTCTGACCTGAGAACGACCTGAGCATGTTTTAAGCCTGTTCTGCTAATCTGCAGCATTATAAAAGCCAATGTACAATCTCTTAAAGGGATAGTTCACCCCAAAATTTTAATTCTGTTGTTATTTTTTTTTAGTTGTTTCAAACCTTTATGAGTTTGTTTCTTATGTTGAACACTAAAGAAGATAAAAGTGGTAACCATTGACTTTCATAGTATTTGTTTTTCCTACTATGCAAGTCAATGGTTACAGGTTTCCAGCATTCTTCAAAATATCTTCTTTAGAGTTTAGCAGAAGAAACAAACTCATAAAAGCTTGAAACCACATGAGAGAGAGAGTAAATGGTGGATTAATTTTCATTTTTGAGTGAACTATCCCTTTAAATGCATACTTCTGTTTTTGTTTTCCATCAGTAAATGTCATTTAAAAAATGCATCAGTTTTAGTCATCGTAGGCTCATTCTGAAAAGGTAGCCATATATACATTTCTGGAGAGCGCGAATTATGTAGCCAGAGCTACGTATGGCTGCATTTAGTCTTTAGAATGAACGCTACTGGGAGGTATGTCCAGGTATGTCGGTGGACTTGAGACACAGAGAGAAATTGACCGTGACGACAGGGTTCGAGTCTGGTGACGGTTCTAGAAAGCAGATAAAACAAAAACAAAAGCCAAAAAATAAAATAAACAAGTAAATAGCAGGGTGAGAATGTGGTAAAATCTGAAAACGTGGTAAAAATCAGCTGAGGGCTTTTCTTTTTCTGGATTGGCAAACACTGTTGGTTGGGTTTAGGGAAATGGGTGGGCGCTGGTCAATCGATGCTTTTGAAAACACTATCGGTTGGGTTTAGGGAAGGGGGTTGGTGAGGTTATCAGTCGGTTGGTCAGTCAATCAGTCAGTCGACAGCGGCCTCTGGTGGATTTACGCAGGAACAGCAGGCGCGAATATCACTCGTGAGAGAAATTTGAGATCTCAAAAAGCGTAGACAGCGGCCTCTGGTGGATTCGCGACAATACAAGCTGCAAAAAAACAGCTCCTGGGGTGTCGCGATTGCAAGAAATGTATATAGCAGTACGTAATCAGAATGAGCCTGGGTTGGCTTTAGTTATTGCATTGTCTATAAGCAGGAAAGCAGCATTCGTAAACTAAAGTATTGTTATTTATTTTCTGATTTATTTCTGTGTGAAATGTCTTCGATTATTTTGTATGGTGGACTTATTACTTAATGCTGCCACAATTATGTAAAAAAAAGAACATAATTTATATCTGCTGCTTGATACAAAATTTAACATGAAATAATTAAGCTGTTATTAAGCTGAACCAAATAAACAAACATCAAGAAATATAAATAAAAATTAGTTCATATGATCATTAAATATAATACGCATTATATATATAATAATATAATATATATTATAATATAACACCAATTATTCCCTATGCACTCAAAAAAAAATTCTAATTCATTTTATATATATTTTTTATTTTTGTAATTATTTTCATGGGCGGCACGGTGGCTCAGGGGTTCGCCTTAAAGCAAGAAGGTCGCTGGTTCGAGTCCGGGCTGGTTCAGTTGGCATTTCTGTGTGGAGTTTGCATGTTCTCCCCATATTAGAAATTAGCCGTAGTGTGTGTGTGTGTGTGTGTGTGTGTGTGTGTGTGTGTGTGTGTGTGTGTGTGTGTGTGTGTGTGTGTGTGTGTGTGTGTGTGTGTGAATGAGAGTGTATGGGTGTTCCCCATTACTGGGTTAAAGCTGAAAGGGTATCCGCTGTGTAAAACATATGCTGGATAAGTTGGCAGTTCATTCCACTGTGATGACCCCTGATGAATAGTAGTAGTAGTAGTAACTTTATTGTCCTTGACAGGAAATTTGTTCTGGGCATCACCATATTGCTGTAGACATTTCATAAAACAGGTAATAAAAACAATACAAAAATACAGCAGTTACATAATTTATAATGCTAATTACGATAGACTCTCGTAATTAGCATTATAAATTATGTAACTGCTGTATTTTTGTATTGTTTTTATACAAATAAAGGGATTTAAAGGGATAGTTCACCCGAAAATCAAAATGTACTCACTTTACTCACTCTCAAGTGGTTTTAAACCTTTATGAAGCAAACTTTTGTCATTGACATCCATAGTAGACAAAAACATATTATGGAAGTCAATGGCCTCCATATTCTGACACATTTCAACATAACTTGAATGAGTGGAGGATGAGTAAAATATGACACATTTTTATTTTTGGGTGAACTAACCCTTTAATAACGCTTTTTTTAATTTTCCCATTGTAAATAAAGCTTACTATAAGTGAATTAAGTGCACTTATTTAAAGAAGTGACCGAATAAGAACTGATCTGTACCTAATTAAAGCATGTTCATTTGTCAAAATGTTCAATAAATATTCTTATATTTTTATTTAATGCCTCACATAATGGAATATATCAGTAAATGAGGCTTTTAAAGAGGCAAATTAAAAGTTTCCTTACGGTACACACATTACATTTGCTATCAGAAAACATACACAGACAACATACACAGAACAGGCTGTTTAATGTACAGTAATCTAATTAGGTAAAGCAGTATATTATCAATGCCATTGTAAAACAATTAGCATGAGTGTCAAAGGCTATGCTATATCTGAACTAGATTACCCAGTTGTGATAACCCATGCATTTCTTTTGTGAGATTTTAAAGATAGCATTTTGTGAGGTTTTGGGGCCATTCCAAGTATACTTATCATTATAAAACACTGGTCTTTTCATCTGTCAGTTTCTTGGTGCAGTAAAATATTGCATAAGATCGAATGAGCACTACTGCTTTGAAGTCATTTACTCGTATTCATGTTCGGGAATAGATCCGTCAAAAAAAAGGATATATACAGTAATATTATGTGTGTGATTGTATGCATGTATAATGAATAGTGTGCATATATTATATGAATAGATTAATAATGTAATTGCAATACTGATCAAGTAAATAAACCAATGTATTACAAATCGGATTCGCTTTATGTTCCCAAGTCTAACATTTTCATAGCATAATCTAAATTATTATTGTTTTAAATACTGGATGGCAGTAATAAGTGAGCCCACTTCGAGCACTGTATTTTAAGAGTTACTACAGTAACACATTTTTACGATTGACTTTCACAGGGATCTTTGTAAATTATCAAATTCTGACAAGCACAATATGTGTACCAGTCATAAGTAGCACACTTTTTTTTATACTTTATGTAATAAAAATTGAAACTGACTTCATTCGTTATACATTAATTTTTCATTAGAGGTCGCCACAGCGGAATGAACCACCAACTTGTTTTACATTTAGCATGTTTTACGCAGTGGATGCGCTTCCAGCTGCAACCCAGTACTGGCAAACACCCATACACTTGCATTTACACTCATACACTGCAGTCAATTTAGTTTATAGTAGCAGGTTTGGCATGCTGTGCCGGGAGAGAACCCTGAGCTTGGAGATAATTGAGCCTAGGACTCCTGCCTGGTCAATGAGCATGTTGACCAGCTCCCCCTGGTAAATGGAGAAATGGGGGAGATGGGCTGGATTGAGGGATTGTTCAAAAATACTAGACGAGCTATTTATTGTGAGTTTGGAATAATCTGATTGGCTTACTAATGATGTATGGATGGCGGTTATATCTAAGGGCACTGTGGATAATCCGTGGGAAAAATACATTATGATTAATTGCGGGTGGGTCGCGGGTCATAGCAGTTGACCAGCAAAAAAGCAGAGGGTGGACTTAGCAGAATGTGAAGATGAGACGCCCAAAATAATCAACGCAATCTCACGGCAATTCGTAACTTTTTGATTAGTGGCTAATTCGTAGGAATTCGTACGATCTAATTCATACATATTAGTACGATTTGCCCATCACCCAATGACGATTGGGGTTAGGTGCCACGCCTCCTTTTTAAAATCGTACATTTTCGTACGACTGAACTCGTACGAATTCGTATGAATTAGCCACTAAACTGACAAAACGTAAAATACTTACGTTTCCTCGTGAGATCAGGCTGAAATAATGGATGAAGTGCAAGAGTACTGTGCAAACTTTCAGTTAGAGGAGTCATCAGACGAAAATCTGCTACCGTTCTGGGAGAAACAAGATCGTTTATTTACATGACTGCAATGCCTTGCAAGGAGAAACGTGTGCATTCCTGTAACAAGGGTGCAAGTGAACGCTCATTTAGTGCAGCTGGCCGTGTTTTGGAGACGAGGCGGAATCGCCTGAATCCAGGCACAGTAGATGCTATTCTGTTTCTGTACAGTGCAAAGAAAAAGGCCAAGTAAACATAACATAGCTGCTGTTTAGGCTGAAGTGGCACCGTTTTTGTTATCTTTTTCCTGTATATGTAAAAGCTGAATCTGCTGTTAATAATGAACGATCCACGGTGACCTATCATCATGCTTAAAACAAACAATTAGAATGATTAAAGTGTCAATCGGGTGCGGATGTACAGTTGAAGTCAGAATTATTAGCCCCCTTTGAATATTTTTTCTTTTTTAAATATTTCCCAAATTATGTTTAACAGAGCAAGGAAATTTTCACAGTATGCCTGATAATATTTTTTCTTCTGGAGAAAGTCTTATTTGTTTTATTTTGGCTAGAATAAAAGCAGTTTTAAATTTTTTAAGAACCATTTTAAGGACAAAATTATTAGCCCCTTTAAGCTAATTTGTTTTTCGATAGTCAACAACAACAAACCAGGCACATGCAGAGGAGAGGCTTTGGGTGCTTGAGCCCCTGCCTTTTTTTTCTCCTGGAGAAAGTGCCCTTTTTTCCTGGGGACAATTATTATTTTTTAAATACTACTAATAATATAATATATGTATAAGTTAATGCGTGTTCTATTTAAGGCAGACTTTCCCTGGCAAACTAAAAAAAAAAAAAAGAATTTTAAAGTATATCTTGATTTTAGTCTACCCGCTCCAAGTGAGCCTCCTACCAGCGTTTTGGGGAGGGAAAAAATGCATACGAGGCGAACGCTATTTACATTGTTACTCTGTCCTCAAAAGTAAGGTGTCAAAAGTGGAGTAACATCTATCAATGCTTATGCCAACTCCTGCATCTGCACACGAGCTGCATCTGGGCCATAGCTTTAGAGTCTGGCCCATACACACACTGCAGACGGAGTGTGTGTAAAACATACGTTACTAGCTGACCTCCATAACGGCAGCATGCTATGATCAACAGAACCGCCGATGTAAATTCAATCCATCATTCATCTATATTGTGTGGAGGTGCGTAACGGTTAAGACTAATGATGAATAGTATGAAGGAGCAGATTCGGGTAACATTTCAGCTGATCCGCGCATCTCTATGGCTTACTTCTGATTACAGATGAGAGAGCAGACGTGTTCAATCATATCACGTGCTCCTCTCGAATACAGTTTGTGAAATTCCACTTTTAATTTACTTAATTTTATATGGATGCACATAGTTCATCTAATTCTTTTTAAGCAAACGGTTTACTCCCTTTTTAAGTAGTCACCTAATTGCTTTCAAAAGTGCAAGTACTAGTATTTAATGGTATTCGTTTTTTTCTTTTTTTGCCGTGTTAATTGTACAATGCCTAATAAATAATTAAGCTGAACCACAATGGTATGTTGGCTGACCACCATACTGTATGCATATAATATACATTTACTTATGTTATGTTTCTAGGATTTACCAAGGAAAAGATTCCGATGAATCTTGATGCAATTATAATAGGAAGTGGGATCGGAGGAATGACGGCTGCAGCCACAATGGCTAAATCAGGGAAGAAAGTGTTGGTTCTAGAGCAACACGACGTGGCAGGAGGCTGCTGTCACACTTTCACTGAAAAGGGCTTCGAGTTTGATGTGGGTAAGTACAAGTCAACTACCTCAGTCACAACATTAAAAACACCGGGCTCTATGTTAATGATCTAAGCACATGGTTAAAAGCACACGGTGTAGTTGCAGGTTAGAAAATATCCAAGTCTACTTTGACTATTTTATAAGAGATTCTGTGCCGCTGTGCATCCCTGTGTATGTAATGAGCAACATGTATACACTTTTTGGACCTGCCTAGCACTAAACATGCTTTTTAAATAACAACAAAAATGAAAACCTGTGTCATTGACATTAGATTTACTTGGTCAATGTTCTGTTTCAGTTGCTTTAAAATAGCAACATGCCTACAATGCGCCTTAACACACCTCGTTTTCAGACCAGCACACCTATAGGCACACAAATGGAATTGCCAGATCAGTCATAAATATTATGGGTAGTTTACTTCAATTCAATTCAAGTTTATTTGTATAGCGCTTTTCACAGCTCTCAAAACGTGAGCGTTATTCCATTACAGTCCAAATCAGAAATGTTGTGTATATAGATATTTTACCTGTAGTTATATATAGTGTTCTTTTCAAAAAGGTGATGCCTATGTGTATAATACTTGGACATACTTGTAAGTTTAAATCACTACCTAATTTTTCAATATGTTACAGGACTCCACTACTTCGGTCAGCTGCATGAAAACGGTCTGCTTAAGGTTGCAATGGACCAGATCTCAGAGGGTCAGCTGGAGTTCGTGGAGCTGCCGCAGCATTTCGACAGTATTGTGATTGACGATAAAGGCAAACGGAGAGACTACCCCATCCTGAGCGGTCGGGTGGAGATGGAGCAGAACCTGAAGAAACTCTTCCCTAATGATGTGAAAGCTGTGGAGGAGTTCTTTAAGGTCATGAAGGTACAGTATTCCTCATCTCATACACCAACTCCACCCCTAAAGCCCTCACAGAAAACAATCTACACTTTTACATTTTATGTGTTAGGACAATATGGAAAAATGCAAACAAGATGGTAGAAAGTAGTGATTTCCAAATTTACTTTGACTTGTATTTCATTGCAGACAATATGAGCACAACATATTTAATGTTTTGTCTGGTCAGCTTCATTTAATTTGTAAATATACATCCTTTCCTGTCATTCAGGCCTGCCACACATTACAAAAAAGTTGAGACAGGAGAAGTTTAGTGCTAGTAAACAGGTAAACTGGTTAAATAATGAAGGGGGTTTGAAACAGGTGATGTCAACAGGTGATTGGAATTATGATTTGGTACAAAAGCAGCTTCCATGAAAGGTCTAGTCCTTTAGGAGCAAAGATGGGCAGATGATCGCCAGTTTGACAACAAATATGTGGGAAAATTATTGAAATGTTTAAAAACAATGTTCCTCAAAGAAAGATAGAAAGACATTTGGAAATTTTACCTTCAATGATGCAGAACATCATTAAAAGATTCAAGGAATCTGGAGGAATTTCAGTGTGTAAAGGACAAGGGCACAAGCCGTGATCTCCGATCCCTCAGGTGACACTGCATCAAGAATCCTCATTCATCTATAAGCCATATCACCACATGGACTACTGCGGCAAACCTTTGTCAAGTACCACAACACATAGTTACATCCACAAATCCCAGTGAAAACTGTATTGTGCCAAAATGAAGCCCTATGTTAACAGTGTCCAGAAGCGCCGTCGACTTCTTTGGGCTTGCAGGCATCTGGAATGGACCATCACACAGCGGAAACATGTACTGTGGTCAGATGAATCAGTACTTCAGGTATTTTTTGGGAGAAATGGACGCCATGTGCTCCAGACCAAAGAAGAAAAGGAATTTTTTTTTATTTTTATTATTATTTGCATTTTCCATACTGTCCCAATTTGGACCCCCTGATTTGGGGTTGTACTTCCTTCTGTGTGGATAATAATAAAAAGGACAAAATTTACTGCTACTGCTATACTTTTGGGAACATTTGGTCCCCATAACATGAGGAATACAAGGCACACACACTAGATCTAAGCACGGGTAGAACTACCTGCAGGACATTTCTGCCTGACACACCTCCGCTGGTGCCATTTCGGCTGGCTGCTGGGTCATGAGCTGGGAGCCATCCATCATTGATGTTTCGCCCCTTTTATTCCGGAACATCTTCAGATGGTGGAGCAACAGTACGGACGTCTCCCTACCACCCCTGCAGCCAACCCTAGGATCCTTCTCTCCCCCCTGACTTGTCTTTCCTCCGAAGCCATAGCCAGAAGCTCCCTTTCTCTGCTTCCTCTGCCAGTTTTTTTGTGCCCTTGATAATTTGGTGCCTCTGACACCAATAGACTTCAGGAGCGGTTGGGTGGAGGTTCCAGAGAAGCCTCGACAGCCAATTTTCACTGGGTAAGTGAACGCGTGCCACCCTGCTTCATTGCACTTGTCTACAAGGTCTGCATATCTCTCCTTCCTCTCAAACACAGCCTCCAGCCCGTCTTCCCATGGCACTGTTAGTTCGACCATGATGACTGTTTTTGCGACGGTGGACCAAAGCAAAATATCTGGCCGAAGGGAGGTTCCAGCAATTTGCTGTGGGAACTTCAGCTGATGATCAAGATCTGCTCTCAGCTCCCAGTTGCTTCCAGGTGACAGCAGCGACCATGTCTTTCTGGTGCTGCTAAGCACCTCACCCCCTTCCCTCACAAACTGGAAAAGACTGTGAGATGTTACTGTTGTGGCCCTGTTGGTTTCCAGTCTGCGAGCCTCAATGACTTCTGCTAGTTTCCGCACATACACACACATGACACAGAGGAGTAAAAGTGGCATGAATCGTTCAATCACTATACAACCAAATAACCACATGTGCAAAACAGACAAGAAGGCAATATAATATAAGGTTGTAAAAAAAATGTTGACAATGCTGACTTTCAATTAAGCACTTCTTTAAATGAATACATTAATACAGCATCTGTGTCTTCTGTATGGTCCACAGCTTACAGCCAGGAAAACTCCTCTGATGGCCATCCTGAAGATCATCCCACAGTGGTTTGCTCTCTTTCTGATCAAAAGTGGCATCGCTAACCTGATCTCGTCTATCTTTCGGCTCTCAGACTTCAACGCCACTGAGATGAACTACAAACTGACCAGCAACAAAGACTTGCACTTGATCTTCTCCTATTTCTTCTATGGTGAGGCTTGCGTTATCTGAAGCATTGTCTTGCGTTATCATGGATCGCACCATGTTATGTTATGAACTCTTCTGTAATCTTTTGTAGTTTTGATTTTAAAGAGCCTCTGTTTTGCATTATAAATGGTCATATTTTGGTTTTGGGGGTCTCCAACAACATGCTGATATGCATGCAAGGTCAAAAAACACTTTCATGGTCTTATAATATGCGTTTATTTTTACCTAATTATCCCAACAACTCCCATATGATTGGTTCAGCGATTCATTTGTTCCCAAACCCCTCCTTAGCACGAAGCTAATCTGCGGTGATTGGTCTAATGACCCAGTCTGTTGTGATTGGTCGACTGGGTTCAGCGCGAGACAGAGAGAAACGCTTACTATGAACCCCGCTATGAAGTAGCACACAAAGTATGTGAGAGCCCAATGTAGGAATGCAATAAAGCAATGCACTTAAACACCAGCATATACTCTACTCTTAACCCTAACTCCAAGTAATAACAACGACACATATAGTATTAATCCACAGAGTGGCAAAAGTTGAACTATTTTGAAAATTGACTGCACCGCATGTGTGAGGAACAGCTGATGGTAGCCATAGCAAAGACTAACGTCAGAGGAACGCGAGTTCAGAAACGCATTTAAATTGGTAAAGGAAGAAGCACGCGTCACGTTTTCACCGTGGTTTTGGACGCAATTTGTGAATA
The DNA here is from genome assembly GCA_903798195.1 of Danio kyathit. Lineage (NCBI taxonomy): Eukaryota > Metazoa > Chordata > Actinopteri > Cypriniformes > Danionidae > Danio > Danio kyathit. The sequence goes on along the minus strand of LR812530.1, from coordinate 4,011,300 downwards.
GCCCCATACAGATTTAACCTGAGATACAGTACAAGCACTGATCAATAATAGACAAGTGATTACAAGTCGGGCTTTACAGTGGGTAGCACGATCGCCTCACAGCAAGAAGGTTGCTGGTTCGAGCCTCAGCTGGGCCAGCTGGCATTTCTGTGTGGAGTTTGCATGTTCCCCCCGTGTTTGTGTGGGTTTCCTCCACGTGCTCCGATTTCCCCCACAGTTCAAAGACATGTGGTACAGGTGAATTGGGTAAGCTAAATTGGCCGTAGTGTATGTGTGTGAATGAGAGTGTATGGGTGTTTCCCAGTGATGGGTTGCAGCTGGAAGGGCATTGGCTGCGTAAAACATATGCTGGATAAGGTGGCGGTTCATTCCGCTGTGGCGACCCCAGATTAATAAAGAGACTAAGCCGAAAAGAAAACGAATGAACGAATGAATGATTACAAGCCACGCGGAGCAATTACAAGTTACAACACACAAATAAATATTTGCAAACTTCACAAAATATGTTTCTGTGGATCTGCTCAGGTGTTGCTCCTAAAGACTCCAGCTTCATGATCAATGCTCTGATGCTGCACCATTTCAAGCGGGGAGCGTATTATCCTAAAGGGGGGGCCAGTGAGATCCCCTTCCACGTCACTAAAGTCATACAGAAATATGGCGGGAGTGTGCTGGTCCGGGCCCCTGTGAGCCGCATCCTGGTCGACAACAGGGGAACTGCATATGGTGAGTACAAAAGACTGTTGAAGTCTGAATTATTAGCCCCCCTGTATATTTTTCCCCAAATTCCGTTTAACAGAAAGAAGATTTTTTTTCCACACATTTCTAAACATAACAGCTTTAATAACTCATTTCTAATAACTGATTTCTTTTATCTTTGCCATGATGACAGCACATAATATTCGACTAGATATTTTTCAAGATACTAGTAATTAGCTTAAAGTGACATTTAAAGGCTTAACTAAGTTAATTAGGCAAGTTAGGGTAATTAGGCAAGTCGTATAACAGTGGTTTGTTCTGTAGGCAATCAATAAAATATAGCTTAAGGGGGCTAATAATTTTGACCATAAAAATTTTTTAAAAATTAAAAACTGCTTTTATTCTAGCCAAATTAAAACAAATAAGACTTTCTCCAGAAGAAAAAATATTATAGGAATTACTGTGAAAAATTTCTGCCTCCATTAAACATTATTTGGGAAATAATAGAAAACAAAAAAGGGACTGTATATAAACAAATCAAATATTTTTATGTACACATAATAAATATGCACAGTACGCCTACATATATTATGTAAATACAAACTTTTATTTTGGATGCAATAAATTGCGATTAATCATTGTCCTGCACTAATTGAAATATGCAGTTTGATCAAACTTAGGTTAATTATTTATATTTGTCCTCATTTTTGTAGCCCTTTCCCTCATGTCAGCTACAAATCTTTTGTATTCACACATTTGTTTGTATGTGTTTGTAATTTTTTGACTATTTTTAGTTTGGTTCATGGCTCGAAAACTTCTTGCATATACTGTTATAACTAAATAAATTGCTTTGTTGTCTTATTAACTTAGACTGGGTTTATTTTGCATTGAAAATAGTTTCTATATTATACCTTAAATCATGAATAAAAAATGTTGCTAATGTATTTTGACTGACAGGAGTGACGGTGAAGAAGGGTGACGAGCATGTGGAAATCCACGCTCCTGTCATCATCTCCAACTGTGGGATCTTCAATACTTTCCAGAAGCTTTTACCTCCAGAAATACAAGCCAAGCCAGGTGAGCTTATACTGAATGCTTCAGTCAGATATATTCTACTGTGTAACCACTGTTTATAAACTATAATCATGTAAAAAAAAAAAGTAATAGAATTTCATGGTATTTAGTATCAGGAAATAATAAAAACTATATGGCCCTTGGCAGGTCTTAAAACTGGGAACCTCAGATAAAATCTCAGATGAACAACATCATATCACATCTCACACCCTACATGTTATTATTTATTTATTTATTATTATTAAGGCAAGATACAGAGTTGCCAAGTCCATTTTTATTACACGGGTTAAAAATGTGTCATATTATATTATATATATGCACTAATGATATTTATATGATTGCATTATAATTTCTTATGTCTTGATATGTAAAGTTGTAATCTAATAGGATATCCTAACTTTTTCCATGACTGTACATGCACTCTTTTCTTACCTTTCAGAGATTCAGAGTCGTCTGAACATGATGAGGCCTGGTAAAGCATCATTCCTCCTCTTCTCTGGCTTTGACGCCACTCAGGAAGAGCTCGGCATCACACCCACCAGCATCTGGCTCTTCAAATCCAACGACATGGATGGCATGTCAGTATAAACAAATGTATTCTTTACACCTAGTTTAGCAATATATTATGCAGCATTGCATTTAAAGGACTCTTCAGAAATCCCTTAAGAGCCTCAATGCCCTGATGTACACACAACTATGTATACAGCATAAATGAGTACACATCCTTGTGAAAAAGAATATTAATGTCCTGGATGAATATAGACAATGATTTTTGGTTCATTTAAACAAACTGTTTTATTAAATGGTTATATTTAGTCACCTAACATCTTAAGATAACACATTTAAATTCAAAGTTATTCCAAACGTGTGTGTGTGTTTGTGTGTTTTCCCTTGATTTTTTCTGTTTACTAAAATTGTATCTAATATTATTCCCCAACATATTAATTTGGGAGTACCAATGTTTGGATTGTTAAGTTATTTTGTTAGATTATTTCCAGTTTTTTTGGTACTGACTAATCTAATGTGTATATATGCACAAATATATTATTGTAAAGCATACTTTAGAAAATATTCATTTAAATAAAGCCGTGAGAGGTGTACTCATTTATGATTGTATATCTCAGTATAAGCCTTCATAATATAAATATATGAACAAACTTTGCAGTTTGCTTCATGTAAAAGCTTCTGAAGTGAAAATTTATGACTCAATTTGAGAAATATGTATTGTAGGCCTAATTGAAACCTACACAAACTGATCAGGTGAAATGAAAACAATTGAAGTGCATTTTGGAAGCTTTGTTATTATGTAAAGACTACGGCATGAAAAGTCAAAATGTAAAAAAGGGCTTTCATTTGTCCTCAAATTCAAAAGCATTTAAATTGCAAATAAGTTGACATAATATTTACCATTGTTGCAACGATATTCGGCAGCACTGAAAGAGGCTTTAGCTGGAACTATTTTTATGTGAGAACATTCCCGGACTTATCTGTCTATAAAATAGTTACTTTTCATTTTATGTCAGACTTAACTTTTACATGATGTAACTACAGAAGAAGCTTTAAATAGAACAATTATCCAAATTTGGTCATTTTGAGCGAGAAGCTAATCCGATTCAATGATCGATGCTAAGCTAAGCTAAGCTAAGCTAAAAGTGTTACCGTCAGATCGGAGAACGACTGAATTGATTTAAATATGGTAAAACACAAATGTTTGTTGTAAAATGAGCCTATTACCAAAAAATACTGTTTCTTAAAGTGATAAAAACGCACTCCTGATCATGTTGTGGCTAAATGCACCATACAATGCTGTAGGATACGCTATAAGAGTAAATAAATAGTTTTCATTTTCATTCGTTTTCACCTAATCTACTTTTTAAGCTCGCTTTTTTACATATGACAGAATCAGCTAATTAAAAGCATTTACTGCATCTGCGTGAATGAAACACAAGGTGGCGCTGTTGGCTAAATGCTAATCTATTTCTCTCTCTATGAGACTGTCGTTCTGCTGGACTGACTTTCTTCTCTGGGCCCAAAAAACATTTCTTCTGTTCCTGCCTGTGGGAAAACATATTTCAAGTCCTTCTCAAACTCTCCTGTTCTCTCATGCTGTTTTCTGAAGAAGCTGTTTGTCTATTAGCACATGAGATAATCTCGAATGTGTGACTGCAGTCAATTAAAAGTGAGTTTTCTCCTGTAGGATGGATGATTTCTTCAGTATGAGTAAAGACGAGGCTCCAGAGAACGTGCCTATGGTTCTTATTACTTTCCCCTCAGCCAAAGACTCACAGACATCACAGATCCGACACCCAGGTAAAAGACATGGAGAACAAACATGCAAAAAATATAAAATAGAAGGATGCATAAATAAAGGCAGTAATAAATATAACATAATTAAACACATAAGTAAATATGCACTACCGGTCAAATGTTTGAGGTCACTAGGATGTTTTATAATAAGCTTCTCCTGCTCACCAAGGCTGCATTTATTTAATCAAAAATACAGTACAAATGATAAAATTGTGAAATGTTATTGCACTGTAAAAGAACTGTTCAAAAGTAGATTATAATTTAATTTAATAATTTATTCGAGTGATTTAATGATGAATTTTCAGCTTCATCCAGTCATCAGAGTCACATGATCCTTCAGAAATCACTCTAATATTAAATATTATTATTATTAATATTATTATTAATGGTAATAGTAATAAAAACAATAATGACTGGAGTAATCATTTCATTTGAAACTGCATACAATAAGAAACCATTTTATAATTTAAAATTGTAATAAATATTTAACAATTCAATATATTTTTTTAAATTTAATAAATGTAGCCTTGATGAACAGAATAATAAAATAAAAAAACATGAAAAAAAAAAACTGACACCAAACTTTTGACCGGTAGTGTGTGTGTGTGTGTGTTTGTGTGTGTGTGTGTGTGCATATATATATATATATATATATATATATATATATATATATATATATATATATATATATATATATATATATATATATATATATATATATATATATATATATATATATATATATATATGTATATATATATATATGCAGAAATAAACAGAGTAATAAATAAATATAAAAAATAAACACATAAATAAATAAATACTTTAATAAATTAATATAATAAGGGGAAAACAAATCAATAAAGTTGAATATGATAAAATATAAAATATATTCATAAAATAATAAATGAAGAAAAAATTATGCATTAGGTATTTTAGGTTTAAATTCAATTAAAAATACAATATATCTGTTTTATTAAGTCATAAATTACTATATTTTTCTATTGTTACATCTATCTATCTATCTATCTATCTATCTATCTATCTATCTATCTATCTATCTATCTATCTATCTATCTATCTATCTATCTATCTATCTATCTATCTATCTATCTATCTATCTATCTGGGGGATATATATATATATATATATATATATATATATATATATATATATATATATATATATATATATATATATATATATATATATATATATATATATATATATATATATATATATATATATTTTTTTTTTATGCAATCATTTATTGTATTCAGATTTTTTAAATATATTTTTTGAATAAGATGACTTACGTATACGAAAAAAACTAATTTTACACTGTAATTCTGCTTAATATTAATATTAATAATAATAATAATTAATATTATGTGCTGTCATCAAAGCAAAGATAAAATAAATCAGTTATTAAAATGAGTTATTAAAACTATCATGTTTAGAAATGTGTTGAAAAATTTAGTCTCCGTTAAGCAAAAATTGGGAAAAAAAATATATAAAAGAATCAAAAGTTAACAGGAGGGCGAATAATTCTGACTTCAACTGTGTGTTAACGTGATGCTGATCTTTCAGGAAAGTCCTGTATGACCATCTTGACCATGGTGAATTATGAATGGTTCGAGGACTGGAAGGACACACGAGTGAGGAAACGAGGAGACGATTATTTCAGCTATAAGCAGAGATTTGCAGACCATATCTTTAACTGGGCCTGCCAACATTTCCCCAAACTCAAAGACAAGGTATCGGAAAAACTGAAGTGTGTACATTTTTCAGTGTTAAAATGCTTTTGTCCTGTCCCTGTTTTAAGTCTTTTAAAGGGGACCTATTATGTTGTATGTATTATGACCTATTTTTTACAAGATGTAAAACAAGTCTCTGATGTCCCTACAGTGTGTGTGTGAAGTTTCAGCTCAAAATACCACACAAATAATGTTTTATAACTCTTTGAAACTGACTCTTTTAGGATTTAATCCTAATTGTTCCATTTTCATGACTGTCGCTTTAAATTCAAATGAGATTGCCCTTTTTCAAAAGAGGGCGGAGCTACAGATACCCATGTGTCAGCATAGTGGCAGATTCAAAACTCTAATGGCAGGCGACTACTTCTCACTCAGGGTTGTTTATGCTAATCAAGGACAGATCATCATTAGTGGGCGGGGCTTTCCCGCCTCTGAGGACACGTACAAAGGGAGAATGTCAATCAAAGTGTTTCTGCAGACTTTTTATCAAGTGTGATTATATAGGCTGGTTATGTCACACACTGTTGCCACACAACTGTGTTTAAACCCCTTATAAAAGTGATTTGTGCATAATTTCTTTTCCAATGATTTGCCTAAAGGGCACCTATTATGCCCATTTTTATGAGATGTAAAATAAATCTCTGATGTACTAGAGTGTGTATGTGAAATTTCGGTTCAAAATGCTAATTGTGGCATTTTGGTGACTGTCGCTTTAAATTCAAATGAGATTGCTCTCTTTCCATAAGAGGGCGGAGCTACAAATGCCTATATGTCAGCATAGCAGCAGATTCAAAACTTATGACAATCAACTGCTTCTCACTCAGGGCTGTTTATGCTAATGAGGGAGAATATCAATTATATATATATATATATATATATATATATATATATATATATATATATATATATATATATATATATATATATATATATATATATATATTTAACAATCAACAATTTAGGATAAAACAATAATATTAAACAGTATATTTCACAATCAACATTTTAGGATTCATTTACAGTATATTAATTTACAATTCAGTATATGTGTGATGTTTTTATTGGTCTCTACTCTTATTGTCTCTTTTATTTTTTTCCCTCACAGCTGGTGTATCAGGAGGCAGCGACTCCTCTGACTAACATGCATTATCTCAGCTGTAACCGAGGGGCCATTTACTCAGCTGATCACAATCTGGAGCGCTTCTACGCCGAGGCCATGGCTCGTAACCGCTGCGATACTCCAGTCAAAAACCTGTATCTGTCAGGTACACTACTGACATCCTCCAGCATATCACCTCCAATGCATAATTCTAACTGTAATCTAGTACACTGCAAAAAAATTACACTTTTAATCAACTTTAAAACAGCGGAATGAACCGCCAACTATTCCAGCATATGTTTTATGCAGCGGATGCCTTTGCAGCTGCACCCCAGTACTGGGAAACACCCATACACTCTCTTATTCACACACATACTCATACACTACGGACAATTTAGTTTATTCAGTTCACTTATAGCGCATGTCTTTGGACTGTGGGGGAAACCGGAGCACCCGAAGGAAACTCCACACAGAAATGCCAACTGGCCCAGCCAGGACTCGAACCAGCGACCTTCTTGCTGTGAGGCGACAGTGCTATCCACTGAGCCATCATGCCACAAGTAGATATATATCGTTGCATTTAAAAATCAGACTATTGTTTTAACATGTTTTCCTGTGCATTTCAGGTCAGGATATATTCAGCTGTGGTATTGCCGGGGCTTTGCATGGTGGTCTACTGTGTGCGTCTACTGTGCTGAACTACCCGGTGTACATCGACCTCTATTTGCTCAAGAAAAAACTTAAGCGGAGGAAAGCAAAGGAGACGGCGAAACTGGCGGAGAAGAAGCAGCAGTGATGAAGAAAGCAGAACTGCACAGGCAAACTCATGCATATTTCCACAGGAACAAAAATAATATATTTATTAATGAAAGATCGGCTACTTTTGGGTTAGTTATTTACAAGATAGATATTTTAATATTTTATAGAAACCTTCAACAGTGTGTACTGCCATATGTGACATTAAAAACTCTATAAAATAGAAATAAAATCTAAAACACATTGTTTTTAATGTATGGTTTATTTAAATGTTATTTACCTGAAGTGCTACTATATAGAGCACTGTGGTATTTTTTATTTTTTTTAGGCCAACATGACAGTTTGCATCCCCATCGTTCACTCGACTAAAACCCAATAGTAATTTTCTGCTAGATTTTAGATGACTGCATAAAATAAACTCTTTTACAGGTTTTGAAAATCTTCAGAAATAAACAAAACATGAAGACGAAATACAATAGTTTGAAGTAAAGAGTAAAGTATACGCTGTATATAAATGACACTACTGTATGATTGTGTAAATATATTTACCTTGAAAACTGAGTTCAGATACTATTTTGTAAACACAAGGTTGTCAAAAGCTCAATATATATATATATATATATATATATATATATATATATATATATATATATATATATATATATATATATATATATAATATTATTATTATTAAATATTAGTATTATTAATATAAAAATTAGTTATTAAAATTAAGATTACAATTAAGATATTTTTCATATAAAAATGTTATATTAAAATTAAGTATAATTAATATTTATAGTGGCAACACGGTGGCGCAGTAGGTTGTGCTGTCACCTCACAGCAAGAAGGTCGCTGGTTCGAGCCTCGGCTGGGTCAGTTGGAGTGTGCATGTTCTTCCGGTGTTGGCATGGGTTTCCTCCGGGTGCTCCGGTTTCCCCCACAGTCCACGTGGTACAGGTGAATTGGGTAAGCTAAATTGTCCGCAGTGTATGAGTGTGAATGAGTGTGTGTGGATGTTTCCCAGTGATGGGTTGCAGCTGGAAGGGCATTCGCTGCGTAAAAACATGCTGGATAAGTTGGCGGTTCATTCTGCTGTAGCGACCCCAGATTAATAAATGGACTAAGCCGAAAAAAAATGAATGAATGAATAATATTTATAGTAAATAATTATTTTAAAATTTCCCAGTGATGGGTTGCAGCTGGAAGAGCATCTGCTTGTAAAACATGTGCTGGATAAGTTGGCGGTTCATTCCGCTGTGGCGACCCCGGAATAATAAAGGGACTAAGCCAAAAAGAAAATTAATGAATTAATTATTTTAATATTAAACAATATTTAATAATTGTAAAGATTAAATATTACCTACGCTTTCAAATCACATTATGGGACTTTGTTTCAGCTATGAAAGTTTAACACAGTAATTTTTTGGCGATATTGATATATAAAATTGACATTAAAAAAAATCTGTAAAATAACAGAGAAGGAACTGCTTTAATGCTTCGTGGCGTAGATTCAACAAGGTACTGGAAATATTCCTCAGAGATTTTGTCCTATATTGACATGATAGCATCACACAGTTGCTGCGGATTTGTCAGCTGCACATCCATGATGCAAATCTCCCGTTCCACCACATCCCAAAGGTGCTCTATTGGATTGAGCTCTGCTGACTGTGGAGGCCATTTGAGTACAGTGAACTCATTGTCATGTTCAAGAAACCAGTCTGAGATGATTTCCGCTTTATGCGTAATCCTGCTGGAAGTAGCCATCAGAAGATGGGTACACTGTGGTCATAAAGAGATGAACATGGTCAGCAACAATACTCAGGTAGGCTGTGGTTCTGAAATACTCAGACCAGCCCGTCTGGCACCAATAACCATGCCACGTTCAATGTCACTTAAATCCCCTTTCTTCCCCCTTCTAATGCTCGATTTGAACTGCAGCAGATTGTCTTGACCATGTCTACATGCCTAAATGCATTGAGTTGCTGCCATGTGATTGGCTAATTAGAAAGTTGCATTAACAAACAGTTGGAGAGGTGTACCTAATAAAGTGGCCAGGGAGTGTATATACACTATATATACATTCATTCATTCATTTTCTTGTCGGCTTAGTCCCTTTATTAATCCGGGGTCGCCACAGCGGAATGAACCGCCAACTTATCCAGCACATGTTTTACGCAGCGGATGCCCTTTTAGCTGCAATCAATCTCTGGAAAACATCCATTCACACTCATACACTAAGGACAATTTAGCCTACCCAATTCACCTATACCGCATGTCTCTGGACTGTGGGGGAAACCGGAGCACAAATACAGTAAACTATTAATTAACAGATTTTATGTATATGTTTTAGTCTCAGAATAAAACATGAAAAAATCACAGAGCTTGTGTCATGCATTTAACCATTGATTTCAGTATGATGGAAACAGAGCTCCATCTGAAATAAAATGAAAAGCAAAATTGAAAAAAGGGCTTAATTTGACAAGAAAGCTTTAAAAGTCCCAGTGAAATTAAAATAAAAGTTTTAGATGTTATTATCAGCATGTTAGTTTTAAGGATACCTATAAGCTACTGTGCTCCAAAACAGTGACAAAAATCACCTTTGTCAGATATAAAGCTGATACAAACATCCTAAGCTTGCAGTTTGTCACTTTCATCTAAATGAATCTACAATTTTTTCACGTCACCTCATAGTTCAGTTTCTCATCAAATCTTCTGACCAATCAAATGCTCTCTGGTATCTGCTCCGCCCCCTGCTTCTCATATGCATTTTATTTGACACACTTGAGCTCATCCACTCTCACTGGCAGAGCTGTGATAAAAACCAAACACTATTGGCTCTATTTTAAAAGGGGAGGAGCTACCATATGTCTCGCCCTCTCTTTATGTTTCAGTTGAGATTACGTCAAACATCAAATACAAAAATGCACATTTCAAAACACTTCATGGGACCTTTAAAACCAGTGTCACCTTTATCCCAGATGGTTATCGCATATTGTAAAACTAAACACTACATCAACACCTTACCATAAAAAAGTAAAGCTTTTCCAAGAGGACCTCACACCTCCTCCTGACCCCTGCTTGATCCCAATGCATATTTGTGCACCAGCAGGAATCAAAGGATCTGTGAGGAAACCTCAAACTTCCTGATTTAAGTGGACATTTCCCTAAGGATTTCCTTACAGATCGGTTGGCATAACATGGGCTGTGATGGACGTGTGGATTCAGACGGAGGAAGTTATGAATGCCCTCAGTGTGATGCAGAGCTCCACATACAGCTCTACTCCTGTACGCATGGATGAAATTAAATAAACTGGACTAAACGCTTATACTGGCAACATTAACAGTGTTTCAAGACCGAGGCTGCATTTGAAGATCATGGCTTGAAGATTATGGCCAATCATGGCTTGACATGGCCTGTCTTAAAGGGACATATATAAATATGTATTTGAAGTAAGAATTATTAGCCCCTCTGTATATTTTTTTCCCCAATTTCTGTTTTGCAGTATGAAGATTTTTTCCAACACATTTCTAAACATAATAGTTTTAATTAATAACTCATTTCTAATAACTGATTTCTTTTGTTTTTGCTGTGATGACAGTAAATAATATTTGACTAGATATTTTCAAGATACTAGTATTCAACTTAAAGTGACATTTAAAGAGATAATTAGGTTAACTAGGCAGGTTAGGGTAATTAGGCAAGTTATTGTATAACGATGGTTTGTTCTGTAGACTATTGAAAAAATATATAGCTTCAAGGGGGTAATAATACTGACCTTAATCTGCTGTTATTCTAGCCAAAATACAACTAATAAGACTTTCCCAAGAAAAAAAAATATTATCAGACATACTGTGAAAATTTCCTTGCTCTGTTAAACATAATTTGGGAAATATTTAAAAAATAAGTTAAAAAATTCAAAGGGGGGGCGAATAATTCTGACTTCAACTGTATGTGTATGTGTGTGTATATAAATATATAAATATAAATATATATATATATATATATATATATATATATAGATAGATAGATAGATAGATAGATAGATAGATAGATAGATAGATAGATAGATAGATAGATAGATAGATAGATAGATAGATAGATACAGTTGGCGACGCGGTGGCGCAGTAGGTAGTGCTGTCGCCTCACAGCTAGAAGGTCGCTGGTTTGAGCCTCCGCTAGGTCAGTTGGCGTTTCTGTGTGGAGTTTGCATGTTCTCCCCACGTTCATTTGGGTTTCCTCCGGGTGCTCCGGTTTCCCCCACAGTCCAAAGACATGCGGTACAGGTGAATCGGGTAGGCTAAATTGTCCGTAGTGTATGAGTGTGAATGGATGTTTCCCAGAGATGGGTTGCAGCTGGAAGGGCTGTTTTTCCGCTGCGCAAAACATATGCTGGATAAGTTGGCAGTTCATTTTGCAACCTCAGATTCATAAAGGGACTAAGCCAAAAAGAAAATGAATGAATGAATACATATTGAAGTCAGAATTATTAACCCCCTGTATATTTTTGTTTTACAGAATGAAGATTTTTTCCAACACATTTCAAAACCTAATAGTTTTAATTAATAACTCATTTCTAATAACAGATTTCTTTCATCTTTGCCTTGATGACAGTACGTAATATTTGACTAGATATTTTTCAAGATCTTAGTATTCAGCTTAAAGTGACATAAAGGCTTAACTAGGTTAATTATGGCCCGTTTCCACTGAGTGGTACGGTACGGTTGGGTACGCTTTTATGGCCGTTTCCACTGTCAAAAGGTACCTAAAAGCGAACCGTACCGTACCACTTTTTGGGTACCCTTTGCAAAGGGTACCTAGCATGGCAAAAATGTACCAAAAGGCGGAGCTAGACACGCAGCTGAACGCTATTGGTTTACAGAGAAACGTTACCAGCGCGTACACAAGCAGGAGAATGAAAACAAAGGAACCACCATTTTTAAAAACACAGCCGAGACATTACACCATAATACAATATGTACAATAATAACAAACCATGCTCGACCCGAGCTCAAACAAACCTTGTCTTCATCTTGATGAACAGCCACAAGGCCAAGAAGAACAAAATCTACCGTGTCCTTTTTTTGTTTTACGAGGCCGTCTAAAAGTGTGAGCGGTTTCACTTTCTTCAGAGATTGCAATCGCTTGTGTGAACGTCTATATTTTTAAATTTTGAGCTGAGGATAATAATGTGCGCATGATTATTGAAGTGCTTCTGACATCCGATCCTTTCAGAAACGAACAAACGTGAGAGTGAAGCGTGAAAAAACAAAGGAGAAGCCGGAAAAAACAAAGGAGCAAATGATTCATCCAGCAACCTAAAACATGAACAAACTGCCATGTTTACCTATTATCATCACCTTTTGGACTATTATGAAGTCGGAATGACGGAAATACTTTCTAACAGAGGTTACATGTGTTGGTGAAGATTAAAGATACAGATGAGAGGTTTGCACTGACTCTGGGCTATATGTTGCGTGTCATTTTTGAACCCAGTTAAGGACTTAATGTATGCTGTGTGTGTTTTTTCTGTAATTGATAGCATATCGGAGACTGTAAGGGTCTGTATGTGTTCATATATGCTGCATTTATTTATTTATTTATTTGATATAATCGCAGACGTTACAGTAGGCTATTTCACACTGTCATTGATCTGCACTTATAATCAAATCATGTTCATACAAAGGTTAGTAATGAACATTTATATATAAGTATTTATATGTATAAAGCATCTGTTTTGTGAGAAGGGCTTCTCATATGGTATGTGAACGACCCCTACAGCTTTACTTTGACATTTTCTCCAGCGAGAATGATGTCGACTGAAACCTTCTGTCATACACCTTGCCCACCATTGGTACCCTTTTGGCAGTGGAAACGCAAGCCTGATAAAGATGACCCGTACCGACCCGTATACTGTACGCTACCACTCAGTGGAAATGGGCCATTAGGCAAATTAGGGTAATTAGGCAAGTCATTGTATAACAGTGGTTTGTTCTGTAGACAAGCAAATTGCTTAAGGGGGCTAATAATATCGATTTTAAAATGGTAAAAACTGCTTTTATTCTAGCCTAAATAAAACAAATAAGACTTTCTCTAGAAGAAAAAATATTATAGGAAATACTGTGAAAAATTCCTTACTCTGTTAAACATCGTTTGGGAAATATTTAAAAAAGAAAAGAAAATTCACAGGAGGGCAAATAATTGTAACTCTATATATATGTGTATATTATAGGAGTCTGAAAAATGAGTCAGAAAACGAAGACATACTGCAGTTCAAAACACTACATTTATCTGTTAAACAAATTTCCTTAAAAGCCTGTTAATAAAATGAAGCACTCCCTCTGTCTTTAAACTAAGAATTATGAAAATGTCGGATTACACACTTTCAGACAGTCCAGAATAAACAGCAGCGAGCTTCTTTAAGATGCAAGGGGAAGCGAGTTTTGTTTGAACGGCGACCAGAAGCACTTAAGAGAAGCAAAACAGAGTAAAATGATGGGTGAAACGGAGCCAGCAATACCGCAGCATTTCATGGATGATTACAGCGGCATTAGTGCACAGAAATGCAGTAGTGTACAGTCAATCATTCAAACACAGTGAATGATTAAATAGGAGAAAAACTAGGTAGAAGGGTGGCAAAAAATGACGTTAGCTGTTTCTACTACTTAAAATGAGCTGAAACAACACAATTTTTTAAACAACTTTATATTTTTGTTCAATCCACTTAAATTTGTATAAAAACTAATATGTTAAATTCCTTTATGTTGTCCCAACACCAATTGATTGTGTGCAACCTTGCATTTTTTACAGTTTGACTATGATTTAATCAATCAGACTTAATTAATCAGGCTTTAAAGGGCTAACCTATTGAAGATTTAAGTCAATAAATGATCAAACTGTAAAGGAAGAGGTGATGCTGGCATTTTCTC